>OW285239.1:51815031-52415031 GCA_935421215.2 Melolontha melolontha
CCCGCTTCGGCGGAAAACGTTAAGATGGCATAAGTGTGACCATCGTCGACCGAGGGTAGCCACTAAGAGTGTTCCCTTAGTTGCGATGAGCAACCCCGTGCAGGGGTGCGCTTCGCCTGTCTGCGCCTTGCCTCGTTTGGGGCGGGGGTCAGACCGTCGAAGTACTGCACGGAATTGTAAAGAAGTTGTCGGGAAAGGGTTGGCGGCCCTACGCAACGGCTGGTTATCCGTCCTCTCTAAATTCATGCGACCGATCACTAAACACACGCACGAACGCACCGACATACAAAACCCTACACTTACGCTCTCAAACAAAACCACACACCCATAGAGAGACGCAAGCTGCCAGCAGCAACTAACACACAAGTTCATACCCAGAAGGAGACACAAATTGCTAGCAGCGAACAACACATATTTTCACACCTTGTTATCTATTTTTTGGAATACTAAGGCATGATTTATTATTATTACTAGAATGTATCTTTGAATAATTTAAACCATAAATACATATATTTTGAAGTAATATACAGACCTTTAATCGCCTACTGATTAGGTTTACCATATATATATATATATATATATATATATATATGTATATATATATATATATATATATGTATGTATATATATATATATATACGATCAGAATAATTGAAACATACATGAGTAGGTGTACTACTCATGTATTGTTTCAATTATTATAATACATTACACATGCGGTTAGTCCGTAGTATGAGTGAAGACACAAACAAAATGCAGTTTCTAGAGAGATGGCTGTGCCACCTTTGGAAGGGCGTCGTTACTTCACATTGGTCATGTGGACGGGGCGAGGTACTTCGGCTGTCTGACAACAGTCAGCGCTGAATTTACTTCTACGCTCGGTCTGGATAATTTCTGTGATTTGGCGATGTGGTTCTTTTTTCTGAATGTGTCTGAAGATATCCTTTCTCCAGCAGAAGCGTACCCATGAGCCTGTAGAAAGGCGAAATACGTATCTACGCCTCTGGGGAGGGATATGTTCGGACACGTTCACAAAAATATTTGGGAGTATCGGCCTTGTAATTAAATCAATATTTAATTTTACGTTTCGATACTATAAATATATATATATATATATATATATATATATATATATATATATATATATATATATAGGGTGATAAAAAATTGGAGCTTAATTTTTAACTGTAAATACTCTACACAAAATAATGACAAAAGAAGAAATTGTGATAAAAGTTGTAAAGTAAGAGAGATATTCACACGCACAGTTTAAGAGACTCAAGGATACTTACTGTGGCTTTCTATTAACTTATGGGCAGGAATTGTTAATGGTACTCTCATCCGACCATTTATTTTATCAAATCGTTTACATGCCAGAAATTATTTGTTTTTTTACGAAACGTTTTACCAGAATTTTTAGAAGAGGTGCCTTTAAACGTGCGTCAACGCAAGTGGTTTTTGCATGATGGTGCTCCACCTCATAACAGTTACGAAAACAGTTACGTTTGGTGACTGATGGACAGGTAGAAGTGAGTCTATTGCATTGCCACCTAAATCACCCGACTTGAACTCCATGGACTTCTATGTATGGGGACATATGAAAAGTTTGGTGTACAATAACGATAATGAAATTGAAAATATTCATAAGATGTTTTAGATTTACACTTTATTAATAAAATAATGATAGCTGTTTCGCTAACACAGTAGCTTCTTCAAATTCAACTTAAGACTAAAGATACATACAAGATACAGCATTAATCAGGTAGTTGACCCAAGTTAAAATTCTAGGAACTATTACATTTATATTTTGCTTTTTGAAAACTATACCATGTCCTACTTGTGTGAGGTTTAAGTATAAAAATATAGTATAAGCAACTAAGAAACAATATTTCAATGGGTGAACAGATTTAACAGTGGGGATGAATTCAAGTCTAATTTATCGTTTAGTAACATTTCTGAGTTTTTAAGTTTATTAATTTCTAAAGACTCTAAACAATTTAGTTTTCTACCTTTATTTTCAACATGTATGGTGTCGAATTGTAAATTAAATTCGTGCTCATTCTCTATTAAATGATTAGAGTAGGATGAGTCAGTTTTCTTATTGATATAAGAATGATAGTGGTCTTGGATTCGTTTTTTAAACGTTCTACCTGTCTGTCCAATATATGTTTTTGTACATGATCCGCATGATAACTTATAGACTCCTGATTTATTGTCTTTGGTAGTTTTTTCTTTATTATTTTTAATATATTTGGCTAGATTATTATTAGTTTTATAAGCAAGATGCTGCAGACACAATAAGCAGAGAAGATATCCGAGCGTGTTATAATTCATTAATTCGGCGAGAACAAGCTTGTGTTCAAGCAGGAGGCGGTAACTTCGAACGTTTGCCCTAGGGGGTGTCCTGTGTTGTTTGCATAAGTGTGAATATATCTGTTACTTTACAACTTTTATCACATTCTCTTTTTATTTTACATTATTTTTGTGTACTATTTTCAGTTAAAAATAAAGCTCCAATTTTTATTACCCTGTATATTAAAATGAAAACGCCTAAAACATTCTTTTAAACAAAGAATAAATTAAATCAAATAGTACAATACGAAAAATAATGATACAAAAAATAAAAATAACAGTGAGACTGAGAAGGTATCTATAGAATATATAGGGGATCTAACAGAAAAAAATTTAAAAAAACACTAAAACCGTATAATATAAAAACTGAATTGAAGCCAAACAACAGTGGTAAATATTTTTTTACCAATACAAAAGAAAAGATCAAACCGAAAACAAAACACATTTAAAATACAAAATCTCCTGCAGCAATTGTGAGGGAATATATGTACATAGGTCAAATAAAAGAATAAATAATCATAAATATAACGCTCAAACTCAACAACAAAACAAAACAAACAAAATCAATATCACAGCCTAAATATAACATAATTTTGAAAAGGACAACCATCAATCAAACTTTAGTAGTTAAATAAAGGACTAATAAAAGAAATGTCTATCATAAAAAGCAACTAAATACTATAAATTAATCAAAAAGAGAATATTAGAGACCTTCTATACAATATACAATAATCCCATTAAAGAATAATTCGCATTTATTAAATAGTAAAAAAAATGTTTTCTACATTACATATCATTAAAACAATGACCCAAAACGATTGCTTCGTTAACGACATTCAGAGTCACTTATTTAAGAAAGTGTCGTTCTATAACAATTGCAAAGAAAGAAAATATACTATACGCATATGACACCATAGCCAATACAGAAAAAACGAAACATAATTACTACTTATAATAAAGTTACTTTAAATCAAGGAACAGCCGAAGTATATGAACTACGAAACGTTGTGTATAAGTCTTTTATTTTATATTTCGATGAGTAATTAAAGAAAAAAATTGAATCGGCTAAAAGTTCAAATTTGTCGTTTAGGTGGAAAAGGTAACATATTCCTGACGTGTTTCCTAGTAAATAATATTGAGGCAAGTACTAGTAATATTATCATCTGTAATGAGTAGACTGCAGAAACGGCGCTATCCCATATCGGGTGTGATTCATCGGTGCCGCCAATGAACATTTGATCAACTTAACATGTACACATGAATGTTATAGCGCGATGGTATTGATAAAAGTTGTCTGTTTGTACGTCTTTTAATGTGAACAGACGGAGTTGTGAAATATATTTGGTCAGAGTCGTAATAAAGGCAATGAAATGTATATACTGAAATTTTATTTTACGAAAATAAATAAAACACTGAAGTTAAATGAATTTAAATTAACTTGAATTGAAATTAATTCCATATATATATATATATATATATATATATATATATATATATATATATATATATATCAAAAATTTATTTAAATTCGGGTAAGCGGTCAATTAAAAAACTCCTTTATTAAATTACCCTATATTTCGCAACACTTTGTCGCTTCTTCTGGGGTAACTACAAGATTAATGAGAAAAATAACAAAAAATGAATAAGAGTATAAAACAGTAGTAAAAATACTTACAAAATGTAGAGTTAAAAAATAATAAAATTGACGTACAAAATATAAAAATGATTAGATATAAAAAATAAAGTAACTATAGAAACAAGCCTTAAGAACTTTCAAAAAACATGTATATGAAAAGTTAAAACATGAAAAATAAAAAATATAATGCAATATAAATTAAAACAGCATATGGACCAAATAACAAAGCGATTTAAGATCGTCAACTAACAGTCAAACCCAGTATATTAAAATAAATTATACTAAGACCATTAGTATCAGATCTATAATTTATGTTATTTGTGTCCCTGTTGATGTGGACCATTTCTAAAAAGATTCTTTTTTTATGGTTATTTTCAACGTCTAAGATTTTAACGTCAACAAAATTGAAAGTATGGTCACGATCAAGTGCATGGTCCACCAATGCACAAGATCTCTTACCAATACGGACATCACTTTTATGTTGAGTAATGCGCTGTTTTAGCCACTGTGATGTCTGACCTATATAAACGCCACAACAATCCGAACATGCTATCCTGTAGACAACGTGACTATTTAGAAAGAAAGGTGTTATGTCTTTTATCTTACTATACAACTTCTTCAAGGTATAGGTGTTGTATCTAGCAACACCTATACACTAGCTCAACATCAAAGCTAGTGAGTGGCGCATTGAAATAATAATCTTTAAATTTAATATATCTACCGATTTCCGTATTTTCCGTAAATTAGTACTACGAGCGAATATTGCATCAATCCTATTATCTAAGCGAAACCGACTCTGTCTCTGCTCCTGCATGACTCATTAGAGGATAGCATCTGTTCCGCAGTCTAAAGCCTTGTACACACTGCAGCCGCAACGTGCAGTGCAACGTGTGAAGCAACAAATAATGCAACGTGTGTGGACATGCGTTGCTTGTTACAGCTCACGTTGCAGATATTGCGCGCTGCTGATTCGTCGGTTTTTCGTGCGAACACAAAGGGATTATCGGTTGCAGTTTGGACGAGCATATAAGTAATTGGTGAGTATATACTTATTGCGCGCACGTGCAACATCGAATTTGTATGAATATGTCTGTAGATATGCGTTATTAAAAATGTCAATATCACTCTAGAAAACTCATTATCAGAATCATGGGATGAAGAAAAATCCCTCAAAGAATCCCTCAAATATAAATGACAAAAGAAGTAACCTAAAAGTGGATGCGTGGAATGATATCGTCCAACGTAGAAATAAAATGATTAGTCTCTTATCATATTTTAGGCGCGAAAAGCCAAAATAGATTGGTTCTCCACAATCGTCCTGTAGTCCTGTCAGTGGTTAATTAATGTATTAACATAAAAGCTCCGCACGCTACGGCTAGATGATGATAGTATTAATAATTATAACAAGGAACACTCTATGTTGCTACAGTGCTCGCGAACCACTAGTGTAAACAACTAGAAACGCGTTGAAAGTTGGTTCCGCGTTCTCAACGTTGCGCTGTCTATTTCAAGCCCTCCCACGTTGCGTTACAGGTTGTACTGCACGCTGCGGCTACAGTGTGTACAAGGCTTAATAATGAGATAGATACTCCAGTGGCCTATAACATAAGAGGAGGAACCTGTGGAGAAAGACGTTTAATCATTTAATAATAAATTTAATTTATTTTTAAATCAGGGCGATTGTAAACTCGTCCGCTTAACAGAACATGTACTAATCCCGCAGGTAAACTGGGCCTGCTAGAAATTTTCTTTCATAATCTTCATAGGTAAACTCGGGCGGTAGAAACTTGGGCCGCCCAAATACTTACCTGGTATTTTGACCCTAATTAGAGATTAACATTATTTCATCGTTTCATATTTTTCAATAAAAGGGATTAAGAAAACAAATATCAAAAGTTGATGAGTGCACCTATCTATACGTTCTATTGCTAAGCTAAACAAAGTCATTACTTAAATCTGTGTCATACTATGTGGCCCATTAAAAATTTCCTAGAAATAACAACAACCCCTTCTAAATTTCTAAATAAACATGTAACAAACATATTTCGTAGAATTCTATACAGATAGAATGTTATCAATTATATTGGTTATTTTTCATTATAAAGGCGTGGCGTGTAAGTTTCTTTCTTTGTTCTCTTCAAATAAAATATTATTTATAAAACTGCAGTTGAAGTTTCATTACCTACAATGCAGAGTGTTAAAGAAATAGTTAGTCAACGAAATAAAGTTATGCTCTTGGTAAATAACTATAAGTTTTCTTTTAAAGAAGAACTCAAAAGCGGCGAGAAAAAGTGGAGGTGCAAGACTGCTAAGTGTCTAGCAAATATTTATACAGTGGGCCCGGACAACACAATATCGAAATCGAATTTAATTCATAATCATTCGGCATGTGACATTCGCAACATTCAAAGACAAGTGATTACAAGTGCAGCAAAACGTAAAGCTGTAGAGGATATTGGCAGTCAACCAAGTAAAATTGTACGTTCCCTTATTGCCAAAGAAGATTCAACAAGCATTACCACAACTGATCTGTCCTATATAAGGAAGAATATATATAACGCAAGAAGAAAATTACAGCCAGTACTTCCCAAATCAAAACAAGAAGTTCACAGTTCACTTAAACCAGAGACGCAATTTTTGACCAGCCGTAAGGATGAATTTCTTTTAGTCAACAGCGAAAATTCTAATATATTAGTGTTTAGCTGTTTTACAAATTTAAAACATCTTTGCTTAAGCCAGAAAATTTATGTGGATGGTACTTTCGACTACTGCACACAATTTTTCTTGCAGTTGTTCACCATACATAGCTGCTTTAATGGTCATTATGTACCGTTAATGTTTTGTGTGCTACCAGACAAAGCAACATAAACATACAAAAAGTGTTTCGAATTTGTGACTGAAAAGTGTATCGAATATTCTCTATCGTTTTGTCCCACCGAAATTGTAGCAGATTTTGAGATGGCTATCCATAATGCAGCTAAAATAATTTGGCCACAAATAACAATAATTGGATGCAGATTTCATACAACGCAAGCTTGGTGGCGTACAATTCAAAAACTTGGACTTTCAGCAGATTATAAAGAAAGAAGCGAGGTTGGAAAATAGATTGGTTATTGTTTTGGATTGTTGTTTCTAGAACCACAAGATGCTAGTGATGTTTACGTTTTTACATTATCTGCTATTCAACCAAAAGATGATAAAGTTCCTTTGTTTGCTGATTATTTGGTCAACACTTACATATCCGAGGATGTCGTTTTTCCACCCCATTTATGGGCATCAAAAACAGCAAGCGCCGCTCGCACCACCAACGCATGCGAATCGTTCCATTCGCATATCAGCAAAACTTTAAATTCTCCTCACTCTTCTGTATTCGTTTTTATTAATTTTCAAAATGAAATACATGTAAAGTTGCAAAGTATTCACAAGCCATATGTACCTAATTCGGACACTCGGAAAAGGCAAAAATACCTTCAAAACAAAATTAATGATTTCAATAATGGGAAAGTGTCAACGTTAGAATTTCTTAAGTTAACTTCGCATTATTATAGTTACACTATGTAACTATCTAATATTAAAATATATTTTGAATTTGTATATATAAATAAATTTTTATGATGTCATATGCATTTGTGATTTTATTTAACAAAATTAGTATATAGAGTTATTGAGGTAACCTCAGCCGCTTTAGATAAGTGTACTATTCGGCTCAAATTACTTATACAGGTTAAAACTTATTTTGACCGCGAAGGATTAAAATATCTAAAGCGGCCGAGTTTACCTCTGCCCGCTTGGGGACAGCTTGGACTATCAGGCCGGGTTTACCTATACAGCTTAAAACTCATTATGACCGCGGAAGATTAAAATACCTAAAGCGGCCGAGTTTACCTCTGCTCTTAAATCATGTAGTTTCTTTTAGGTTTATAGCTCTGTGTCAATAACACATATTTTCAACAAAAACTCTTTCTTTCAACTAAATATACGGTATTGCCATGGGTTCTCCTTTAGCTGCAGCTATCGCAAATCTAATAATCTAGTAACATTCGAAATAAAATATCATCAATTCATTCACTAGAATTTAAACCTATTTTACTTAAAAGATATACAGACACCATCACAATTATAGTTCATCCGGAAATAAGCGTTCACTTTTAAGTAAAATTTAAAACCTATTATTTGCACCGTAATTAACGCAGCACAAGGTCTAACCCTAACAGAAAGAGAGATATTAGTGTATCAGGGTCGGTCTAAGTTTAAATTTGTATGTATTAAAAAGTCATTAAGTAATAGCTTAAATTATTAAAATTCTAATGCAGAGTAAGAGTGTACCTGCACATAATAAGATTCCGGAAATATTTTTGAAATGGTTAGTGAATATCAAATTATATATTCAATATCCCTATTTTCTAGTCTTAAATTTTATAAAATGGTGGAAATATGTACGGTGTTTAGTCGTTCTTGAACTTTCGAGATGTTTAGACCGTGGGAAGTAGAGAGTGTTTCTAATATAACTAGTGTAAATAAGAAGATACCTCATGGTGATGAGGAGAATAATAGTGCATGTAAAGCACACCATTTAACGACAGATGGAAAAAAGATTGTGTTAAATGTAATACCGGTCAATTGGATTTAGATGAAATGACATCTATAGAAGCAAGAAAGAAAGCTTTACTTCTAATTAAGGTTCCTCTGAATACTGATATTGTATTGTTAGGTGTTACACCTCGCAAAAATTGAAAAGCTCAGAAAAGTAAGTCTTCGAAAAGTAAATGTTATTCGACATACAGTGTAAAATTCCTACACTGGATAGTTTAAAACAAAAACTAATTGACGAAGGCACCGACATCGAGTGCTCTGGAACAACATTGTGGCAAGTTTTGAAGAGAAATAGCTTCAAGTTTGTAACAATAGATAAACAGCAAGCAGTTATGGAGACCGCTAGGATTTGCAAGTGGCGGTACAATTATTTATCAGATACAAGAAAGTACAGACAAAAATATCACTCATTTTGAAATTACTGAATTTATTTCATAAGTAGTTTTCACACAGTATAATAGATGAAATTGTAAAATAGTGATTAATAATATCACATACGAAGTGTTCAAATTGTAAAAACCACATAGCTTATTAGCTTAATTATAATATTATTATTTAAAAGTTTTACAGTTACACACATGGTTTCCAAACTATAACATAAATATTTTTTTTTCCGAAGAACATAATAAAATGTTAAAATGTTGAATAGTAGTAGATTTTTTAAAATATTCAATTCAAATCGAATTTCAAGAAAAACATTAAACATATATATATATATATATATATATATATGGTAAACCTAACCAGTAGGCGATTAAAGGTCTGCATATTACTTCAAAATAACGGGTGGGGCAAAAGTCCCGCTACCATTTTGATTGCCTATAACTTTGTTGAAAGAAAAGATAAGTAAGTTTGGTTTTCATAAAAAGTTTATTTGCTCATTACATTTTTTTTTCGTTATGATTGGAAAATTATATCGGCTAAATGGTGACCGCGATTCGCTATGCAAGTTTCGGCTCTCTTTAAGGCATTTTTCATGACATCCTGCAACATCTCAGGCGGAATTTCTTCAATTTCTTGACGAATATTCTCTTTAAGATGTTGAATCGTTTGGGGCTTATTCACATAAACTTTTGATTTTAGAAAACCCCATAAGAAAAAGTCAGGTGCAGCTAAATCCGGAGATCTGACTGGCCATGCTAAATCGCCATTTCGCGAAATTAGTCTTCGTGGAGAAACGTCATTCAATAATTGAATTGTTGAACGAGCTGTGTGTGCTGTGACCCCATCCTGCTGAAACCACATTTCCTCTAGTCCTTGCTCTTCCATTTCAGGCACAAGAAAATTTCGAATCATGTCTTAGTACCGTTCAGCAGTAACAGTAACTCCAACACCTTCGTCAGTTTAAAAAAAATAGGGACCAATGATGTTTCCAGCATAAATACAACACCATACAGTTGTTTTTTGTGGATGCAATGACGTTTCATGAATTAATTGAGGATAGTGTGTCCCCCAAAACCGACTGTTCTGTTTATTGACGTGGCCACTGAGAAGAAAATGGGCTTCATCGCTCATTATCAATTTAGACGAAAAATCTTCAATTTCATCAGACAGCCTTAGGATTGCATTACTGTACTCAACTCGTTGATCATGATCTCTCGGTAGCAATTTATGGACTAATTGAATTTTGTATGGGAACATTTTCAAAATTCGCCTTAAACTGCGTGCAGACATGTGTAACTGGGAACCACGTCTCCGAATTGATGTTTCTGGAGACTCTGCAACACTATCGCGCACCAGAGCCACATTTTCAGCGTTACGAGACGTCCGTTGTCTTCCAGAACGAGGCTGTCTGCTGTCGTACCGTACTGTCGAAAATTCGCATGTAAACGATAAATTGTGGTTTTGTGAGGCACTGGACGATTAGGATATTTTTGACGCAATTTCCGCTGAGTGGCAATAATGGAACGATTATTTTCAATAAATATTGTCACTATTTCTGCTCGTTCTTGTGGCATATATTTATCCATAATAAAATTTGGACGTCTACACAACACAATGGTTAAAGCTAAACTGAACTAAACGTCACATAACCAAGATGGCGCGCAATCAAAATGGTAGCGGGACTTTTGCCCCACCCGTTATATGTATTTAAAAATATATATATATGTTGAAGTAATATACAGATCTTTAATCGCCTACTGGTTAGGTTTACCATATCATACCAAGGTCACGAAGTTATTATATATATATATATATATATGTATATATATATATATATATATATATATATATATATATATATATATATATATATAGGTTGTCTTCGAGATCAAAAGACAACATATGATAAATGGAAAGATGTAATTATGTAGAATATAAATCCAAAATATTGTGCCTCCATTACGACGCGAATCACGAAATTAAAAGACCCCAAACATAGTATTAAGTGACGCCTATGAATTCAAAATATTATATATATATTCAAAAGAGTGTGTATAAATAATAAATACCTCACGCACACATACGCTATAGCGTATGTTTACATACGTAACAGCTGGATGATATGCACATTAACAAAACTATAACTTTTATTATTTACGGTCAACTTTAAGATATCGTCTCTGGCACTTTTTATAATCGCACAGTGGCGTGACAAATTTTTTTTAAATATTTTTGTCATTTTTTTCTGTCGCTTATGAGAGGGAATTTTGGGAAAATATTTTTTATTTATATTCTATATAAGTATATCTTTCCATTTTTCATAGGTTATCTTTTAATTTCAGGGAAACCCTGTATATTATTATATATTGACCTACAAGAATTATCAACCGTATTATATTGGTTAATAATCAATTAAAAAGGGTCTGTCAATTGAAACTCGTTTATTTTCGATCTCTATATTTCGTAAGGAGTTTGTTGCTTCTTTAGGAGATGCTACTAGATTAATGAACAAGACATTAAATAAATTACCGTATATATATATATATCTATATATATATATATACGGTAATTTAAGACATTAAATAAATTACCGTATATATATATATATATATATATATATATATATATATATATATATATATATATATAAATAATGTATGAAAAATGTATGAAGGTCATATCCAGTCAGAATGTGCAGGCACCGGTATTTCATAGTATTTACAAATCATCAGTACACATTATCCGGAAATAGATATGACTTTCATTTCTATACTGCGTGTATGTATATGAATTATAAGGAGCGCAATGTAAATGAGAATTGATAACTATTAGTTTCCCGCATTACATGCAATTGCCGCTATAATTTGTTGTATTAATTTCTACAAATGACAAAATAACATTTGCCTAAGAATGCAGACATAACACGTCGCGACGCCAACCGTCCAGGTTGTCCGGGCAAATGAAAAATGTGTGAAAGTCGTATATGATATATATAAGGATATGACTTTCACACATTTTTCATTTGCCCGGACAACGTGGACGGTTGGCGTATTGTCTGCATTCTTAGGGAAATATGATTTTGTCATTTGTAGAAATTAATACAACAAATTATAGCGGCAATTGCATGTAAAGTGGGAATTTAATAGTTATTAATTCTCATTAACATTGCGTTTTTCATATATATATATATATATATATATATATATAGCAGAACTTTATCTTAATGATCGTGTATACATTCAAAAAAATTTAATACAATAGTTGAAAAGTGTAATTAAAGGGATAAAATTTATACCTTAAAACCTTATTCATAATTTGAAATTTTATAGGTCTTCATATTACAATATATATTTCAGATTTTACAAAGTTCTAGATGGATCGGCGCAATCTAAAATTCTTAATTTATATGTATACGTGTGAATGTACTTGGAAAAATAAGATTATATTTAAAACGAATATTGGGCTTGTGTCCAAAACAGACACTACCTAGAGTAAAGAACAGATAAATTTTGAATTTGCAGACGGTACCTGTGAACTAGATGTTTACACCTTTTTTTTTAAGATTCAACAATACGAGTTGAATGCATATAAATCTAAAAAAACCTCTTCCGGTAATAAAACAAATTTTAAATTTTATTTCAAAGCATAAGAATTAGTTATGAGTTCAAATTTGAAACGTAAGAAGAAAATGTTGTAGTATTAAAATTTTTTTAAAAATTTCTTCTTGTAGCCTTTTTTAGGTAGATATATAAGATAGATAGATAGACGTGCAATAACGATTTCAACAAAGTCAAGATATCAGAATAATTGAAACATACATGAGTAGGTAAACCCCACCAGTTTTGTATTATACAAAGGTATTTTTAATAATATAAAATATAATTAAAAAAGTCAAGATATGAATCAAATGAAAAACATAAAATGTATGTGCATACCTACTGCTGTGATGTTTTACCATTATACAAATTAATCGAAGAGATATAAAAATAAATAAGAACATAATACAGTTAAAACGGGTTGTGCATTGAGTGCATCGGTATAATGCGTAATGCAATAGCAAATTCTATGTTTAAATTCAATGAATCTTAGGTTACTATTCCCTAGTTATAACTTAATTAATAAAATTTCAAACCTACATACCAAATAAAAATATAAAAAGTATTAATAGTAATAGTAATTCATGCCTTAGCATTCCTCAACGGCTTGACACCAATTACAGGAGGCATAGACAGGCCATAAGTAATTATTACGAGGGCGCCCGTGGAACGAGTTAAGATCTTTAGCTGCCGGCATTCGCCTAAAACGAGAAGGAAAACCACGAAAACTTACTTGGACAGCCCGCCCGTTTTAATTTTCGAAAAAGCCACTCAACCTGTTTGTTTTTACTGGTTTCAAATATCTTCGATATTGCAGGTAAAATTGAAATTGGTCTGTAATTGCTTGCTACATTTACCTCTCCTTTTTTGTACACTTATTTTAAGGAAACTACATGTTTCGGCAAATGATGCCTTTTTCAAGGAATATAAAATATAAATGACAGTATATTAATGTCATACTTATAAGTATAAGTATGACATTAATATACTGTCATTAATATTTTATATTCCTTGAGAACGGCATCATTTGCCGAAACATGTAGGGTTGTTTTAAATATATACATGTTTCGGCAAATGATGCTTCAGGGAATATAAAATATACTGTCATTTATATTTTATATTCCTTGAAAAAGCATCATTTGCCGAAACATTTAGGGTTGTTTTAAATGTATACATTTTGAAGTAAAACCAGACCTTATTGTTATGAGTTAAAATACTGGTAACTGGAAACAAGGGGAAACAGAATTAAAATATGCAAACATATATAGGTGTAAATTATAGAAAATCCAAACCGTACATTACAAGTGTAATTTATCAAATAAGTTAACAACGCATATTTAATTGTACAATTTCTTTTAGTATTTTTTATAAAAATCATTTTGTCATATTTCAGTAATAATATTTACCTATTTATAAATTTGGATATCCGAAAATAATTAACTTATTCGATAATATTAATTTTATATAGAAAACTTTTGTACCAACTGTAGTGTTATTTAAATATCTTTACCGCGGGAATTCAATGCTTGTATTTATGCGTATATGAAGTTAATAGAAATTGAAACTAACCTAAATGTTATTTCTAGATTGATATGATTAATTTTAAAAGCTATCTAAACGTTTATTTCGCTATCTATTTTATTTAGATACATTTTATAATTAAAATCACAGAACAATGGTCAATATACTCCTAATGAACGGTTCCTATTTAATATAATTTCAGCACAATAAGTAACATTTTTCCTTCGTTAAACAATTTTGTATACTTTAATTTCACTATTACCATATGCCTATGTTAGTCACGTGATCTCATAATGTAATTGCCACGTGATCACAATGATTACTTATATATATATTTAATTATATATATATATATATATATATATATATATATATATATTGATACGGTGCGAACGGATGGAATGGTGTAAATAAAATTAAAGAGTATTATTACCAAACCAAATTATAAAATATAGTGAATTGTCTCTAATAATAGTATTCATAAAGGTCCCAAAGTTGGGTTGACAATTGATACGATGTTGTCGTTCATTAAATGGATTAAAGAACAATTTGAAATAGAACTTAGAAAAATAATTTATAAAAGTTGCTGTTGTGTATAGTTTTTTTAAATTCAAATTTTGGGCGCCATAAGTATTAATATACTTAATTTGTTCAACGCTATCTGTGTATATA
Organism: Melolontha melolontha; assembly: GCA_935421215.2. NCBI lineage: Eukaryota > Metazoa > Arthropoda > Insecta > Coleoptera > Scarabaeidae > Melolontha > Melolontha melolontha. The sequence goes on from OW285239.1 coordinate 51,829,786, forward strand.
ATTGGTAAACCGCTAGCAGTCGAAGAGCTTGAGAACTATAAATTATTAATAAATATAGGATCTTCGTCGGTCTGTGCTTACCCCTTGAGAATAATACTGTTATAAAACAATCTATTTTGTAAAACTCCACAATTAAACACTAACAAATAAAAGATCAAATTAAGTAAATCAAGAAATAAAAATTTATTAACGTAAAAATAGTTATCTGTAACAAGTTTGAAATAAAGATAAGGCAACTGTAATATTACGTGAATTCTGAACTAAATGATAAAAAAAACGGTATTACGTAATAATGCACATGTGTTACTTAATATAGAAAAATGGTTGTGAACAATACAAGTAGTGCAAATAAATATCGTACGTTGCTTAAAATTAACACACAAAAGGTAAGTTATATATTCTTTTTATAAGGATTCTGAAAGAATGAATGTGATATTTAAATAGATGTTTTGAAATGTATAAATTTACGTTTTATATTCTGATGTAAACAATGTTTAAATTAAGTGTTTGATTATAAATAAATGTTGACTTTTAAATAAAATTCTAGGAGGTATTGGATATTGGAAGGAACCTGGTTATTTCTCTGCATATGTGGATCTGGTATTTGGTCAGGAACGTCGTTATAGGGCTGGATCAAAGTTCGGCAGCACCTTCTCGAAGTATATGCGTCGATAACGGTCAATGGCTCTCGTTGTCGGTCCGATGGTGTTCCAATTGCGAAAATGATGCTCTGCTCAATAATTCCGTTAATCAACGTGATACTGGTCCAAATTATATCTCAAAAGTTGAGCTTGATTTTAAGGTATCCAATGTATATGAATTTAATAGGTTTCAACTGATTTTAAATTATGATTTTAAATAAAACTTTTACTTTAGTCAGAAATACGGCCATTTGTTGTAAGTAGTTTATCGGAGAGGACGCCGCTAGCTTTCTTTTATTTCCAAAGCCTTTTTAATTTTCACTTAAAAGCCTCGACGTTTTAATCTTTGTTACATCAACAAAAAATATAAATTTATACAATATTTCAGTATTAATAGGTTTTTAAAATTAGCGGAATAATTATCAAGCATATTAAATTTCATTCTAAACATAGGTTAAGTAGTTGATTACACCCTAAAAATCGCATTCGCGGGACTATGGTATTTTAAAATTGGTGGGCGTGGCTAACTAGCATCGTTCTTAATGTGGGTAAAGTAGCTGTCTGTAATTTGTCGCGTAAGATTTGAATTTTGAAATCGAAATGTAAAAATATAAAAAGATAAGTTAAGAAAGAAAATAAGTAAATAATTAATTATAAAGTTAACGTCATTTTAATTTATTCACATCTCGACACTAATTTCACATAATTACGTCCCTCAATTTTAGCTATTATATACAATGTGTCTTATATGTATATTGCTGGTGCATAACTGCTTTTTCCATTATAGGAGCTGTTATTTGAGTGCAGTATGCCTCACAACAATATATATATATATATATATATATATATATATATATATATATATCTTCGTGACCTTGGTATGATAAGGTAAACTTAATAAGTCGGCGATTAAAGGTCTGGTTCATTACTTCAAAGTATATATATTTAAAACAACCCTATATGTTTCGGCAATGATGCCTTTGTCAAGGGAATACAAAATATAAATGACAGAATATAAATGTCAAATAATTAAGTTGCTATGGTTTAAATTATTCAAAGATACATTCCAATAATAAGGCATGATTTATTATTATTATTGGAATGTATCTTTCAATAATTTAAACCATAGCAACTTAATTATTTGACATTTATTTTCTGTCATTTATATTTTGTATTCCCTTGAGAAAGGCATCATTGCCGAAACATGTAGGGTTGTTTTAAATATATATAATTTGAAGTAGTATACTTTGTATAAAAAGTATACTTTGAAGTATGAACCAGACCTTTAATCGCCGACTTATTAAGTTTACCTTATATATATATAAGGTAAACTTAATAAGTCACTTAATACAAAATATAAATGACAGAATATATATATTCTGTCATTTATATTTTGTATTCTCTTGACGAAGGCATCATTGCCGAAACATGTAGAGTTATTTTAAATATATATACTTTGAAGTAATAAACCAGACCTTTAATCGCCGACTTATTAAGTTTACCTTATCATACCAAGGTCACGAAGATATTATATTTATATATATATATATATATATAGTCGTAGGGCATTCCCATTCCCATGAGAAGCCCTAGAACAAAAATATCAGATAATTTTAATCCTATCATAATAAGTTAGCAAATAAGAATTTTTACGAAACTGTATATTTCATATGTCAAATCAACGAAGTTAATTCCGCGTATTAATTGCTTATATTTGTGTCATTCATCATATTTTTTTATTTTTCAATTTCTTTAGTCATTTTCATTACTATTGTTGTTATTCCGAAGATTTTTAACTTGGTTGGTTGAATATTTTATATCGATTTTCTTTAGAAATAACTGTATCTATTTAAATTATTCACGGCGGGAAATATCCCAATTTTGTACAGGCGCATAGCGAAATTTTGTATATTTCTAGGTTAGATTTTTGTATTTTAAAATTAAATTTATTAATTATGTGAGATATCTAAACGATTTGTTGTTATAAATTAACTCATTTCGAAATATTAAAACTAGATTAAAAATTAGAAACATTAATCAACGAATAAGAAGCAAGGATAGAAACAATCGCTAGTTAGCGTGGGTAGTTGGTGAAAATTAATTTCACGCGTCGATATATTTTATTGGAGCTCCAAAAATTAAGTAAAAAGTTTATTAAAAAGTACAATATCCATACCTGAAGTCCTATCCATCGTATCACCAACATTTAAAACATCGATAGACGCAATATCCGATTCCAACTCCTGCTTAGAAGATATAAAAACGAATTTTCCTTTCCCGAGGGACGCTACCCTGCCTAACCCCTTGACCAGAATATTCATCCTGTTGAAAAGGTTCCTGAAGCCGTTAGAACATCCGGAAGTCTCAATCAACCAAACTTGAGTATTTTTAATATATTTTCTATAACACCAAAATTATTTATATAATTATTTGAATACAATCGTTTGATATTAATTATTTTATGCGAATCACTTTAATTATCACTAAGTATACCTTTATATCGAAAAATACAGTTCCCTTGTTTTTAATTCAAGTAAATTTAGTTATTTAATTTATGTACCATTTCATGAATAAAAAGATAACCTAATTTTGAAATAATAATATGAACACGTGACCGTATATAGGTTAATGTACTTGAATATCAATGTAGACACTTACCTTACAAAAAGTTCTGATTAAACCATTTATTTATCTTCCTAACTCTCTCGTTTTTTTTTATTTGATTACATATCCAGGTTTTTATTATATTTTAACTTGCTAAATCACTCACGTATATCTATACTAGGTACCTGACCCACTCTATTGTTATTATTAAATTACAAATCACTTTATAAATCTGAGCTAGTTGGTGCCCATTAAATCACACTAATTAAGATAAAAACCATAAGATTATGTAGCCTGAAGAGACAGATTAAGTTAAGTACAAACTTTACTTATTTTTACGTACTATTAATGTTTATGCCCTTAGTTCAAGCGACATCTGTGAACATAAGCATTAGCAACATCTATAGGTCGTTTATTGAACTTATGTATTTATTAGCATATTCAATATTTAAATTACATAATCTTAGAATTACAAAATTTGAAATCTCTGGAAATTTCAAATTTTTCCAATGTACTTAACACCACTTTTGAAATTACCCGCGCAGTACATTCTTCTATTTGTCTGCTAGCTAATAAAATTGAGGATGGCGATTGATTTGGTTCCATTTTACGCACCATAACATTAAGTACAGATCTTTTTTTGCTGTCAGTTGTTTCATCCACACTCAACCACACTTTTTTATTTTTCAGATCAGCCTTAATTTTATTTTCTAAATGTACACGAACAGATTTTAAAGAAAGTCGTAAGTGGGTGCAGCTCGGTAATTCTACATTGCCATATTTTTCAAGAATTGAAATAAACGAATCATTGCGTAGTAAAGTAAACGGCAAATTACACACAACCATCATTGTACACAAATCAAATAAGAACACTTCGTATTTTGTATCGGCGCCAGTGTCTCTATCTTTATGTCTTCCGCTATGAACTTGGCGTTGCAAATTTGATTTTGTTAAATGGTTTATATATATATTGCACACTAAACATTTTACATTTACCCCATTGTAAGATAAACTAGGATGGTTCTCAATAAACCTATTGACTAACTTTGAAGATAGCGGTTTTTTTTACTGTACGCTCCTTCAACATTATTAAATACACAGAATACACTTTCCTGCTGCTATTATAGGTGTACACACGATGACCGTGAACAACATACTAAGTAATCGTATGTGCGATGGGGCACGCGGGAACCAATTCGTTAGTCACGCCTCTACTTTCGCTCCGGATTGGTCCACTCTACTGAAAACTCATCCAAAGTGCCATAAATAATAAATACAGTTCCAAACATAGAAGAGCCTTCTCTTATTTCACCAAGTTGGAAATACCTAAACCTTTTATCCTACCTGGCGATACACCTGCGGTAACACCTAAAGAGAGATATAAATCAGTCAAAAATAGTTTAGATAAAGATAATATCTATTTAAAAAACTGATATAAGTAAACTCACCGGAATATGTTGCACATTGAAATTAATTCGTATTAGATTTCTTTGTAATTGATTAAGTGTCGTAACCGAGTATTTAAGTAACTGAGTATTTAAGCATAGAAATATATGTTATAAATCTACAGATAGGACCAAGGTATTTACCTATAATAATTAAATAAATAATTGAAACTATAAAATATTGGTGTTTTTTATACATGCATGTGCAAAAAAATCTTTTTTGCACAACAGTGAACTAACAATAATTTTTAATACGTTGTTTTGTCTATGTTAGTTTTACCATATTTTATTTATTTAGATGTTTTAAACAACCATTTATACATTATAACGACGATAGTATATAATTGCATAGGCACATGTCCCTTTTACAAAAATAATTTTGACGTAAAACAAGATCAGTATAACTCACAACACAGACCATTGAAAAAGGAACAAGATTCCGAAACATGTATAGATGAGAAATAAGAATATTTTAAAATAACTAATAGTTTATATCCGACCTACACAGCGACAAAAATTATATAAAATATAAGGTCACAAATAAATACATTATATATACAGTATGGTCATAAAGTTTGGAACCAAGCTTATAACCGCATTATTTTACATTTTTTGGAAAAACGCTCGGACAGGTAAATTTTCTTTTTTAAAACGCCATCTTTTGACATACAATTTTTTTCTATGACGTCATTGGTTTTCGAGTGATGACGTTATCAACACTTTCTTTAAATGGCAACCATATTATTTTTTCCTCGTTTTTGGTAGATCTTTATATCCACCAAATAGTGATATAAAACAATTGGTATGTTGCATCACAATTTTTTTGAAATTTTTTTTGATTTTATTTTTGTACAAAATTAAAATTAAATTAAAAAAATACATCTGAACTTAAATTTATTGTAACAGTTAACGTAAATTTTCAAAATGGACCCCACCAACCAACTGACACTGTCCCAGCCGAGTGTAAATGCTTTGCGATCAATAGTAATCTGCGTTATTCGCTCCAGGTCCAAAGAAATTGGTCTTCCCAATCGGCCAATTACTTATTAAAAAATCTTATTTAACATTAAATAGTTTCACAAAAAAGGGCCAAAGAAGTTTAATTTATTTAAAAAATTGACATGATGTGGCAGACCATTTCTTAACTAAAATTATCGCCCAAAAATTGAAGATTTCAAAAACTAATTAAGCTTACAAAATTTACTGAAATATGTAAGTAAGTTTTTTTCACACTTCTGTCTTGTGTGAGGACTTAAATATTCTTCTTGAACAAACCGGATCGTCAAAAGCACATGTACTCATGTTACTATGCAAAAAATTTACAAAAACAAAAACACGCACTTTTTTGCAAGATATTTCTTTACGACATTCTTGCTTCTTTTTATACAATTTATGTACAAAAATTTTAGTTTGAAATTGTTTCTATGGCGACAACATTGTTGAATTATTTACTTCTATTTTTGACGTTAAATTTTTGAGATATTGCGTAAAAATTGTTCATTTTCGCTAACATAAAAAAATGGCACATTTATCTGAGCGAGAAAGAATCGAAATTTTAATTATGTTTGGGTATGGGGACAGACAAAGAACGCATGCAGAAGCATGTGATTTGTTTAACCACGAATACCTTTTAAAAACTTTTTAAAAGGTTCACGATAAACTAACAGCATATTGATTTGATGTTTTGAATTTGATGAATTTTAAAATGTTTAGTGCCTTTGTTTGCTAAATTTTAACTCTCAATTACACTCCTGATGAAGTAACAAATCCGTTATGAAATATAGAGTGGAATAAAGGAGTTTTATTTTTACTTGACAGACCGCTCACCCGTTAATTAATTTTTAGTTATACAGTACGGTCGATAATACTCACTAGTCTATATATATATATATATATATATATATATATATATATATTTAGTTATCTAGATGCCTTTCAACTACAACCCTCTCTTAAAGAAATTTCACTCTTTCTTATAGATGTTTTCAATATACAAGTAGCATAAAAAAGCATTTCAAACTGAAAATCGAAATATCTATTTCCAAATCCTTGCAAACTTAAGAGCTTTTAGCTATTAGTAACTATTGACCTTATTTCGAACCGAGCGAAAAGGCATTGTGAATACTTAACATCTCTGAATAAACATTTCGTCCCGAATTTCGAATATTTACCGATCTTGATATAATTACCATGTAAAATATGAAAATGAAGGAAGCTCCTTTACTTAGACCCTACATATATGTATATACTTTCATATATTTGTGGGATGTACCCTATTTGCTTCTGCAACATTAACTGGCGAAATAAGTAAATTAAGACCATCACAGTATCTAGAGTGCTTTTAAATATTTGATCAGTGCCGTAGACGAGAAACACGCGACGCAATATTGATTCCGCCTATTTGCCATATACGTCGCTTTAATTACGTAGTGCAGTTCGGCGTTTCATATGTCAGTCTGTATTTGAAGAGCTGAACGTAGATGCAACAAGAGCGAAGTTATAAAAGTTTCTCCATATTGGCTTCGCCTATACCAATTTAAAACGAGTTTAATGAAAATGAATTGTAATTTCCAATCACGATCAATAGATGCTGTTTTCGTTGAAATAAACTAAGTATATTTTAATTACAAATTCCAGCCATATTATTAACCACCACAAAAAATATTTTTATTAATCGACATTTCAAAAGCATAATAAAATATTAAATGTTGTTTATCTTCATATATTTTTGTGAACGTCGTTCTATGAAGCGCAAATACTCAAATATATCGTCCGAGTCGCACCAAGGGAACTTGATGAGGGTTTCCACGTAGAACTTTTAAAAATCGTAATTTGAAGCAAGAGTTATCTCGCCATCACAGTTCAACAGTGCACGAAGAGATGATGTATGTGAAAAATTCCTACTGAGACTAATGAAAATAATAACATCGATTGTCCTTTCCTACTTGATAGAATATGTTTCTTTTTTGTACGTCGGATCAAATCCAGCCATTCTAGTACATTTGTGGCCATGAAATATGTATTAGTTTACACTCGCTTTAACGTAGGAAATAAACATTTGGATGTATTTCGTATGAGAAGCGAAATCGAAAAATAGATATTAGTGTATAAATCACTTTTATGACAAAAAAAGGTCATAAAACTAATTTATACACTAATATCTAAACTATTAAATCAGAACAGTGCTGCATGAGTTGCCTTGCTCATTTCGTTGGTGCCACCAGGAAAATTTCTTCTGGGGCAGTCGTTTACTATTTTGGACATTGTTTGTTCCAAGTTTCCGCAGTCGCAGAGCTCGGTAACCAGAGACTAGGAGTAGATCTAACAGTACCCGTGGCGCTTCTTATTTCATCGTTAAGTTGAATGTCTATTCGCTAGGTATGATAGTTTCGATACCCTACAGCAGCACAGTATTCAGTAGGATAATTAGCCAGTGCAATGGCTACCGTTCGCAAGGTCCCCCATTCGCTCCCCATGCATTGCCGGGATGTTTATATAATATATTATTGCGAGTCTTCACCTTTTGACTAGTTTTATAGAGGTGCTGCTTGAATCTCAGAGACCGGTCTAACGTTACGCCCAAGTATTTAGGGTTGGGATTGTGATTGATCCAACTACCACCAAATTCAACATTCAGCTCTGTTGGCTTCCTTGTTACACAAATGAATGGCACATTATTCAAATTTTGAAGGGTTTTGTTGTAAGAGTCATTTCTTATAATATTCATCTAAAGCTTGCAGATCTTTAGCAAGTGGTTCTACATCCTCTAAATTCTTGGTTTGGAAGCATAAAACCAAGTCATCTGCGTATAGAAATTTTCGTGATTTTGTGGATTGGAGATCACTGGTGTAAATGTTGAACATTATTGGAGACAGAACTGGTCCTTAAGGAGACCATTTTCAAGGTTTTGCCATTAATAGTTCGATTGTTTAGCTAGACCACGATTCGGCGATTGCTCAGATTCCTTCTCATTTTGAAACCGTCTTGCTCCTTATTAATGATATTACATTTATTTTTGCTTTCTATTACCTCGATTTTCTCAATAATTGTATCTTTTTTGGTTAATTTACTTTGATCTTTCCCTTGTTAATTTTTAGGCGCTTTTGATTTCAACTATTTATTCTTTTTGCTTTTTGTGTTGCATACACTTAATTTGCGAATATTACCTGTAATTGAGCTTTGGTCTGGTGGGCAATAAATAATATTATTATTATATAATATACTCATAATATAGTCTGTTACTTTTAAGTTTAAATTTATTACATACTACAATATATATTTCACTGGTACTTCGTCTGTCATTTAATTTTTTTAACTCTATTTAGCAATTCAAATCAAAATAATAAGCTAATTTTATATTGATCCATCTGTCTACGAGTTAATGGACTACACTATTATAAATAATCGCACTTTTCGGCAGTCAAACTCCTGCCTAATAACGAGAAGTTGTTGACGGTGGATGATTAATTCAGTAGTTGTTTGGACTAATTCCATCGTTTGTAGGGTTTGAATAATCCGACGTTTCGGCATTCAATCTACTGCCGTCTTCAAGGTAGGCCTGAGAAGGGCTAGTTCTTGCCAAACTCATGTCTGACATATATGCACTATTATACGTGTTCTTCTCTTCCCTGTAATGGCGTATCCATTCGGGAGTAAACACTAATACAGGCGAGTCTCTCTTGTCCGTCAGATGTAACGAGATATTTCTTTTCACCTGGAGGGATAAGTTTGAGATTACTAGCCGGGGCGAAACATAAAACGTCACTTCGGAAACCCGCGCTGATGAGATTATTTAGATCGAAACGCGTGTGGCTGCGGTTGAAGTGACCATTGGTTAAATACATTGTGTATGTTCATGTGTACAGATATGTTTTAAACAGATTTGCATTAATTTGTAACTAATAGTTATGACTTAAGTAGATTCCATTAAAACAATAGGCATATTACTAAAACTAACTCTTTTTGTCCATTGCAATGTTAGCAACTGTTTATGATAACAATGAATATTATGTATTTAAATTTAATTACTAGGTCAAAGAGTGTAATCTTTTTCAATCATTTCATTTCCTCACTTTGCCTAAATAACCATCTAGCTAGCACATTTGGATAATGCGTCATTCTATCACGATATTTTTCGCTATGCTGAGCAATGACTTCTTGACAGTCAGTGGCTGTCGGAATATTACCTTGAAACGTGTTTTTGGGCACATATCGTGGAGGGTTAATTATGGCACTTTATTATGGAATCTCTCTATAAGATTTAGATGTTTTAATAACTGGTGGTCTCTTGAAACTGAATGCCATATGCCCATACTGCCTTTTTACAGTTACAGTAAAAAGTATGGAACCCCTTAAGTATCTCTGTAACGGTTCATTCCTTTTTGAATAAAATTGGGTGCACCTTTGTAAAAAGATTCAAGGATTTTAAAAATAATATCAGATTCACTGTGTCACTTTCGATTATATCGGAAATATACATCCAATTTATTATTTTCAATTGAAACCTCCACATTGTTACTGAGATGAAAAAAATTACTTCCTGGAAATCAGTTTTCATTAGTAATATCATAAACCGTGAATGAATTGGTAAAATAACTAATTTCCAAAACCAAGTCCTTGAAACTCGGGATCTTAGCAATTTATTTATTTCACAAAAAAAAGATCAATGATTTGCTGACTAGATTAAATGTTCACTTTAATGAACACTGAATGCACTAATAAATAGTTTTACGTTTTGTACTAAATTAGCCATGGACGTACTACCAAACAACAAGGCCATTTTAATTGTCAAATAAATGACAACAATAGAAGCTTTTTATTTAAATATCTTCTATTGTTGTTAATATAATTTCTCTGTAGTGTTTGTTGTTGTTATTTTGTCAATTATGGTGTTCCTGACTGAATCAAAACGTATTGAAATTTTAATTTTGCGAGGAAATGGAGACAAGCAGCGTTCTTGCAATGAAGTTTTAAATCTGTTCAATAAGCTTAATCCAGGTAAACAAATCACAAAATCAACGGTTGTGCAAACTGTTATTTACGAACTAATCATGTAAAAATGAACCTGGAGGTCTGGACGGACCACACAGCTAGCTCTTGATTCCCTCACAGAAAAGCTTAAGCCCTATAAATTTCACTTCTGTCACGAATTAACTGAAGACGACCCTGATTGCAGAATAGTATTTTGTCAACTTGCAGAACAGATGCGTAGCAAGTCCGAACTTTACCACAAAAATTGTCTTCTCAGATGAAGCAACATTTTGTTTGAGTGGTATAGTCAATAGACAGACATAACTGTCGAATTTGGCCAAGGGACCATCCCCGTTGGATGTGACAAGTTCATACTCAGTATCCGGAGAAAACAAATGTGTGGGCAGAGATGATAGACACTAATGTATATTTCTTCATTGAAGGTACTCTTAATGGACCTCGGTATTTCGATTTATGAAGAAATAATATTGTACACGCTGTTACTCGAACGCTATTTAGAGTGTATGTTGTACTGTATTTAAGCACGTGGGTGCGCCAAATTGATACAAGATGGACGCTTGTGGGTCGTGTTGATTCTTCCCGGAGTAGCTAGAGCATCCTAACAATACGTTCGGTTTAATGTTTAAATGATACATGGTTGTGATGATGAGCGTCAAAATTCCAGGACATATATAAATAATGCGTGCCGAATTAAATATATTACAAGTTTTTAACTAAAAGAAAGCACAACAACGTTGTCTTTAAAGTTTTTATATAATATTTACATAAGAAATTGAAATGTTTAAAATGTATAGAAAATATTAAATAAAAGTTGTAATATATACAAGAGACGGCAATTAAGTAATTAAAAATTAACACAAACAATACCCTGTAAAGGAATTTAAAGTATATTGTAAATCAAGGGTATTAAATATGATTATCATCAAAATAACCTCTGCATTGAACAATAGAGAGTTACCTGTCGAAGCGTATGTTGGTCGGCCACGTGGTAATTAGTTAAATTAATGGGAATGCAACTAAAATAAAATAATCTCTGCATCTAACAATACAGAGTTACCTTAGAACTATACGTATTTCATGGCGGGTACTTGAACAGTACGCAGAGTTATCTGTTACGAAACGGTGGTTACGACATGGCAGCTGAACTAAGAAGAAGAACGAGTTTTGGTGAGCACTCGTTGTCGGAAAAGGTTTTGTTTTATGGCCCAAGATTGAGAGGAATCGAAGTTGTCTATGTCTTAAATTGAGAACTAATTAAAAGCGCGAGCTAAGAGTTGCAATGTCGATGAAACAAATATCATTAAAATATACCCTGTGAAAAAACCTTTAAAATGATATGTGACATGAAATAATTATGAAGAAGTATACGTGATTAATTAAATAACCTAGCCAAAATTAAATATATTTCTGAGAATTGTAACCGAACGTTAGATACTTGGTGACCGTTCTCAGTCAGATAGATTATGCAAGAGTCGATTGTAGTACAATAACAAAAGAAAGAAAACATAAAAGAAAACAGAAAAAAAGTTTGAATTCATATTTTATATTCGAAATATTTGAAGAAAAATAATTTAAATTTAGATTAAAACATTCTTATATATACGAAGTGCAACATCGCAATTGCTAGGCTTTATCCTGATCCAAGTAGTCCACTAATTCCTACTGACATATGGTATCAGCAAGCCGGTGCACCTGCGGCAATATTTGGATGAAGTTTTTCTGATCGATGGATAGGGCAAAGGGCTGATATTGAATGGCCACCCCGTAGTCCTGATTTAACGCCTCTCGATTTTTTATTGTGTGGTTATCTCAAAAATAAGACATATAAAAGTATACCTGCAAATTTAAATCAGTTGGAGGAACGCATAAGAAAGTTATTACTACAAATGTCGAACGAAGTTTTATAAAATTCTTTGGGCGAATTTGAAGACGGTTTCGGATATTGTCAGTTTGTAGAAGGGAAAAATGGCTTTTAACTTAGTCAGCAGATAACTGTTTTTTTTTAATAAATAAATTATAAATAAATTATAAAAACACACAAAGTTGTATTAGATTTACACAATAAAGTGTAAATCTAATACAACGTTGTGTGTTTTTATCATTTGATATTGATTTACATCAAGTAAAGGCAGAATCGATTCAATAAATAAATTATTGAAATCCCGGGTTTAATGGACTTGTTTAGCTATTTTACCAATTCGTTCATGGCTTATGATGTTACTAATAAGCAATGATTTCCAGGAAGTAATGTTTTTATCTCAATAGTAATGTAGAGGTTCACTGTATCCAGAATTTAACAATGCATTCAAAAATGTAAAAATATACAGATTGTTCCATATAAAATAATATATTGGAGGTCTATTTCCGGTATAACTGAAAGTGACGCAGTAAATCTGATATTATTTTTAGAATCTTTAAATCTCTTTACAAAGATATACTCAATTTTAATTAAAAATAATGAATCGTTGCAGAGATACTTAGGAGGTTCCATACTTTTGACTAACACTCTATATTAAAAGCTTATTTGCAATAGATTATTATAATTTTCAACCGATTAGTCAATACATTTGATTTGAAAATTAATATAAATATGTTAAAACATATCTGCATCTGTACACATGGACATATGCAACGTATTTAACCAATGGTCACTTCAACTGTAGACACAAATGTTTCGATTTGGTGATCTCGTCACTGCAGATTCACGAAGTGACGTGTGTAGATTCGCTCCCGTAATAAAAGCACAACCTTATCCCGTCAGCTGACAAGAGATGTCTCGTGACATCTGACGGACAACAGAAGCTCGTCGGTATAGTTAAATACGTTGTGTATGTCCATGTGTACAGATACAGATACATTTTAACATATTTGTATTTATTTATATACACTTAATGTGCTTACAAATTGATATTTTCGCTATATTTTATTTACTTTAACGACTAGCTACTAACATTTGGTAAAGAAATGTGTCTATCGTGTAAGGCGCTTATCGAGATGCATATTAAGGTATTTTGTGTCAGCTAAAGCAAGATTGCAGCTGTTGATTCTTCTAACAGATTGACAAGATTTCATGACAAATTGTGAAGGTAAAATATGTAGTTGTGAATTCGTTTGCCTTCATACGCCATTTCGTAAGCCAGTCTTGGATGATGTTTAATTTAGGCTGGAAATTTCTGGAAGCCATTTCAGGGTTAACATGCGATGCAACAATTGCTGTATCGTCAGCATATATTGCTACAGTTATCAGCCTCTTAGTTGATATGTTAGCCCATATAGTAAAATGGGATATCTTATCACACACCTGTGAGACGTCGGATAAGATAGGATATAAGGATGGATGAAGAAGTATTTATTAGTTAGGTATGCTTTTAGAAATTAATAGTGAGAATGAGATAGGTACAATTACGAGCAACAAGTTTTGATCGTCAATGTCATTGTAAAATTTGAGGAAACTGTTACAATGTAGATTTTGCCCTGATTGATTATATCTATTGTCAATATAAATTTGAAATTTGTCAAAGTCTTGTTTTTTGAATTATTTTTAGTAAGGTCTCAATATCATATTTTAACAAAGTAAGGATTATTTTCTTAATAGAAACTGGATTCTCTGAAGCTACGGTAGCTTCTCGTCTAGGACTCGCAAAAAGTTGCGTAGATTTTATTGCTAGACGGTGGAGAGGAAATATTATGTTTAATAGAGAAAAAGGATCCGGATGTCCGAGAAAATCAACTGATGAAGATGACCGCGCAATAGTACAAGTAATTGAAAACAACCTCTTTCTGCCGATCTTACGTGCAGTGGCTTTGACAAATTTTCCAGCTTCGGTTCACACAGCTCGGCATCGTATACAAGCGGTTCATCTGCGCCTGGACGTATCCGAGTATACGGACCAAGAAACCAGTGGTTCAATGAAAAATATGTCCAAAAAGTTGATACTAGTGGAAGGTTTTCGGTGAACGTATGGGCATGGATTTCCACAAAGAGACCTGGCATATTATTACGAATTGATGAGCGTCTGACCAGTTATGTTTATATCAATATTTTTGCAGAAGGCAATGTTATTTATCAACACGATAACTGTCGCATCCATACAGCACACAGGGTAACAGAATGGTTTCGAAATAATAATATAACAGTACTGGATTGGCCGAGTTTGAGTCCTAACTTTAACCCTATAGAGAATATGTGGGTCAGATTTGTACAGAAAATACAGAAGAGTAAGGCCTCAGAATAAAGATGAATTGTTCGCTGTTATAAATAACGCTTGGCATGATCTTTCATCAGAATACTTTAGAAAACGATACTTTTCCATGCCCAATAGTTTGGTAAAAATTATTGAAGCCAACGGAGAAGTAACAAAATATTGAATTTTCGCAGTCGTTAGTTTGTGAATGTAGTTTGGTTACCATATTTACTTTATTTCACTGTTGTTTATTTATTTTATTGCAATATAAGTACTTCATCTTTCGTTATTATTATTTTCCTGTGTTTGTTTGAAATTGTATCGACATTAGAATAAGTAACAAAATTTGACACAAACAAATAATGACAGTCACATAACATGTGACTAAATTGTATGTCATTACCATTAGGACCGTTTCACAATACATCAACTAAATTTTGTCAAACGATGACATTGACGACCATAATTTATAGCTCGCTGCTGAAAAAGTGGTCATATTTTAATCGGTTTAAATTAGGCTGTGTGAATATGGGTGTATGTTAAATGTAGGTGTCAAATTTAAATATTCAACTAACCTTTAAGTGTCAAATAACATATACGTTGATATAACGGGTGTTCATTTGAAAAGTCAATCTAGTAGCATGTGATTTACTGAGAACATTTTGAAGTATATCGTAAATTAAAATTTACTACTTAACCTACGAAGTCGTATATTTTGACAGTTTCATACATACAAATAAATAACAACTGTGATTGACATTATCAAATGTCATATGGATTTACGTTTACGGAACAACAAACACATACTAATATATATGCGTCTTATTCTATCAAAATTTCAAAGTAACCTAGATTGACTTTTGAAATGAACACACGTTACAGGTAGCTGTAAGTGTCAAAAATGACTTTTGTACGTTATTAGGATCTTAAGTACGTTAGCAACGTCACAATAATAAAATGTTTAAATATTGACTTTACATTTAACTTCACACTGTACCATTTTTTTGTCATTCAATAGTACATACCTTATTGAAGGCCTGAGACATGTTTACAAAGACCGCGGAGCAATATTTATAAAAAAAAATAGTGAATAAGTGTTGATCTCAGACAATACAAAGGTTAAGACACTGAGTTCCATTACTAATTTCTCACGAATATGCCACAATTTTGTATGTATTTTTATCTAATTTTGGCACATAATGTGACACTTTTCAAAACTGTGTGGCATTAGGAAGCCCTTTACTTTCGTAACTAGTTACCTAATAAAACATATTTCGTAACTAGTGATGAAAAATTCATTTTATCACCAATTAATAAAGACAACACAGAAAAGATAAACGTTCAATGACACAAACTGGTTGAATCTTCATTTTATACATTATAAACATTTATGATACAATGTGAATAAATGATGAGGTTAATTCCTGCAGACGCAGAGTTTATGGCAAAACAGAACTTGCATTTGAGCTTGATTCACCAAGAATATCAGTGGCAATCCTTTTCTCATTTTTTATAGAATTTGCTCGTAACCCCCCGCTACAATGTTGAACTTCCAGCCTCCATGTCGTTCAAAATATCCGAATCAGAATCTGCCAAAAGGTAGCCGACGACCTTCTGAAGCAGTGTCTTGTAAATAAGAAAGGATTTGGTAGTTTCAAAAACAGAGCAATATTCTTCAGTAGGTTACCGATTGTATTAATGCCAACTGGCTGTGCGCCGCAATTTACCATTATTATATTTGACGAAAAACATATCGTGTTTAACGTTTTGTGGACGCAAAAAATATACTTCCTAATATGATCAAGAAAATTTTGCTCTTCAATATTTCCTTCTGTCATCACAAACTCAGCGTTACTTTTGTCTTTGTATTAGGGATTCTTGTTAGAAAATAAGAAAACTCGTCTAAAATATCTCCCACACGAAGAAAAGTTAACTCACTTTTTCGACAAGCACCTGCTATTCCAATGACCAATGCGACCTTTATAATTAAATATATTTTATCGTCAGCTTCTGTCATAAACCGGGAGACGTTTTCCTTTGACAAGATATCAGACTTTTTTGCATGGTATCCCTCTTATTGCCTCTTTAGAAATGCTTGTAGACTAGTATATTTTCTAATATCAATATTCTTCTTCATAGACAATTCACTTCTCAACATGGAATAAAGAGTCCAGAGTATTGAAGCTTTTTGATTCTTTCTTCCTTCGAAGTAGGCTAATAAAACCTTCTCATTAACCCATTTAATATTTTTGTCTTCAAACCACCTCCCAAATTTTTCATAAACTAAATCGTACCGGGCCTTCGACTTTGGTCGATAATGCACTTTGTGCGGCCTCTTCTAAATCCCTTGGTAATTCGCCTGAATCTGAATCCGACATTTTTATTCGTATGATGCAGCGAAATATTTAGCTAATAAAAATAAATATTTATAGTTAAATTAACAAATACTTACCTATCAAGTCAAATGAATTATTATCAATAGCATGAAAACTGTTATTACTAATATAAAACGGTTTATGTCGCATGGCGTTTCTAGGAAAATTAGTTATGACGCTTAGGTCAGATCAACTGGAAAATTATACATCTATGTTTTGGTCAAAATTAGATAAAATATTGTATGCAACACGTTATGAAATGTTATTTTGCGTAACTCATGTCATTTTGCAGGATCTTGCTCGCTACGCTCGCTCGTCCTACAAATATTCCATTTCGTTATACAAAATAACCCATTTCATAACTGGTTACATAAATAGCTATTGCACAAAAGGAAAAATCAATATTTCATAATCATAATTTATAATTAAATATTTCTTTTAAAGAATATTTGATTACGTTAATTATAAACATCACTAATCACTTCTAATGTACTTAATATTCTTAAACATAACATTACCTATTCATGATTATTAAAATCTTTTTATGGGCGTTTAAATTTACGTTTTCAAGCATAAATAGGTGCTCCACATTTATGCTTTTATGCAATAATCATTTTAGTTTAATGTCGAAAATTAGTAATCTCAATTAGATTTAATGGGAAGTACCATGTGTGCATGTGTCAGGTGTGACATGTGGTCGTGTTTCTTCATTAATAAAGCAATATCGAGTTTCCTACATTTCAGCAGACAAGTGAAAATTTTCTAAATTTCCTTGAGTTATTTAAAATTATATTGTGAAACAATGTTTATAAATAATAAAATAACACACTACAGTTTGTAACAATACCGCTTTATTGAACTTAAGCAGCTACTGCAGTTTGAACATACAATGTCATTATGAAAGTTTTGATAATGAATTTGGCAATTACATAGTATATCAAAACTGCAGACGCTGGTTAAGTTCAGTTAGTGATATTGTTACAAAGCGTGTTGTGTGTTTTTATTATTTATAAAATTAGAAATAGCATAAAATAGCAGCACAAAATGTTAAAAATTAAATGTTTATCAACTTTTTCTTAAGAATTAATTTTCTATAAAACAAAAGAAACAGATAGAAATAAGAAAAAATCCTAACCACAATATATATCAATAAATTCTAAATACGTATTTCGGCAACCAACTTGCCATCTTCAGTAGAACAATCTGAAAACGAAAAATATGCTTTGACTTAAGGTATACAAAATTTGGTGAACTTCTACCTACTCAAGTATACCGTGAGTTTTTCTTATCTCTATA
Organism: Melolontha melolontha; assembly: GCA_935421215.2. Lineage (NCBI taxonomy): Eukaryota > Metazoa > Arthropoda > Insecta > Coleoptera > Scarabaeidae > Melolontha > Melolontha melolontha. The sequence continues at coordinate 51,848,322 of OW285239.1, forward strand.
CATAGCCTATGTTCAGTTTCAAAAAGAACGACTCAATGCATGGAAATGTTACGCAACCAACATCGCTCAATTATGTGTTTCAACAAATGTCAAAATCAATGTCAGTAATGTGCACAAACGAAATAATATTTTAAATATTTTAGCATTTGACATTTGTATTCACCTAACTTAATATATATATATATATATATATATATATATATATATATATATATAGATAATTATTTCGTGACCTTTGTATGATATGGTAAATTCAATTTGTTGGCGATTTAAGGTCTGGTTTTACTCTAAAATATATATGAAACAGAAATAAGAAAAACACCCTAACCACAATATATATCAATAAATACTATATACGTATTTCGACAACTAAGTTGCCATCTTCAGTAGAATAACCTTAAAACTGAAAAAAATGTTAAACGTACCGTTTTTGGGTAAGGTAAACCTTAGAAGATATGCTCTTCACCAAATCGCCAGTGGGATAACACTTGTGTTAACAAGTGTTATCCCACTGGTTGTTATTGTTAATTTCGAATCTTTTAATGAAACCGTCATACTTTTGAATTAACATCGTTTCTGTTATAAAATAAGTATTGATATACACATTTTACAAATTATTATACAGATGAACCGACTCTCTGAAATAGGTTCTTTAGCTCGCACATAGCCGCAGGTAATTAACTAAATTGATTCTAACACCTTTGGTCTATAATCTGGCGCCCAATTAACTACGATTAAGTAAAATTATTTTATTAAATCGATTCGCTCGAGCACTATTTAGAGTGACAATTAACTTTTATGGAGATAAATAAACATAACCGAAGGTAGGTATAATTCTATCGTATATGGATTACGATCGTAGATTTTATTACAATATCATTTTTAACATCGTCACAATCTTTATGCTTAAAAGAAACCTAAAACCCTCAATAATATAACATTTGGCACGCAACGTGAGCTTAAACCCCCTTAACATATCATTAGACGCCCGAACGTGGAGGCCAATTTACATATCATTTGACGTACCAACGTGAGGCTATAACACCCCTCACACACATATATATATATATATATATATATATATATATATATATACATATATATATATATATATATATATATATATATATATATATGTATATAAATATAATAGTTCCATTTTCGTCAACTGATTGAATTTACTATATGTATATATACATAATATTTTAGTGACCTTGGTATGATATGGTAAATTCAATCAGTCGGCGATTAAAGGTCTGGTTTACTTCAAAGTATATATATTTAAAACAACCCTACATATTTCGGCAATGATGACTTTATCAAAGATATAAAATATAAATGACAGAATACAAATGTCAAATAATTGAGTTGCTATTGTTTAAATTATTCAAAGATACATTCCAATTGAAGTAATAATAAATCATGCCTTAGTATTCCAAAAACAGATAGCAAGGTGTGAACATATGTGTTGTTCGCTGGTAGCAGCTTGTGTCTCTTTCTGGGTATGAACTTGTGTGTTGGTTGCTGCTGGTAGCTTGCGTCTCTCTTTGGGTGTGTGGTTTTGTGTTTGTGTGAGAGCGTAAGTGTAGGGTTGCGTATGTTGGCGCGCTCGTGCGTGTGTTTTGTGACCGGTCGCGTAAATTTAGAGAGATCGGATAACCAGCCGTTGCGCAGGGCCGCCAACCCTTTCCCGGCAACTTCTTTACTTTTTCGTGCAGTACTTCGACGGCCCGACCCCCACCCCATCGAGGCAAGGCGCAGACCAGCGAAGCGAACCCTGCACGAGGTTGCTCATCGCCAACCGAGGGAACACTCTTAGCGGCTACTTCGGTTGACGACGGTCACAATTTGTGCCATCTTAACGTTTTCCGCCAATTTAGCGGAAGAAAGGCACCAAAAAGCATATGAATCACCTTATGTGTTCATACGCGGCGTTGTTTATGCGACCTTCTACTATTCTTTTTCTCTTTTTGCATATTACGTGTATATCAGTTCTGTTCAGAACTACTATAAAGCTTATTTCTTTTTGCTGTCGTGAGATAAAAAATTTTGCGTTCTTATTTCTCTTAAATTCAATACATTTTCAGAGAAATGTCATATCTAGTATAATTCGCTTTTAGCGAGCTGCTTCTGTGGCTGACTAATAAATAAGGCGGGGATATTTAGGCAGCTTGCATGGGCGGCGATTGAAGCTGGCAGCGTACGCTGTTACCGACATATATTATACGTTGCGATGTCAAAAACTCGTACATCACGAGATATAAGAAAGGTGTACAATAAATACTGCAATATAATATAAATAAAAAGTAATAACTAATATATTTTATGTTAATATTTTGTTAAACATTTACCTAGTAGAGAAGTATTAACAATCTGAACCGGCATGGCTAAATATCCGCAACGTAGCGAGCGTTTATATTCGTCGCGCTGTAAAAATGTTTTTGTGAATTATTTGTTTCAATTAAGGCACTGACTTTTTAAAAGATTTTTTATTATTATATAAAATTTACATGTGTTTCTTACTAATGCTAATTACTGACTGACTGTATATGTTGAAACAGAATGTATTATAAAATGTAATTAAAGATAAAAATGCATGGTTGACAAAAGATAAGCAAGTACATAGAACATACATATGAGTAGCAAGAGATGTCTTATTTATCTAAATGCTGTGTTAACATAATTCCTCCCTGCGAAGTCTCAACTACGCAGCTTCGCGAGTACGTTGAACGTTCGGCAACATGATATCCCTGGTAGAATTTTCTATCTTCTTTCCTCTTGATTTATTATCTTCTTTTTTCTTGAAACAATTTCTGCTTTCTAATTTCTTATAACATATAAATATAAAAATTATACAAATCAATATATAAAGGAGTATTGTCCATAAATTGGGATCTCTTGAAATTCTGTTGAAAGTTATTCCTGGTTGATTTTCGTATATTTGATCTTGAATAGCTTGCAAATCATCAAGTCTAACATTTTTAATATCGACTTTTATTTTAGTGTCTGATACAAAATTGTTTTCTGTTTCTAATTTTGGAAACAGTATTGGAGAATATTTGTTTACATATTCTGTATTTATTATTTCTTCACGAGCTGTACTAATTCCGCATTCGACTGGAATTTCTATTAAATATGTACCATTTACTTTAAAAGTTTCTTCTTGTTGTTTACAATGTAATTTAATAGTTTCTTTCTTCGGAAATATACCAATCCATAAAATTGAATTTTCGAGTTGAATTATTAATGATTTTGTAATTTCAAAATTTCTTTGAATACATGTTGATAAGTTTTTAGAATTTAACAACTGTATTTCGCATGGATTGTGATCCTTGATTTCATAAAGTTGTGTTTTTCCACAAATGTAATATTGTGATTTGATCATTGTACAACTATCGCTTAGAAATGTATAATAAAATTCATTTTTTAATAAATATTTATTTTGAGTAAGTATCGTCTTAAATTGACCATCGATAAATACTGGAATTGAGTAGAGGTGATAATAATCAAATACATTGGGATACATGACAGGTAGATTTAATAAATAAGTTATTCTATTGTTTGAAACATAACATTCGACTTTTATAATACTTTTCAAGATTCCTATATTCTCAAGAGTAATAGCAAATGGAATTTGTTCTTGTTTAATTCGTTTTTGTAAATCTATCATTATATTATATAAATCAACATTTCTTATAACACTGGGATGTAGAATGTTTAATTTTGAAAACGTAATTGAATTCTCTACTTCTTGTAAAATAGAATTAATTATTTCGTATATATTGATAAATTCGTTTAAAGTTTCTGTTATTATTATAGTACCAAGACTATCAATATGTTGTTCTAGAATCGCAGCAATACGTAAAACTTTAAATTTTAATATTTGTTCATTATGTGATATCTGTCTTATTGACTCATTGAATTTATTAATTATGTTTATTGAAATGGAATTTTGTTTCACAATATTAGATGCTAACTTCATTTGATTATCTTGAAGTTCTCTTATTAATTTATCGTATCGTTTTCCGTCATTAGCGTCTAAGTTTCCTGTTATTGCTTTAAAGATTGTACCTAATCCGTCAACTATACCTCTTTTAACTCTATGTGTCGGAGGAATAATTTCATTTAAGTTATGTGTAACTTGATATTTCGTTAGGTTTAAAATTTTCAAATAATTTATTACAGTAATTGTACGATTTAATTTAAGAAAACTATTGTTCATTAAATTTGCTGATAGCTCGTCTAATTTATTAATTTCAATTATTAAAGGATCGAGATCATAATAGTGTATCAATTTATGTGTATATTCTTGAATTTTTGCCGTTCCTAATTTCAATGGTATAATTCCTGGATTATTTTCCAGATTTTTCATCGTAATTTTATCTTCGAAGGCGAAGGCAATATTAATTCTGAAATGATAGTAATATAATAATAATATGTTTTAATAATATATTAAAAGTACTTATGTATAGATTATATATAAAAGGATATTTTAAGTATTTTAAGTGCTAAAATTATAAGTTTTCTTAAGGGGTCGTTTAAGATTATCTGTGTGTACTTTAGGCTGTTCAGGTGTAGAAATTGTATTTTGTCCTTCATTTATTTGTTTTATTACTGTTGGCTTATTAAATTTATTTGCCAATTTTTGTCGTGCTTGTTTTTTCACATAAGCTTTAGTTTCAGGTTCAAATAAATTTGGGTCATCACGTTCTTGATTTACCTTAGTAATATATTTCGTTTTGTTTTCTATAAGATTTTCGTTAATTTTTGAATAGAGTAACTTTGTTTTTTCTCTGTGTTCGTGTATGTAATTACTAAGTAACATTTGGGTTAAATCTATATTGACTACATTGCTTTCGTCAATATGACCGTTTACTATATCTATCGGTCGGTATTTAGTAGAGGAATGAATCGAATGATTGTATGCTAATAAGGCATATATCATTTTTGATTGTACTGTTGATTCTTGAAATCCTTGAGCATTTAACAATCGTGTATGTTCAATTATTGTTGAATGGAATCGCTCAATTAAACCGTTTGACTGTGGATGATTGGGAGAACAAAAATGAATTTCGATTTTGTGTAATTTTAATAAATCGTTCATGATAGTATTTTTAAACTCTCCGCCATTATCAGTCGTTATTAGTTTTGGTATACTATGATGTGAGAAAAATAAGATTAAGTTATCGATAATTTCTGTTGGAATAAGAGATGATAGTTTATATGCTTGAGCGTATTTTGAAAACGCATCAACTATAGTTAAAAATTTGGTTCCCTGTAATGTAAAAGTATCTAAATGAATTACTTCAAAGGGTTTTGATGGTGTTGGTGTAATTTTCATTTTTGTTTTTATGGGATTTCGTTCATATTTGCATTGTTGGCAAATTTCACATTCATTAATAAATGTTTGTATTGATTTTCGCATGTGAGGCCAATAATATAATTTCTTAATTTGTTGTTCCGTTTCTTCTATACCGCGGTGGTTAGTTTTTGCTTCGTGGTAATTTTGAATAGTTTCTTTAATATCGTTTTTATCAATGACATCAATAAGTTTAATTGTACAGTATTTAAATTTTAGTGAAGGCCAAATAAAGTGTTTATGTAAAACATTACAAAAAGGTTCATAAATATCGGGGTTCTCAAAATATAAGTGATAATTAACTTTTGAAGTTATATATTCTTTTATAAATTTTAAAACATCATCTTCGAAATTATTTTTAGAAATTTGAACATGTATTCGTTGTTTATCTTCAAACAATTTAGTTATTTTAGCCTTTGCAGGACTATGAGCAACTGTGTTTATGATTATTTGATTTGAGCCGTAATTTACTGGTGTCTCTGATATTTGAATATCAATAATAGGGTTTTGTTCTTGATTTGAATGAGCAGTGACGTCATCTAAATCTAAAGCGTAATCATTTGCTTGTTCGTCCGGTTGAGCTATTAAAGAAATATTATCGGGTGGTTCATTTTGATTATTATTGGATACTAAATCTCATCTAAATCTAAAGCGTAATCATTTGCTTGTTCGTCCGGTTGAGCTATTAAAGAAATATTATCGGGTGGTTCATTTTGATTATTATTGGATACATTGAAGTCTTTATTAAATTGTTCGATGTATTCGAAAAAACTGTTTGTTTCTTTGGTATGAATTTCTATTCGTGAAAGAGCATCTGCGTTAGTATTTAATTTACCTTTCTTATACGTTATACAATAATCAAATTCTTCTAGTTTTATTCGCCATCTTAATAACTTCGAATTAGGATCTTTCAGAGAGAACAACCACTGTAGGGGTTTGTGGTCGGTAATTATATTAAATTTTCTGCCGAAGAGGTATGGTCTGAAATATTTGGTAGCCCATACGATTGATAATAATTCCTTTTCAATCGTGCTATATCGTTGTTCAGATTCGTTTAGTGTACGTGAGGCGTACGCAATGGGTAAATCTTTCCCAATAGGTCCTTGTGATAACACAGCACCTAACGCTACGTTACTAGCATCGGTTGTTAAATTAAATGGTTGGCTAAAATTCGGATATTGCAGGATGGGTTCATTTATCAAAAGGTTTTTACAAGTTTCAAAACAGGACTTAAATTCGTCATTGTGCACTATTGTAGCACCCTTTTTCAAACATTTAGTTAAAGGCTTTGTTAGTTTTGCGAAATTGTTAATGAAACGTCTATAGTAACCTAATAATCCTAAGAATCCTTTAATTTGTTTTGTCGTTTTGGGAATAGGATAGTTTTTTATTGCAAAAATTTTATTTGGGTTAGGTTTTACGCCTTCAGGAGTAACAATATGGCCAAGATATGCTACTTCCTTTCTTAAAAATTCAGATTTGTCTAATTGAATTTTGAAATTTGTTCCTCTAAGTCTTTGAAACACTGTTTTTAAACTATTAATATGTTCTTGCAATGATGTAGAGAAAACAATTATATCATCTAAATACACTAGGCAATGTTCGTTCTGAATACCACGTAAAATATTGTCCATTACCCTTTGAAAGGTAGCGGGCGCGTTCTTTAAACCGAATGGCATTCTGAGGAATTCGAAATGTCCGCTTTCTGTGTTAAAAGCTGTCTTAGGTACATCTTGTTCGTGCATCTCAATTTGATGAAAGCCACTAGCCAAATCTAGAGTTGAAAAATATTGACATTTACCTAATTTATCAAGTAAATCGATAATGTTTGGTAGAGGATATTTATCATCGATTGTCTTTTCATTAAGTTTACGGTAGTCGACGACGACTCGCCATTTTTGTTTGCCAGATGCATCAACCTTTTTTGGAACTATCCAAATAGGGGATGACCAGGGTGAATGACTTGGTCTAATAATATTTTGATCTAACATATTCTTAATTTGGTTTTCAACTTCTTCTTTATGAATAAATGGATATCTATAACTTTTTGTATAAATAGGTATTTCATCATTTGTGCGAATTCTATGGGTGACTTGGTTTGTAAAAGTTAATTTACTGTTTTCAACATAAAATATATCAGAGTAATCTTTGCATAAGTTTTCAATTTGAAATTTTTCTTCTGAATTTAAATGATTTGTACGAATTTTTGAAAAATTAAATTTTTGTTTTGGAATATTATCAAAATTGTTTAAATTTATTTCTTGTATTTCTTTTCGAATAAATGGTTCTATGGTTAATGTTATTGGTTTTGTCGTATTATTTAATATTGTAGTAATAGCTATGCCGTTATTTGCTATCGTTAAACATTCGGGAATTTCACAATTATGAATCTTTTGATATGGTATTATTATTTCGCCATTTTTAATACTCGTTTTTATTTTGATTATTTGTTTTGTGCGTGCATTAACCGTTACAAGGTTTAAATCATTTTTTAACTTTTGATATTGTACCTTTATTTGTGCATACGGTGTTTTAAGAATACCTGATGCAAAATCTACATTGGCTTGTAATAATTTTAGATTATCTAATCCAATTAGTCCATGGAAAATGTTATGAAATTTAAATAAATGAAATTTTAATTTGGTTTGTTGTGGTAATTTAAATAAATTTGAAGCTGGCATGAACATACTATATTTATGAGCAGACTTCTGAAATACTGTTGAAACTATAAAAGGATCATCATATATATAATTAGAATAAAATTTATAAGCAAGATCTGGATCGATGAAAGATTTAGTAGAGCCAGAATCTATTAAAAATTTTAAATTATGTTCGGGTAGTACTATATATGGTAATTCACTTTTATTAGTGGTATTAAAAGATATAATATGGGGTTTTACGTTTGATCGGTTGTTTGAGGGGGTTTGTGAAAATTTTCATGATAATATGACTCGTCAATGTTATCGTTTGCCGTTTGTGAATCTTCCAAAAATTCTTCGTTATTTGAATCAGAAATTTCGGGAATTAATTCTGAATTCTGAAAATCATAATTAATATCGGATGTCTCATCTACGTCGTTTACGTAAGTATTGTAAAGTTGTTCAGAATTGAAATTTCTTTGCGAGTTTTGGGTTATTGGTCTCGAATAATTATTAGTTTGCCTGGTCGAAACACTCATAGGAGTGGGTGTTGGTAAATTTTTATGTTGACCGGGTCTAAATACGTTTTGGTTTGGTTTTTGGTGTGGTTGTTTAAATACTTGCGAGTTTGTAAAAAATCTCTGAGGTGTAACATTTGGTCTCGGTTGTATAGGAATAGGTTGTGAAGGGAATTGATTAGTATTACGTGTTTGATTGCTAAAATTTGGATTAAAATAAGGACGTTGAAAATTTGAATTTTGTTGAATGAAAGGTCTTTGTTGTGTCGGTCTTATTTGTGTAAAATTTTGCTTAATTTGCGGTTTACCTGTTAAATTTTGAAAATAATGTATATTTTCTTCCTGATTAATAAATTGTAACGCTTCGTTTAAACTACTAGGTTTCATGCAACGAATAGTTGTTCCTAATGGTTCTTTTAATCCGGCTAAGAATGTTTTTAACGTTAACTTATTATATAAATCACGTTTTAATACTTTTGCTTCTTCAGTTGTTTCATGCATATCAATATATGAACATAATAAATTTAAAATTTGTAAACATCTATCAAAAAATTGATGAGGTTTCTCGTTTGGTGATTGCCTCATTAAAATTAAATCTCTATTAAGACATATTTCATCTCTTTGATCCGCAAAATTCCTAGTTAAAGTTTGTTTTAATTCGTTCCAAGTAGTAACACTTTGTATATTGACAACAAGTTTTGCATTTCCTTTTAATTTACCTATCAATGAGTGAAGTAAATAAATATTTTGAAAATTATCTGGTTCGTTATTATTATAAAAATGAGTAATTAAAGTTTCACATGTTGCTATGAATCTACTGAGTTCAATTGGGTTATCATCAAACTCTGGTACTGTATTTAAATACTCTGGTTTGAAATTATTTGCCATTTTAATAATTTTAATATTACTTTTATTTTCTTGAATAGTATTGTCGTGTAAATTATTTTTTTCTAATATTTTTAAATTTGTATTTTCGTCTGAGTCAGTTTGAGACGATATTTGTAAATTTTTAAATAAATTTTCTAGCGACATATAATACAATAATCGTACTCACATTAGTAGAGTCAGCGCCGTTTTCATCTTAATTATGAGAGTCCGTTACAAGGGTCCAGCGATTTTTGTCTGTTTTCTTGAACTTCTTCTCGCAAGAAAGGACGATTTTCTTCCGTTCTTCGTATGATTTGGAGATATATCTTCAGCGGGTTCACGATGAACTGTATCTCGATGTATGAGCCACTTCAGGTACTAACTTCCAAATTTCACACTGGATTGCCGATTAATCGTAAATACGAAATACTTGTTCGATACAAATATTCGACAAAATCCGACTGACTGCGCCAATTATTTGTTTCAATTAAGGCACTGACTTTTTAAAAGATTTTTTATTATTATATAAAATTTACATGTGTTTCTTACTAATGCTAATTACTGACTGACTGTATATGTTGAAACAGAATGTATTATAAAATGTAATTAAAGATAAAAATGCATGGTTGACAAAAGATAAGCAAGTACATAGAACATACATATGAGTAGCAAGAGATGTCTTATTTATCTAAACGCTGTGTTAACATAATTTGTGTAAAGAGAATTATCATTGAATGTCTACTGATGTAACAAATGCGTAGTTAAAATTTACCTTGAACTGACTTAACGTATCTGTGGAAGAAGTGTCACTGTAAATGTCTCTTAATCTGGTATAATCTGAATGTTTTCGTAATACACTACGAAACTTTTCTAATACATGAACACTTACCTAGTACCCTAGACACCTTGTACAAGAAAACTTCTTTGGTACTCCTTATATTTGGGTAATTTTGTCAAATAGTTTTTGACCAAATTTTAATGGATGTAACATGATCGTTACATGTAGTAAAGTGGGGCACTCATGTTTAACCCACAGAGAGCATTGACGAGCCGGCATCAGTAACAAACATCACTATTTAGTTTGTTGTCAATTCGAAAGTACTTAGTATCATACTGTGAATAACTTCGCCGGTACACTTTGACATTTTGCTAGCTATTGAAAATAATGATAACTGTTGAAGAGGTCTCAGTGTATGTTCTATGATATTCAGAATTGGATCTTTTTTTACAATGTATACTCCTCACAACTTAACCACAGTTTTCTATTTCTTAGATCTGATTTAATACTGGTCTTCATTCCTTCGCGCGCAATAGGTAAATAATTTCTTAACGTTCGAGCGCTTGGCGATTTGTAGTCTGCATTGTATTTCCTCTGACACTCACGGAACGGGTCGCTTGTTGATTAATCTAAATCGTAGATTATAAGCCACCAATATATAAAACGTATGTAACACAAACTCCTTCCGAGATATCGAAATATATTTTGTATGTTTATGTCGTTCTGTATTTACGTGTCTAAAGCACTCACTAAGCAAGTTACTTTATCACCATTCCCTTTTAGGGCTGGGAATTGTCCGATAAATTTACTTACACTGTCCTTACGCAGTAGGCTGTTGATTTCGTTGCACTCAAAATGCAATATCAAATATTTATCGTTATCAACGCAATACACCCCGTAAGTAGCTAAAGTTAGTACATTTCAGTAAACGCCCGATAAACGCTGGTGACGGCGTTGACTTGCCGGAGACATCCGAATTAGCTTCGCTCGCGAGCGAAAATATTTCAGTACTACCGACTAGTATATTTGGTTGCATATGTGACAGTATCAGGATTAAATCAACACGATGTATTAGCACAAAGGGGCCCATTTGAGAGCATTGTAAAGGAATTGATCTTTTAGCATGATACTGTATAATAAAGAAAGATGTAACCCATTCTAGTGAAATCCATAAGCTAAGACATCCAGTAAAAGAATATATAGCTGATTTTGTGATTTCCATAGAATTTTTATACTACGTATATTTGCAGTAGTAACTGAAATCGTATTCGCGAGAAAAATTGCAAAAAATTGAAGATATATTTCGTCCACACCACTGCTGTTGTTCAAAAGTCAATTCGCTACATCATAATATGAAATTAATTTATTTTAAAAACTACAGTTATCTTGTTAGCATTATTAAATGATTTTGTTAAATTTTCAATAATGGTTTAATATTTGCACACATGTTTGGCATACCTGTGCACATTAATTAGTCCTTTTTATTACATATATTGGGGCTTGAATATGTACAGAAAGGATCGTTGATTAGTTAATATGTATGTCACGGTCAATATTGGTGGTTGACAAACGTCCTTTAACTTTATTAGCCATTTGCGGTACGATTTATGTGTCGGGTATACAACTTGACCGCAGCAAGAACGTTTATTAGCCGATATTTGACAGAGACAGAGACAAAATTCTATTTGATATATGTATATGTATATTTGTACATATTGCTATAGACTTTTCCCCGCAAATATTTTGAAAAATTTTACTATTTATGAATGTATTTTTATGTCGAACTGATTTATATTTTTGACTAGTGTAGTTGAAGTACGCCGTTTTGCCTTTCTGTATCCGCAGACACTAATGTACTCTGAAGTTAGAAGGTCGTGTTTTTGAGAAGATAAATTCTTTATCTTTGTTAATTAACTTCGTGATTTGATTTATTTGAGTTGGTGTTTGATTTCATTGCCGATTTATTTATACGAGTTTGTTGATCTCGTAGTTTTATTTGGTGGGCTTTCTAACTCAGGTGTCTTGAGAAAATATATTTTTTTTCATTTACGTTTTGATATTTAATCTTAGGTTTTGAAATAAATGACAAAGAAGGTTTTTAAAGTGTCTAGTTAAAAAAATCTGTTAACTGTAAAATTTTTATACGTTGGTATATCAAGGGCATATTTTCATGTGGATTGCACATGCGTTTAGAGTTTGTTTCGGGCTGTCATTTCACGTTGTTTACTTGGAAATTGAAAAGCATCTTTGTAATTTATTAGTTTTAATTTTGCTCGGTTGTCACTAAGGAAGTTTTTTATTATATGCTACGGTCATTTTCATATAATATTTTTACCTTAATAATATTCTTTAATGGCGCAATATTAGTCTTTATACTTCATAAAGACATTTTTTTTGATTTTTTTTATTGTTGTATTAAAGTTTCATTTAAAGTTTATTGTGTTTTTTATTTAACATTACTTCAAGAAGTTTACAAGTAACTTAAAGCAATTTAATTAAAACATTTGTTATAACTCTTTTACTGGCGCTATATAAATTTGTAGAAGAGAAAAAAACACGTTTTCCAATTAGAACCCTGAGGGAAAAGCAGTCTCATCTGGAATATAAACCGACTGAATATCTAAGCTGGACAGATTGGTTGTGAATTGTGAATAAGCAATATTTAAAATCACAATTCATAGCAATATGTACAAATAAATGATGTGCTTAATATTCTATCCGTTCTTTTACTGTAGTTCATGTTGCTTTTGATTCAGGATCTATTGTTTGTGAGAGATCTACTTTAGAAATTCAACAGAATGGTGGATGACTGTAAGAACCTCATTAATAATTTCAAACTTAACAAGAACAGGGATGCTGAAATATAATTTTAAAGATTACGTTATTTATAATCTTCGAAGTATGCGCTCGTATAAATACATACTTTAGATCTTAATTATTCAGAAGTGCTGCGTTTGAATTTCTATAATGTTTCTGTCATTGTATTATAAAATTAATATCAGTACTTGGTTTTCCATTCAAGGCGGATTAAGAATATTCCTAGATTTTGTTAAATTTGCTATTGATGAATTTATTACGAACATCTACTATTATATACTGAAATTCCTTTTAATTTCTATTAATATATTTAATAGGTTTAACGATCTGTAAATTTATTATTATTATAATCAATAAACCTTAAAATTACCCTACGGGTGTCAAGGTATACACTTAATTTTCAATATGAAACTTAATTCTATTTTCTATTATAAATGAATTTTTCCCATTCTTTCTTATTTTTTGCCGCAACTTCTGCTTCTCTCCATGTCATTCCACGTTTTTGCAGGTTTTCCGCTACTGTCTTGTCCCATGTATTCTTTGGTCTGCCTCTCTTCCTTTTCTGTATTGTCTTAGCTTTCCATACTCTCTTTGTCTGCCTTGTTTCTTCCATACACACAACATGTCCGAACCATTTCAATTTCTGTCTCTCTATACTTTCGAGGATCGGGTCTATATTTAGATCTTGCCTTATCACTTCATTTCTTATTCTGTCTTTGCGTGTTACTCCTTTGACTGCTCTTAAATAACTCATCTCCATCGCTTGTATCCTGGATTTTGTTTTGTTATTTAGTATCCAGCTTTCACACCCATATGTTAGTATTGGTCTATATACGGTTTTAAACACAGTCATTTTTGTCTTCGTTGAAATTTCCCTATTTCTGATAAAAGTCTTGTTGAGTGTATAGTACAACTTTGTCGTGCTTTCAATTCTGCCATTAATCTCTGTGTCTTCTTTCCCTTCTCTATGAATGTTTACTCCTAAGTATTTAAATGTTTCCACTTGTTCGATGTCCTTTCTTCCTACTTTAATTGTTAACTGTTTATGGTTTTTCCCTATCGCCATCACTTTAGTTTTGTCTGAGTTAATTTTCATGTTTCTCTTTTTCAGTGCTGTTTCCCAAATTACCAAGTTTGTTTGCAGGTCCTTTTCGGTATTTGCGTATACCACCAAATCATCAGCAAACGCGTTCTCCGCTACCTCAACCAGCCCCATATTTCTATATCCTATTTGTATCTTTTTTGTGTTGTTTTTGATATCTTTCAGTACGTCATCAAGTATTATATTAAATAGTATAGGACTAAGTACTCCTCCTTGCCGCAATCCTTCTCTTGTTTCAAACTCTTCTGATTGTCTATTACACGCTCTCACCACGTTTCTTGTACACTTGTATATGCTTGCTATTGCTTTCCTCAGTTTGCTATTTATTCCTCTTTTTTCTAGACTCCTCCAAACCAAGTTTCGGGGTATACAATCGAAAGCTTTTTCTATGTCTATAAAACCTATGTATATCGTACTGTTTGCACTCTTTTCCGTCATCTGCTTCAATGTGAATATATTGTCCTGTACACTTCTACCTTTTCTAAATCCACTCTGTGATTCTTCGAGTTGCGCCTCGATTATTGTTTTTAATCTCTCTTTCAGGATTATTTCGAAAACTTTTAGCATGACGCACAATAGTGTAATTCCTCTATAATTCTTACACTGTTTGTTGTCTCCCTTTTTGTATATCGGTAACAAAACTCCCACTTCCCAATCCTCTGGTATTTTCTGTTCGACCCATGTTTTATTAAATAGTATTTCTAATACTTCTATTCCATTTTCTCCCAAATTCTTTACCATCTCTGCTGTTATTCCGTCTATTCCTGCTGTCTTCCCTCTCTTTAGCCTCTTTAGTGCATCTTTTATTTCTTCCATGGTTATTTTGTCCTGTTCCGTGTGTTTTTTTTTTGTAGGCGACTCGAGCAATATTTCCGGTTTGTTTACTTCGTCGTTAATTTCCGTGCTAAGTAAATCCTCAAAGTATTCTTTCCATCTCGCCATAATGTCGTTCTCATCTTCTAGTATTTTTCCTTCTTTGATTTTATGTATAAGGTTTTACCTTGATTTCCTTTCCTTAATCGTTTCAATACTCCATACAACAGTTTTTGATTTCCTCTGCTATCTCTTTCCATTGCTTCCCCAAATTCTTCCCATGTCCTTTGTATTGCATCTTTTACCAGTTCTTTAACTTTTCTTCTCTGTTCTTTATATTTGTTGTATTTGTTGTATTATTTGTTGTATACGATCTGTAAATACAAAGTTATAAAAGTACGCAGTTCGAAATTTTGATATTCATTTTACATTTAAGGTTAAGAAGTATATCTACTAGGCATATTCTCTTTTATTCTTCATTTTAAATTTTACCTTACAGTTTCTGAAAATATTTCCTATTACAAGCACCGCATTCGTTGAAGTCAGTTTTTATAACGTTTCTCCAGGTTTTTGGAGGTATGTCATGAACTTTTTCTTCTAAAACCATCGATAGCTTAATTATCCGAAGTAAAATTAATTTCGTGCAACTTAAATTTTATACATGAGATTAAAAAAAATTTTGTTGAGTGAGTAGATAAATCCTAAATTGCACTTTTTGTTCACATGAATTGTTCAAGCGGCGGTATGCAGACGAGTGTTACTATGATGTTACTATAACTTACTTATAGTCAATAAACATGAATCCTCTGAAGGAATTCGAGCAAGGAAATCGTATTATTCCATTCGGAATTTAGAGTATTATAATATTATAACAACAGCTGTTTCGAGTGAAGAATATGATGTTACAGAACAAGAAGAAGTAAGTGTCAATTTATCGACCATGGATATTTGCTATCTGAAGAGGTCAGACCATACCTAATAAATCAGTTAGAATTAAATAATTCGACACCTGAATTTGTCAAAAACTAAAGCAGAAATATTGGGATCTATACTCCAAGGATGGCGACTGTTAGATCCAGGCACACATACTTCTGTGTATCGTAATCGTCAGAAAGAACTATCACAGTATTTTTCAACCGTCGAAGGTCTTTCATACTGCAATAATGTCGACGATCTAATCTTGGCATGAGGCCGCCAACACCTTTCTGAAGAATTGCTTCTCTTTCTCGATGCGTCGAAATTAAGTTTGAAAGCTGTCTTTCAAATAGGAAACATCTATCCATCCATCTCTGTTGGCCACGCAATCTATAGCAAACGCCAATTAAGTTGGCGCGAGGAGGGGGTGCGCAGAAGCCGTTTTTAAAAACGTCCACCCCCACTACTCAAGTAATAGTCAGAATACATTTGTCATTGACGTTTGACGGAACATAAGGTCTTTGCTAGGGGATCATAAAGTGATACACACTCAGAGGTTAAAATTATCTGACATTTGATGTAAAATCAAATACAAATCTCCCCACTACTTTTAATACTGCGCGAACTTACCCCTCCTCGCGCCAACTTAATTGGCGTTTGCTATACTTAAAAGAAACGTATGAAAATATAACATTTTTTCTAGGCAGAATTAATAACAAAATGCAATAAATGGTATATCAGCGCATACCTCAAAGTTGTAGCAAAATCTACTCGGTTTACAACTAGGGTATAGAAAGAATTGCTGTTTTCTTTGTGAGTGGGACAGTCGATCAAGAAGTTTCCACTACATTGCTAAAGGACTGGCCAATCAGGGCTTAGTATATTCCTGGACAAAGGATTTACTTCATAAGTCTCTAGTTGAACCCGATAAAATACTTCCACCGCCATTACACATAAAATTAGGTTTGATGAAACATTTCGTAAAAGCAATGGAGAAAGATGGCCGTGGATTCTTATACCTTAAACAAAAATTACCCAAGATCTCAGGGAGAATGTTATTTGCAGGATCCTAAATTAAACTTCTACAAGACGAAAAATTTTAAGAAACCTTATGTGACCTGTAACGCGTTGCTTGGAATGCATTTAAAACTATAACCCATAATTTTATAGGAAACAAGAAAATTTGACAATTATATAGCACTTGTTAATGAACTTCTTATAAGTTACTATAAATTGGGCTAGAATATGAGCCTGAAAATATATTTTTTGTACTTGCATCTGGATTTCCCTCCCCTTAACCTCAGCAACGTGAGTGATGACACAGAGAAATGTTTCATAAAGACGTTTCTGTTATTGAAAAACGTTATCAGGGCAAGTGGAACAGTGAAATGCTTGTTGACTATTGTTGGACATTGATATCAGAAAGTGCCGTAGAACAGTATAAAGGCAAAGTAAAAGGAAAAACATTTTAATCAGAACGATACTATAGAACTCTATAATGTACATACCTAATTCATATTATTTCGTTTACTTTTCAATATTCTTTTCCAAAACCTAACATGCCAGGATTATTAGGCTACTACTATTTTTAGAGCTATAAAAGAAACGAAAATTCTGCACAGTTTCTAAATAAAAATAAAAATTTGTGGACCAGAATTATCAACGCACTGATATTTATTTTTTAAAAAGCTCTGTGTGAATGACCAGGCAAATCCTCTAATGCCGGAAAAAGTCAACTTATCAAGTAACATATTATGAGAGACAGTTTACTGAAACTAGATTTCTTGCCTCTGGTTTATTAGTCATGTATGTAATCGGTATAGGTTTAGTATCTCTGCTATATAGTATTTGTGTTCAGAAAGCCATATTAATTTTTGAATCGAAGTAGCCTTTACTTGATGAAAATTCATAATTGATGAAGTAAAAATAAAACAAACAATATTACTTAATTTCCACTTTATTTGGATAAAATCCCATAACAATTATTTCGACATACAATGTCTTCATCAGATGGAGTTGTTTTGCAAACTAAACCTAGACGATGTTAACAGATTTAAACTAAATGAATATTATAATGAAAAAATTAACAAAAAAATTATACTCAGAAGGATGGTTCAATAATAGGCACTTTTTATTCAAGATGTAAACTTTATTACCCAAAGGCACCAACATTTACCGAGTAGAAATATAAAACGGGAAGACTAAAATATATAAAATAGTCAGTTATAAAATAGGCCTAATAAAGAAGAGTTTCCAAAGTCTACCTGATTATTGAGTAAAAGGTTTGTGTTTTTATGTTTGAAAATTTCCATTATTTCCAGTGCATTTAATTTTTGTGATTTATTTTCTGTATGTAAGATTCTAAAGTTATGATTAAAATTATGGGCTTCTTTTCTCAAATGTACATTATATCACATTATGCAATACATCTGAGTGAAGAATCTCATAATTTTAATCATAACTTTAGAATCCTACATAGTGAAAATAAATCGCAAAAATTAAATTTGCTGGAAATAATGGAAATTTGGAAACATAAAAATACAAACTATTTACTCAACAATCAGTAATAATAGAGACTTCACCAACTCTCCTTTATTAGGCCTATTATATAACTGACTTTTTATTTATTTTGATCTCGCCGTTTTGTTTTGTACTCGGTAAACGTTGGTCCTTTTGGATAATAAAGTTTACCTCCTGAATAGAAAGTGCTTATTATTCAAACATCCGTCTGAGTATAATTGCATATTATAAATTTTTTCATTATAATATTTATTTAGTTTAAATTTGTAAAATCTAGAAATTGACCATTTATAGATAAAGTACATTGCTTATTGAATTAACTGATCTTTGCCAATTTTTAAAGAAGCACTATTCAAACGGTATAGTTTGTTGAAATACTATTACTTAAATTGTCAACAATTACATTCGCCTAAGTATCATCAACAAAAGAAAAGGAAAGGGTTCACTCTCGCTACCTCGGTACTTACAATACGTTTGTCAATTGACACCCATTGATTTGGTTCAAAATGAAGCGGCACTAAAACCATTAATTTCCTAATGTATTTTGTTTAAGTATTAACTTTGTATTTTGAAATAGATTCAGTATGCCTTAAAGTTATTTGAATTAATAATATTTAAATCAGAGACTTCTGGTTTTGTTTGGACGTCTTTTTTCTATGTTAGCCTTGCTGTTAAAATTTTCCTAAACGTAAGAAGATTTACTGACATTCATTGTTATATTTGACTTGAAGAATTTAAACGTTTGTAACTTGTAATGTAACCTCTAATGTTCTGATGTGACTCTTAAAGTTTGTTAGAAGTTCTCCATTAAGTAAAACAAACGAAATAACCGACAGATTACCAGCAACGACTTGATTATGCAATTTATTTTCGTCAAAAAGCAGAAGAAAATCATGATTTTATTCATAATGTAATTATGAGCGACGAAGCCCATTTCCAATTAAATGGGTTCGTTAATAGGCAAAACTGCAGGATATGGGCTACGGAAAATCCAAGAGTAGTTCAACAGCGAGAATTACACCCACTTAAGTGTACCGTTTGGTGCGGTGTTTCGTTGGAAAGTATAATTGGCCCATATTTTTTTGAAAATGAACACGGTGTCGCCGTTTCCATCACTGGTGTTAGATATCGGACAATGTTGGAAAATTTTTTAAGGCCAGCCGTGGAAAACCATCCGCAAGTATGGTTCCAATAGGATGGAGCCACAGCGCACACTGCGAGGGACACAGTGGCTCTTTTACGCGACATCTTTGGTGAACGAATTATTTTCCGTACAAGCGATTTTAATTGGCCTCCGCGTTCACCGGATTTAACGGAAAGGAAAAGTCTATATTAATAAGCCTCGAACCATACAGCAATTAAAAAATAATATACGCGACGAAATCAACAACATAAACCTGAAGTTTTGCGAAAGGTTATGGAAAATGTTTTGGAAAGAGCACGAATATGCGAAGCAGAAAATGGCCACCACTTGCGAGATATAATTTTTCATAATTAAATTAAAAATATTCTCCATTAATATACTGTATTTAAAATTAAAAAAATTTAATAATTATGTCTTAAATAAGAAGTTATAATGAACTCAAACGCCTTCGGTCATTTTGGGCCAACCTGTATTTGTCATTTTTTTACTATTATATACCAGTTTCATTATAAATTACTTAATTTAATTTATCTTTCTTAAAAATATATATGTTTACGTATTTCTTCTTCGCAAACACATTTATAAATAGATAAATTCGCTTATTTATAATGTTACACTTATAACGATTCAAAAGTTGACCATGATATTCGCTAAAATAAGATCGTCAGCGTCAACGAAGTAATGTATGAAATATTCATTGTGTTTACATACTGTCAGAGCTCTCAAGATTTAGGTCAATTTAAGACATTATAGCCTTCAATATCATAAATCATACCTCTTTACACACAAGGACAGTACTCATGAACGTTAAAGATCTGGTGGCGAAATTTTTCGAAAAATAATTCCCGAACGAAAAAAAAAGGGAACGTATGATGACCGCATATATTGGCAGTTTTGCCAACAAGCGTTTAATCTTTTTGGTGCCAGTAATGTCGCGGATTTTCTGCAGTTTGAATCGCTCGCCTTACAGATGGATTTTGCACGAATAAAGTTCTCCTTTCTTGCCCTGTTGTGTGATAAAGAATATAAGGTTGTGTCGTTGTTACTATATTAATGTGACTTGCAGTGGTGCCAAAATCTTACCTTTCTATTCTGGGGATATAAATTTCGAAGTGATGAAAACATAAACGTCCTTAAATTCGTAAGTTGTTTTTCCTAAACAAAGAAGAAGCATTTCTATTCTCTTGTCCTTTGAAAGATATTCTTACAGCTTTATCAAAAACAGGTTAAGATTAGATCGGTTGTTCTTAAATGTGTCATTATTTTAAATCATTAAGAAATTGCTACATGAATAATTAATATTAATTTTTCGTTTGGCATTCAACTACGAATTGAATTTTAAGTAAGTCACTATGTAAATAAAAGATAAATTACTTTGGTTAGATAAAAATGTTTGTGAATAACAATAATAATATAATTAATAATATTGATTTCGCTGAATTTAACAATGCACTTTGATATTTTCCAAGAATATATTATAAAAAAATAGAAACAATATAATTAAATGTTAAATTATTAAATTTAATCAAATGTACTAATACAATGTAATATCATATATATATATATATATATATATATATACATACATATATATTTAGTTTGGATAAACAGAAACTGCTGCTACTTTCAGTTACGGTGTAGTAACAACTTGTAATAAGTAGTACTTCAGGTTTATTTTTAAAATATTTGCAAGTACTGTAAACTTGTATACTTTCTTAAAATCACTTCACATATCAAAGCTATCTTTTACAACAAGGAAAGCACAGATACAGTAAGGAAAGTATCTTTTTTATGGGTACATTGAATAATTAAATATTATTAATATCAAAACCGTAAAGTAAAATTACATAAACTAGATAATTGAAATATCAGTAGTACCTCATTCTTAATCTAAATATTTTATTTAGATTAAGAATCTTCCTTCGCAACAAATAGCAAAATTTGCTATTTGTTGCGTAGGGTGAGCCGTTAAACGTTACTTCTCTAGTTAGACGTCGAAATGACGTCGCAAGACGCAAATATGTGTCTTTGGCTGAAGTGAACATTGATATACTAAATTTCTTTGGTAGTTTGTTGGTCGCATCTAGTGCATGTTGAATGTCTTTTATACTTTATAGTATTGATGGTTGTTTAGATCTTCTATACTCTGTTTTTTAATAAGAGAAACAAACCGCCTCACCCCGCATCACATTAGGCATATTTAACTGACAGCAATTTTGGCGGTAAATTTAAATGATAAATTACAATGAAATGAAGTAGCAGTTGCTATTTACACTTCGATATTTAACTAAACTGCATTACAGATCACAGTTGCAAAAGAATAAATGGCAATAGTTTTAATATCTATTTTATTATTTGAATTATATTTGTAATACATAAAATAATTAAAGTACTATAGCAGTTTATATTAAGATTTATTTTGCAAAAAATTTTTTTGGGGAATTTTTTTTTTCAACCTACACTTTAAAACCACATATCTCAGGCGTATTTGGTTTGAACTACGTCATATTTCTACTGGATACAGTGAAGGATATAATATTCTGAGTAATGTGTAAACATTTAATGAATCTCTTACAGGGTGTTCGAAATTTATTGATTATTTAAGTCATTTTATTATAGAAAATTTTTTTAAATGGAACACCTGTAGATGAGCACGCCATAGCAAATAGATGCACATTTTACATCGTATAGGTATAGGTTTCCCTATGTATATATCTCATAGTTTTAGAGTTATTAATGATTTAATTTCTAAATTGAGCATTATCAAGAAAAATTGTGGAAGTAAGCCTTGAAAAGTAAATCTGATCTGTCAAAATACTCACAAAATTTATTTCATGTCTAACTGGTTTTATGTAAGACAAATTAAATATATATTATAATAGAGATATTTTGAGTTGACTCTACATTCATGATGAATCTCTTCAAATTATTGAAAGAACATGTCGTGTTTTTAACGAAAGATACCCGCGTTTACCAGCAATGCAAAAAGCAAAAAGAATCCAAATCGTTTTGGAATTATACCAATTATATGTATAGATTCATTAAACTTCTTGCGAAAAGGTGAGAAAAGAAAATAAATTTCAAAACTGAGAAAATATTTTACATCGTATGAGATAACAAAAATAACCACACATTAACAAGCAAAAAAGTGAATAAAATCAATTTATTAAAGACACATAATGCGTTAATAATGATGTTCGAAAATGTTCAAAATGATCTGCGATCTAAACAAAGCATGACTCTTTTTAAGTCTGTTGTAGTTGCTTCTCTTATTTGCTCAGCGTTCAAGTTTCGAAAACTGTCTCTTACTATGGTTATAAGCTATTCTCTGTTTTTCACGGGAGACGCATAATCCTCATTTGACGCCATAATTAAAAATGAGGGAGACTCAGATCGAGAGATTTAGATGGCCAGAACCAAAGTTCATTGCGACCAATTCACTTATTCTCAAAAATATTGGTTAATTCCCGATATACCCCATGTGAAGAGTGAGCAGGTGCTCGATTCATTTGAAATCAACTTAGGTTATTCAAAAATCCTACTTCCTTTATCCTAAAAAAAGTCCTACTTCCTTTATCAATTGTAGATATCTGATGCCTGCTAAATTCTCATTATAAATTTGATTTGCAACGTAGATATGTATAATTATTGCAAAAACATTAGAGCTAAAAATGTCTTGAAAATTTGCTTCTCTAATGGCATGTGGATTTTGTTATGCCCAATGATGACAATTTCTTCACTTAAAAATCCTTAAAATTTTAGTTAAAATAAACTCACAATATTGTATTCTTCTATCTTGATCTCCTGCACAAAAAGTTTAAACTGATTGGAAAAAATAAGGATGCATTCTTTTTTTCTTTAAAATCCTTTAATGTATATGAAATTCCTATATCAGCAGACGCCGCTGATAAAATATCCCAAAACAACGATTTCATTACCTTCGTCGCCCATAATCGGTTTTGGAACTGCCTTCTTGACTTGAGTACCAACGCGAGTGGAATTTGACTCTATTTGCTTTAATTTAGTTTTACTAATTGCTGGTAAATGATTATGTATTAAATCTTTCATTAAAAAGTCGACATGTTCTTTCAATAATTTGAAGACATCCACCATGAATGTAGAACAAATTCATATCTTTATTAGAATAAATATTTAATTCGTCTTGGATATTTATCTATGACATAAAACCAGTTAGACGCGAAATAAACTTTGTGACAATTTTGACTGATCAGATTTACTTTTCAAGGCTTACTTCTACAACTTTCCTTGATAATGCTCAATTTAGAAAATAATCATTAATAACTCTAAAACTATGAGAGATAGACATAGGGAAGCCTATACCTATACGATTCAAAATGTTTATCTGCTTACTATGATGTGCTCATCTACAGGTGATCCATTTAAAGAAATCGATTTTTCTTTAATTAAAGATTACTTTAACAATCAATAAATTTCCAACAGCCTGTAAGAGGTTTCTTCAATGTTTTGACATTACTCGGAATCTTATAAATTTCTTTATCTACAGTAGAAATATGACGTAGTTCAGATCAAATACGCTTGAGATATATGGTTTTAAAAAGTACATTGAAAAAACAAAAAATTTCACAGAAAATCAAAATAATTAAAAAATGGTTAATTTTTTCCAAAAGAAATCTTAATATAAAGTGTTATAGTAGTTTACAAGGAATCTAAGAAAGCATTCTATTTAAAATATCAAAGTTGCCTATGACTTCCGGTATAACCGAAAGTGGTTCATAAGTGTAAATATTTTATTTTAATACATCAAGTATCAGGATTACGTGCCACAAAATTTCAAAAATGTCCTAAGACATTAACATAGAAATTAATTGACAACATTTTTCTCTATAATAGTTATATTATTTTACAACTTACACTTAATAAGCCTAAAATTTATTGATTATAAAATTTCCAATTACAAAAGGTTGATTAAATTGATTTAAATATTTCATACTGATTTACATTCAAAATATAAGAATATTATTTCATTTAAATTCAATACACAGTACATTCGATTATTATAAAGCATCTTAAAGCATTAACCAACAATAATTTGTATAACATAATTTTTCAATTAAGATATAATATTTCGAATATATATACAACTGCTGCATCTCTTCGACAGAATTATTATCACCGTGCATGCTAAAATCACTGTCGCTACTGTCACGATTTCCAAGCGAAATAATAAACGGTTTCATAACGTCATCTATTAAACCATCTAAATTACACATTTTATCTTCCTCTTTACATGTTCTTCACATTTTGTCCACACTTCTGAGGTTACATTTGCAATAGCAGTTAACAAAAGTTCTTTCACTTCGGCTAATTTGTAGGTTTTATTTTTTGAAGCTACTTTATTTTTTATTTGAGTCCAAACCAATTCAATATGATTCAGTTCACAATGGTTGGTAATCTAAGTACAACCTTAATGCTTTCTTTCGCTATTTCATCCACTGCGTGTA
Organism: Melolontha melolontha; assembly: GCA_935421215.2. Lineage (NCBI taxonomy): Eukaryota > Metazoa > Arthropoda > Insecta > Coleoptera > Scarabaeidae > Melolontha > Melolontha melolontha. Next base: position 51,873,277 of record OW285239.1, read on the forward strand.
CATTGTAGTAGTACACCTTATGACGATTTATTATTTCTGATAACTCTAATCGTACCATAGAGGGATCAAATGTTTTTTCCCTTTTCCTGCTATGGTAAGATGCATTGTCCATTACAACTGCACTATTGTCAAGTAACTTTTTAAAAATGTTATTGAACCACGCCTTAATAACATCTGCATACATTTCATCATGATAATCAACAGTTTATCTTCCCTCAAATACCAAAAACCCATTATCAACAAAACCGTTTTAAAACCAATATGTAAAATAATTAAGCGTTTTCCTTTACTATGGGATTTTTTAAACCGATAGTTACACCATCTATAAATGCTTGTCTGCATGTTGTAACATTAATACCTACCCACACTTTTGCTTTTGTGTGTCGTTCATTAAGCCATGTTCGTCTAAATAATAGATTGGACCTTGTTCAGTTCTATATTTTTTAATTGATGATAAATATCTTCGTCTCCGCAAAATAATATCATTGAGTTCAAGCAGTTGCTACCCCTTAAATCGTGTAGGCAGCAAAACCCCAGTGGGAATAAGGACGTGTCCTAATTCCGCCCCTGGTCTCAAAGGCCCTTCGAATAACTTGCCGGCCAGCTCAGTTAAAAAAAAATACGGAAGCGTCGTGGGCCAACACAACGCTAGATCTTATTTGGGCACCACTACGTTTGGTCTGGCAAGTATCTAGGCTAACGTAGAACACCCTCGGCCTTAAGGGCTTAAGAACACTAAAAGGGGTGTTCGACTTCCAAGTAACAACTCAAACACTTTTGCTCGTTAGGGTATTAAGGCGAACAAACGCAAACTCGGATATAACAGTAACAAATAAATTTATTGATCAGTCAAATGATTAACTAATAAGGTTACAAACCAATCTAGCGCATAACAATTGATTAAAGAAATAGTAAAGAAAAGTAATTCCAAAAATTGTACTGAAATTGTCAAGATAATCACTTAAACATTAATGAAAACCAAAGTATGTTAAGAATTTGGATCTAGCGTCAGTAGATCATCAAAACTTTGAAGTTCTTTACATTGCTTACGCATCACCCAGTATAAAATCTTCAGCAGTAATTAAAAAGGTCAAGTAAAACTAAAGTGACGTAAACTAATTCTAAGAAAATCACAAATTAAGTGAATCAAACTATTCAGGCACAGCCCGTATATACTTAAAAATAAATATCAGTTGAGTAACATTCAATAAAAACACTAGAAGGTGTTTTAGATTATATAAGTGACATTAGAGACATTGGTTCTCTGACAGGAATAAAATTCATTTTACCAAGAGTAACTTAATGAAAACATAAAACGTTACCCAAGTATGAGTAAAAGTAAAACTAGGTTCAAAATTATATAATAGAAGCGTTTAAGCCTCTTGGATTAATTAAAAGAAAATATAAATTTAATTTAACGTAAGCATATAACTAATCAAAATTAAGTCAATAAATATATGAAGTTACAAAAGTATTCGGAATAAATTTAATTTAAAGTAGTTTTCCTGTTTTCGTCAAAATGGCGTCTCGAACCATGCAGCACGTGGTTACACACAAATTTGTTTTTTATATAATAGAATAAAACTATTAAAACCAAAAATTACGGGATTTTCGTCGTGAATCTGGATATTGCATCAATTTAAAATTTACCACACTACCTTGCGAGAATTCATAAGCAGTGACCTCCAGAACGTGGTTACCGGAGTCCCGGAATACGTGGATGTCGGAACTCTTACTGCCGGAATGCTGTCTGCGCCTGGATTTCCCGCGCAGAAGTTAATTAGCAATCTTCCCCTGAGTCGTAAACTACAGCCCTAAATCAAAGAAATCGAATAAACGGAAGTTCATACGAAACAAAAGAAAAACGGAGTACGTTGCTGCGGAAAATTACAGCCGTCTCCTAGTTAAAACTCACCTGAAGCACGAGGTCGAATAAAATTTACACTTTACTAAAGAATAATTAAAGCCAATAAGTCAAGTATGAACAAAGCCTGCCTAAGCAGAAAATTTAAACTGGGTAAAAAAACAAAACTTGACTTAGGTTTCGAACTTCTGAGTGCTTCAGAGCTTGCACGATAAAGATAGAGAGCCTTTCCTTCGGCTGTACGAAATTTATAGGAGAAGGTGAACTGCGTCATAGTTACAAAAACCTCATTCCAACGGAAATGTTAAAAATAAGGGAATAATAAATCAAAACCCAGGCAACAACAGGGTGTGAATACAGAAGCTAATAAACTGCAATTCGGGAATAAAATCGCAACAAAGAAAGAGGTAATTATCCAATTTTAATTACAGAAAAATGCAAAGCAAATTAAAACGGAAGTAATCCTATATGCCGCATAGATGGCGTACAAAGCCAATGACAGGGAAATTCCAAAATAAAACTTAAAATAAAGGTTAAACAATCAAATAAATCGCCCTAAAAGCATTACCAAAATTCCATAATTAAAATAATGACTCGTTCAGTGAGTTATCATCGTTTAAAAGAAACGAAACTCGCATAAAGCATAAATAAAAAAAAAGAAGCATGAGTACGCATAAATTTACACAAAGAGGCGACTGCGCAGAGAAGGCCGGAAAATTACTCCGGAATATTAAGGATATACGGACATTCAAAACATTTATACATAAGAAGAATAAATGGTTCGATAATTAGGGAATATGACAAATAAAATATAAATTAGCGGAAAGATAAAGTTTGAAAAGGCTACGAAGGTTTAAAGTAAACAAATAAAGTAATAACACGTTCAAAAATTACCAAAAGGTCAATTTTCTGGGCGTAACACAGTGGACTTTTGCGATTACGTTTTAAATACATATGAATACATACACTATATTACATAAAATACTTATATAATTTAATACAACATACTTAAAATTAAGCATCTTCATTAGTTTATATGAAGTTTAACGACTCATTAGAAGTATATTTTCATTTTCCTTTATTTTCTTTAAAATTTAAACGTAGGAAGTTTTCCATTATAAGAAAGACTAGGTACCATTCCTCTTATCATGTATTTAACAACATCGTCAAATGTAGATGGCAGCAATTTTCTTTCTGGCCATTTTAGTGGGGGTGAAATTAATCTTTTCACTTTGTATTCGTGAATAACGCTATAAACACTTATCCTTGAAACACTTACTATTCTTGTTAAATATAAATACAAAACTATTTATGTACGTTACCTAAAGTGTATGATATTTGCAGTTTAATCCATGTTTTCTTTACTGTAGGATCACTACGTATAATTTCCTTCAACATGTTCAATATCGCTCGCTTTTCCTGTATAGACAAATGTCCATGTCCCAAGGTAGTAGCGCTTTCTTAGAGGCGATATTGATAGTCCACTTGTACTAGGCTGTGGATCAATAGTTAGAAAAAAAAATTTTTGTTGTCGCAACAAAAAAATTATCGGAAAATACAAAAATATTTACTCGATCAACGGTGTCTACAATATGACGGCACTAAATTACTAACTATGGGCAGAGTAAACATGGCCGGCAATTAGCCAATCGTAAGTCTATATTTTGGCGGGCCATTTTCAATTTTGTCTCTCTTATTAAAAAAAATACAGGGTATAGCAGCGTGTATTCTCTTACGAATAGCTGAATTTCGTGACAAATAACTTTTAAAGCCTTCTCACTAATATCATCCACCGCTTTTCTTTTAACGCTATTTGAAATATTTTGGCGAGTTAGCTCTTCATTTACTCCATAGTTGTGATTATCTTATTGTTGTAATAGATTTTTGTTGTCTTCATCTACATATAACTTGACAACGAATTTTGTCGCGGTCCAAAGCCACTTTACATAATACTTTCACATTTATAAAATTTTTGAAAATTAAACAGAATTAATTGTTTTCCACGTTCACTAAAAACAACCCCCATAATAGCGACTATTGTTATGATTGTAAATTATTAAGTATTAACGTTTCTTGTTCTTAGATAACTAACACAAATCTAATCTTTCCAATTTATTTTTGCAGTAAATTTAAGTTAGTAGTGGGGCACTGGTCAAAGCCATTGCATCGCAGTCGGCTAAATACAAATTAGAAATGCAAATGTATTCCATTCGTAGTTCAATGAATTAAGGTGATACATACATTAATTACTAAGATAATAGACTTCTAGAAATGTGATTGTAGACCGGATCAAGTAAGTGCCGGTCCAATACGGCCAAGAGCTTTTATCGGACCCTTCCTTGACCATAATTAAAGGATTAAGCATCGGCGAAATCTGGCGCATATACTTCCCGTGCTCAGAAAGGGTAAGACTTCGGATGTTTGCAATTACAGACCTATATCGATATTATAAAATTTTGCGAAAATTTTTGAATTATATGAAGTATATACAACTCAATCTATCTTTTTGTTCCGTCTCATATATCACCTTTCTAACATGTATTTATGACGGGTTGCTCGACAATTACTAATCTTGTGAGTTTTGCAATATATATCAAGGACAATTTGTAACGGACCGGGCTACAATTTAAGCACTTGTGTTTTGTCGTATTGTGCGCGCCCTCAAAAGTGTGATCGAATTTTGGTGCGCGCAAATGTTCGTAAATTGTGAGCGAACGTGTATATATTTTGTATATTTTATTTGTATATTATTATGTAATTTTTCTTTAGGTATTATTTTGTTTTAGCTCGCGCGTAATTGTGTTGATTTTTGATCTCCCACCTCTCGTGCTGTCGTAGAGCCGTTTATCTAGTCTCTACGCATTTGCTCCCCACGTTTCCACCACTCTGTCGTCACCGACATTTTTGTATAAAAGGCCCTGTTTTCAAAGAGAAAAAAAAACATCATTCTCATTCTCACTGCGATATCTGTTCTCGCAACATCGCAGTTGAGTGCATCTACGACGATAAAACGTCAATACGAACCCGGAAGAAATGGCCGGAAGATATATCGCCAAAACCATAACGAATCTAACTCTGAAGAATAACTTCAAAAGAAGATGTACGCCGCAGCAACGACAAGACGCAGAAATTATCATTAGCCAAACAACCGACGAAGAAGATATCCAAAACCTTCTACAAAGGCAACCGCAGATATTCATCGTCGATCCCGACCAGCCAACGTGTAAAATAGAATTATTAGTATCGCCCGAAGAAAATGAAGAAGAAGAAGATACAAGCCCGGCAAACCCGCCCGACAACAACTCGGATCACATAATCAACGTCCAACTCCAAAACGTTTTTAAAATGGCGAAGAAAACGGCAAAAAAACAGATGACGCAAATACACCTATCGAAACAAAAAACGCATACAGTGTCCTCGAAAAAACAATCACCGAGGAAAAAATGGAAGAAGAAACCGAAATCACTCCACAACCGTCAACTTCATACAACAGCACTCCCAGGGTAAGTGATAAGACATACACTACACAAAACACAAAAACTGAACAAAAAAAAACACACAAAATCGCACCAATTATCATAACAGAAAAAGACAAATGGTCACACATACGAAACATATTCAAAACACACAGCATTAACACAGTACAAAGCAAAATCGTAAAACCAGGAATACATATCGAACCGACAACTGACGAAGACTACCGAAAACTTAAACACATACTTGACAACGAACAAATTCAATTTTACACGTTTCAATTGAGAAGCGAAAAGACATTAAAGGTAGTTATGCGTGGCATTCCTACCTTTATCACCGAAACTGACATTACAGACGACTTGACGGACAAAGGCTACCCGACAATCAAAATTAAAAGGATGAACGGCAAACAAGGCATACCGGCACCACTAGTATTAATCGAACTAACGAGAGAGTACAAATCTATACACAACATACACGACTGCTGCGGACTCGCAATAAAAATCGAACAACTAAACAAACGGACAGACATTATACAATGCCACAAGTGCCAGACTTTCGGACATCACCAAAGAAACTGCAACGTTAACTACAAATGCATGAAATGCGGAGACGGACATTCGACACACTTATGTACAAAGACAAAAACAACCCCACCAAAGTGTGCAAACTGCGGTGGCCCACACTTATCCACATTCATCAACTGTCCAAACAATCCAAACAACCCAACGAACAAAACCACACCCAAACCTAAGTACATACCAGCACCACCCCCAACAACTAATTCCTGGACTCAAAGACAAAACAAAACAACACTTAACACAGTTGACGAATTAGCACTTGCCTTAGGCAATATGCTAATAACATTACACTCGACAAACGCAACAAACGAACAAATACAATACTTTGCAAAACAAACACGGACAATAATAACACTTTACAATAAAACACATTAAACACACACACAACTGAAACGCAAAAAAATGTGATGATGACCAACAAACAAACACATATGACTTAAACGCAAAAACGCGACTGACGCACAGACTGCACATACAAAACACATGACCGCACAAAAATCACAACAACGCACGATTACTAATCAGACTCAAACACATCACAACCCTGGGAGATACGAAACAATGGAGTGGAAATGGAGGCAATCTTCGACCACAAAATAAAATTCAACGACCCATACACAAGAGAAAAAAAATTCAGTCTGTTCGGCTCTTATTAAATTGCCTTTCCAACTGAGCTAGAGGTACCCTTTCCTTGTTGAACTGTATAACCCTTAGCAGCGTTGCACTAATGTAGCTAAGTGTTAGTACTATTAGTATAAGGGATAACCGCCCCTTTTTAACTGAATAACTATTAGCAGCGTTGCACTAATGTAGCTAAGACTTGTAATGCTAATGCTGCTGACAGAATCATAACGACACTGTGTCATTTTTCTTTTATTATTCCAAACAACATGCGTCTGACATCCGTTAGCGAAAAGAGCTATAGTCAGAAACGTTTGAAGGTCCCGTAGGGCATAGATCGTACCCAGAAACGACTCTTTTATTCGAGTAGTCCATCCCGTATACTGCCAGGACAATAAACCGATCACAAAGGGAGTAAGCTCTAGCAAAAAGTTGTTACTGATTTCATACAGTATAACCCGTAATAGATATTTTGCATTCTACATTAAATTTCATCCCATTCTTTTTTTTATTTCCGTAATTGTTAAAAGAAACAAACTTAATTAAACACGGCCAATCGAGCTATTATTTCTTTTTGGCAAAAATTAGTTTTTCATTAACTGTAGTTTTCTTTTTATTACCATATTCAAAACTAGCGAGAAAAGGAAACGAATATTGTTTTATGTATGTTGTTAAATACAAGTATTCCAATATCATAGAAAATGTAATTCTATTATGAATACCACACACGTTATGATAATATATTTCCGATTAATAAGTAATATTTTTAACATGGTAAATTTATCAAATATAAAATCAAGAACAAAGAATATCCTTATAGTGTATTGAAAACAAGTATAAGTTTTCCTGTTTATTTTATGTATTAACTTTCATATTTAGTTTTTTTTCTTTACGCAGGTCAATATTTTTTTCGCATTCTTTGCTCTTAGTTATATTGCCGTATTTACGAATAAATTATATTACTGTGTCAAGGTTATATGATACCTGGCACAAGGAAGTTTATTTCATTAATATGATGTTTGGGAAAGAATAGGCTCTGTACATAAAGGTATGAATAAAACCAAAGACGTTTATCATTAAATGCGATTGATAAATACACTTAATGATAAATATTCTTTTGTAATATTTCACGAATCGTGCTTTTATCTGATCTTTTTTTTTTGATTTCTTGTGTTTTCATGTTTTTTTTTTTACCATATTTATATATATGTATAAAAATGTGTTCAGATGTGTAATTTTCTTTGATTGTTTATTTTCAACGAAAGAATAAACTTACATGTTTCTGTTTAAAAATAAGCCTTCTTGTTTTTTTTCTTCATTCCACCAATAAAACCTTCGTTAATTTTTTTTACATTAGTTAGCACGCCGCAAAAAAACTCTGAAGTCATTGTTTAAATAAGCACAAACACAGTAAGTCTTCAACCGAAAGCTAGTAAAATATTGATAAGATAATTACCCTGAAAACTCCGATTGAGATACACGAATATTAGGCAGAAGTTAAAGACATTTTTGTCAGTCTTTTAAACATCGAATTCAATGTACTTTTGGTTACACAGGTTTAAATCTGATAAACAATAAACACCCTGAAAATGTATCATATCAAGTGCCTCCCCGTGGTGTTGTTTATGTGAACTATGAATAAATTATGTACAGATCCCGAATTTCGATAGTTGTATTCAAGCTAAATTAAATATTATTAATTTTTAAATTTGCAATGAACTTTGAAATTATTAAATTTCAAACCAGTAACTAAACCACGTTACAAAGTTGATGTTATTTATACAGATCTCGACAAAGTTAATCATAAGTTTCTTAGCTTCTTATAGTAATTTGATTCTTTTGGTCTGAATGTTGCCTTTTGTAAGTTAATTTTAACTTTTACATTTCGAATAGATATGAATGTTTCTTATAATGATTTAAGCCATTTCAATTTTGTATCATCCGGAATTCCGCAATGATCAAATTTGGACTCTTTGCTTTTTAGTATGTATATCAATGATTTGTTTCCATTATTATCTTGTCAAGTAGCATATGAAGATGATGTTAAACTCTTTCATACTATCTCTAATCAACGCCGTACTTCAACCTAATTTGTGTTTACTGGCTAATTGGTCCAAAAGATATAAATCTTGTTTTAAATGTTAACAAATGTTAAGAAGATATGACTTTCACTATTAAAGATTATTCATACATTTTCTCTTGAATTTTTGATTTTAGGCTCACCAGCATGAACGGAATTAGAGATTTTGGATTGTCATTTAATTCAATTTTATCGTTTAATAATAATGACATTCAACATTGTGATGCAGTTGCTTGTTACTCGTATCTTTAACCGGTATACTCGACAATATATTTTTCACGACATAATAGCGTGCTTCACAGGTACAAATGGGCAACTAGAAAACTTTTTCAACGTAATAAATAACATTCACCCTAATATTAAATTTACGATGGAAATCGAAATAAATTATACTCTTAACTTTCTAGATCTGACCATAACAAAATTCAACAATACACATGAATTTTCGATTTACCATAAACCTATACACACTGATTCTATAATAAATAACAAATCAAAGCACCCCAATAAACACGAACTATCGACATTTCATAACATATTACTAGAGCTGAGGATGTTTGCGGTACGGCAGGACCGTATGTAGTGCATCCCCACATTTAACTATTTATTTAAATATTCTCTGAAATGATTTGCCGGATCTCATAAATTAATAGAGTGATATTTTAGTATGCACTGGATATTGTTATTTTACAAAATCATAATAGCCATTTGTATTTATGGATCATAAATAATAATACGCATGTAATTGTATTTGGTTGTGAATTCAATTTAAACTTAAAACGAATCGTAATATTTTAACGACAAGCCGTCCTTACAATACATGCATTCGAGACAAAGTGTGCAACTCTACGAATAACTTCCATAATTTATCGAAAATGGACATTTTGGAGCTGAAGTAAAGCCCCTATTCTTAGAAAATTTTATTACTATCGTTAAGAACTATTATTATAACCAACAAAGGCCTTTTATTAGTGTTGAAGTTTTAGTTTCATTGAATTTCCATGTTGTAAGTAGTCAATTGTAAAGTGTTCATTCACAATATTCTAAAACAAGGTGTAAATTTAACTAAAATCCAGAAAAACACATTCTGATAATATATTACTAGATTAGAAGCTGTGTTTATTACTATTTATTATATTATTTTTATAACCAAATGCAATAAAAGCTACGAAAACAAAAGAAACCTCGATTTATTAAAATCTTGTCACACAGCCTTTCAAAGCCTGGCAGCACATATTTTGCATATATTTTATATATACTACCTACTTGAACTAGGTGAATGAAGTTAGAAGTTATAAGTTATAACTTCTAACTTCATTCACCTAGTTCAAGTAGGTAGTATATATAAAATATATGCAAAATATGTGCTGCCAGGCTTTGAAAGGCTGTGTGACAAGATTTTAATAAATCGAGCTTTCTTTTGTTTTCGTAGCTTTTATTGCATTTGGTTATAAAAATAATATAATAAATAGAAATAAACACAGCTTCTAATCTAGTAATATATTATCAGAATGTGTTTTTCTGGATTTTAGTTAAATTTACACCTTGTTTTAGAATATTGTGAATGAACACATTACAATTGACTACTTACAACATGGAAATTCAATGAAACTAAAACTTCAACACTAATAAATATTTTTGAAGTTAGAAGTTATAAGTTATAAGTGATAAGTTATAAGTTATAAGTTATAAGTTATAAGTTATAAGTTATAAGTTATAAGTTATAAGTTATAAGTTATAAGTTATAAGTTATAAGTTATAAGTTATAAGTTATAAGTTATAAGTTATAAGTTATAAGTTATAAGTTATAAGTTATAAGTTATAAGTTATAAGTTATAAGTTATAAGTTATAAGTTATAAGTTATAAGTTATAAGTTATAAGTTATAAGTTATAAGTTATAAGTTATAAGTTATAAGTTATAAGTTATAAGTTATAAGTTATAAGTTATAAGTTATAAGTTATAAGTTATAAGTTATAAGTTATAAGTTATAAGTTATAAGTTATAAGTTATAAGTTATAAGTTATAAGTTATAAGTTATAAGTTATAAGTTATAAGTTATAAGTTATAAGTTATAAGTTATAAGTTATAAGTTATAAGTTATAAGTTATAAGTTATAAGTTATAAGTTATAAGTTATAAGTTATAAGTTATAAGTTATAAGTTATAAGTTATAAGTTATAAGTTATAAGTTATAAGTTATAAGTTATAAGTTATAAGTTATAAGTTATAAGTTATAAGTTATAAGTTATAAGTTATAAGTTATAAGTTATAAGTTATAAGTTATAAGTTATAAGTTATAAGTTATAAGTTATAAGTTATAAGTTATAAGTTATAAGTTATAAGTTATAAGTTATAAGTTATAAGTTATAAGTTATAAGTTATAAGTTATAAGTTATAAGTTATAAGTTATAAGTTATAAGTTATAAGTTATAAGTTATAAGTTATAAGTTATAAGTTATAAGTTATAAGTTATAAGTTATAAGTTATAAGTTATAAGTTATAAGTTATAAGTTATAAGTTATAAGTTATAAGTTATAAGTTATAAGTTATAAGTTATAAGTTATAAGTTATAAGTTATAAGTTATAAGTTATAAGTTATAAGTTATAAGTTATAAGTTATAAGTTATAAGTTATAAGTTATAAGTTATAAGTTATAAGTTATAAGTTATAAGTTATAAGTTATAAGTTATAAGTTATAAGTTATAAGTTATAAGTTATAAGTTATAAGTTATAAGTTATAAGTTATAAGTTATAAGTTATAAGTTATAAGTTATAAGTTATAAGTTATAAGTTATAAGTTATAAGTTATAAGTTATAAGTTATAAGTTATAAGTTATAAGTTATAAGTTATAAGTTATAAGTTATAAGTTATAAGTTATAAGTTATAAGTTATAAGTTATAAGTTATAAGTTATAAGTTATAAGTTATAAGTTATAAGTTATAAGTTATAAGTTATAAGTTATAAGTTATAAGTTATAAGTTATAAGTTATAAGTTATAAGTTATAAGTTATAAGTTATAAGTTATAAGTTATAAGTTATAAGTTATAAGTTATAAGTTATAAGTTATAAGTTATAAGTTATAAGTTATAAGTTATAAGTTATAAGTTATAAGTTATAAGTTATAACTTCTAACTTCATTCACCTAGTTCAAGTAGGTAGTATATATAAAATATATGCAAAATATGTGCTGCCAGGCTTTGAAAGGCTGTGTGACAAGATTTTAATAAATCGAGGTTTCTTTTGTTTTCGTAGCTTTTATTGCATTTGGTTATAAAAATAATATAATAAATAGTAATAAACACAGCTTCTAATCTAGTAATATATTATCAGAATGTGTTTTTCTGGATTTTAGTTAAATTTACACCTTGTTTTAGAATATTGTGAATGAACACTTTACAATTGACTACTTACAACATGGAAATTCAATGAAACTAAAACTTCAACACTAATAAAAGGCCTTTGTTGTTTATAATAATAGTTCTTAACGACAGTAATAAAATTTTCTAAGAATAGGGGCTTTACTTCAGCTCCAAAATGTCCATTTTCGATAAATTATGGAAGTTATTCGTAGAGTTGCACACTTTGTCTCGAATGCATGTATTGTAAGGACGGCTTGTCGTTAAAATATTACAATTCGTTTTAAGTTTAAATTGAATTCACAACCAAATACAAATACATGCGTATTATTATTTATGATCCATAAATACAAATGGCTATTATGATTTTGTATAATAACAATATCCAGTGCATACTAAAATATCACTCTATTAATTTATGAGATCCGGCAAATCATTTCAGAGAATATTTAGATAAATAGTTAAATGTGGGGATGCACTACATACGGTCCTGTCGTACCGCAAACATCCTCAGCTCTACTAATAACTGTACCTCTCAGTACGAAAAATTTCGAAACTGAATTAAATTATATAAGGTGCCACAGAATAACGGGAATTTTTCAAATGTGTATTGCTAGCCATGAACAGGTGGTAGCACTGCGGGTTAGTTATATCTAGCAAGTAAACACTCCGGCATTTTAGTAATCATGGATCAGTGGAACGAGCAACAGCGTGCGGTAGCCATAAAAATGTTTTATAAAAACAATGATAGTTTGGAAGCTGCGCAGAGGTAGTTTCGACGTTTTTATAATTTAGGACGTCATGGTGCCGTTCCGCCAAAAGACGCCATAAAAGGTGGATTAATAACTTTGAAGAGACTGGATCTGCCCTAAAGAAGAAACCAACAGGACGACCAAGAAGTGCTCGTACTCCACAGAACATTGATGTTGTACGTGAGTCTGTCGTACGGAGCTCACGTCGTTCAATTCGTAAGCAAGCAGCTGCAGTTAGAATGTCCCGGGAGAGTGTTCGCAAAATTCTTCATTTAGATTTAAAATCTCATCCGTACAATCTACAGATAGTGAATACAGCTGAATGAAAACGGTTACCAGTTACGATTACGATGCTGTTAACAAATGATAGCAAACATAAACAAGGACGGTCAATTCCTAAACAAGTTATGGATCTCAGATGAGGCTCATTTTCATCTCACAGGTTATGTGTTTAGCAGAACTACCGTTACTGTGCGGACACAAATCCTAATGAAGTTCATGAGCGCCTTTTACACGCTAGTAAAGTGACAGTATGGTGTGCAGTTTCATCACATGGGATTATCGGACCGTATTTTTTTTGTAAATGAACAGGGAAACACAATAACTGTCAATGCGGATCGTTACGTGGACATGTTACAAATTTTTGTTACACCTGAATTGAACAACTTCCCACACGATCAAGAAACCTGGTTTCAACAGGATGGAGCTATCACACACTGCACGGCAATCAATGGAAGCTGTGCGAGAATTGTTCGGCAACCGTGTGATCTCAAGATTTATCCGTTTGTGATTTTTCCTTGTGGGGTTACCTCAAGAGTAAATTGTACACGACTCGACCGAGAACACGGGAAGAGTTAAAACAGAGAATTCGGGATGAAATTCACAGTATCCCAGATGAAATGTTGCAGCGGTCAATGGGGAATCTCAACAGCAGATTTCAAGAATGTATTCGTACAGCAGGACGCCATCTAAAGGACGTAATTTTTAAAAAATGATGAATTCCATCAATGTTTCGTAAATAGCAAGTTTTAAAGTTTCAATTATTATGAATAAAATGTATTTCCTTCATCACTTCTAGTTTTATTGCATTGTAAAAAAGTTCCCGTTTTTTGTGTCACCTTGTATTAGACAAATAGCAGTGAATAACAAATTTTCCCCAGTGATAGTAGACAACATGTTAAGGAAGAAACAATTTAAACAGGCTGTAAACTTTACTTTTCCAACATATAACAAAGAACAAAAATTTGCAGATGTATGACTTATCTAGGAAGAAAATCAGGACACTGGTAAAGAAGAAAGTAAACATAAACATTTCATTTAAAACTAATGACACTGCAGGCAATATTATCAAAAATATTAAAGGAAGAATGGAAAAAGGCGAAAAATCAGGAGTCTAGGAGCTGATTTGTGGGTATTACCAAAAATTCTGTGAGCCAAACAGGCCGTTCTTTTAAAACAAGAATCAAAGAACACATGAAGTCCTTTCATAACAAAAAAACAGATTCTCATTATGCTAAATATTTATTATAATATAAACATGACTTCGACCCCTATTACAAGATTTTCAAGACACAGAATAAAAGTATTCTCATAAATAATTTAAAAGCTTTAGAAATCAATAAATTCAAAAACACAAACTTATTATTAAACAACCGATTAGATATATCCAACTCCCTACTTCTAAATTTATTCATTTGTAAACAAATACCACCTCCACTTAAGTCAGTTAGACACTAATATTGTAAATTCAATTAGCACCTATATTTAGTTAGTACAATATACTTGATAAAACCACAATGTGAACGAAACATGTCGTATTTTTATCAATACAATTTTTTGGAAATTCTAAAACATGTTTTGTACAAATGAAACAGACATGCAATATACATATCTGTAACTGTACACATGGACAATACACCTCGTATTTTCAGCATTTACTTCTGCTTAAGACACGTGTTTCTGCCATCTATAGGCATCATCAGTCAAGCTAGTGAAGCAATGTAATACAAATGATACAAATCTTTTTAAGAACAGATTTGTATCTGTATATACATTTACGCTGAAATCGCCTACAAGATATAGCAAATTTCGTCCTATAAGGGGGCACTATTTAATAAGTGGCATCTGATGGACGAAAGAGACTATGCCGAAAAAGGCGACCTTTCGCTTGACCAGCTATGTTGGTACATAATCGAAAAAATACGTATAGGTGTAGTCCATTAACACGAGCTAGATGGCGGTAAATATACAAAAAGGTTTAAGTATATCAATACGTTATGCACGTATTACGCATTTGTTACAAATGAAACAGACATGCAATATACATATCTGTAACTGTACACATGGACAATACACCTCGTATTTTCAGCATTTACTTCTGCTTAAGACACGTGCTTCTGCCATCTATAGGCTTCATCAGTCAAGCTAGTGAACCAATGTAATACAAATGATACAAATATTTTTAAGAACAGATTTGTATTTATACATACATTTACGCTGAAATCGCCTACAAGATATAGCAAATTTCGTCCTATAAGGTGGCACTATTTAATAAGTGACATCTGACGGACGAAAGAGACTATGCCGAAAAAGGCGACCTTTCGCTTGACCAGCTATGCTGGTACATAAACGAAAAAATACGTATAGGTGTAGTCATTAACACGAGCTAGATGGCGGTAAATATACAAAAAGGTTTAAGTATATCAATACGTTATGCACGTTTTACGCATTTGTTACAAATGAAACAGACATGCAATATACATATCTGTAACTGTACACATGGACAATACACCTCGTATTTTCAGCATTTACTTCTGCTTAAGACACGTGTTTCTGCCATCTATAGGCGTCATCAGTCAAGCTAGTGAAGCAATGTAATACAAATGATACAAATATTTTTAAGAACAGATTTGTATCTGTATATACATTTACGCTGAAATCGCCTACAAGATATAGCAAATTTCGTCCTATAAGGTGGCACTATTTAATAAGTGACATCTGACGGACGAAAGAGACTATGCCGAAAAAGGCGACCTTTCGCTTGACCAGCTATGCTGGTACATAAACGAAAAAATACGTATAGGTGTAGTCCTTTAACACGAGCCAGATGGCGGTAAATATATACAAATACAAATCTGTTCTTAAAAAGATTTGTATCATTTGTATTACATTGCTACACTAGCTTGACTGATGACGCCTATAGATGGCAGAAACACGTGTCTTAAGCAGAAGTAAATTCTGAAAATACGAGGTGTATTGTCCAAGTGTACAGTTACAGATATGTATATTGCATGTCTGTTTCATTTGTAACAAATGCGTAATACGTGCGTAACGTATTGATAAACTTAAACCTTTTTGTATATTTACCGCCATCTGGTTCGTGTTAATGGACTACACCTATACGTATTTTTTCGTTTATGTACCAGCATAGCTGGTCAAGCGAAAGGACGCCTTTTTCGGCATAGTCTCTTTCGTCCGTCAGATGTCATTTATTAAATAGTGCCACCTTATAGGACGAAATTTGCTATATCTTGTAGGCGATTTCAGCGTAAATGTATATACAGATACAAATCTGTTCTTAAAAAGATTTGTATCATTTGTATTACATTGCTTCACGAGCTTGACTGATGACGCCTGTAGATGGCAGAAACACGTGTCTTAAGCAGAAGTAAATGCTGAAAATACGAGGTGTATTGTCCATATATACAGTTACAGATATGTATATTGCAAGTCTGTTTCATTTGTAACAAATGCGTAATACATGCATAACGTATTTTTATACTTGAACCTTTTTGTATATGTTTTGTACATATTATTAATGATATTTAAGAAAATTGTTCGTTTGCTTCGAGAGTGTTAGGCTTTATTATGGAAACTATTATGTAAATATTTCAATGTAATTGCGCTGCTGGAATCCTCATACATCGTTCTTGTGCGCCCTATATTAGAATATGCATCTGCTGCCAGTTTCCCTCATTATATATCGCAACAACTTCCAATTGAACGTGTACAACAACGTTTCCTTCGAATTTTTGCTTTTTTAAAATACTGAAGTATATCCGAAGAGAAATACTTCCTACTATGAACTTGTGCTGCGTTTTGGATTCCAGATACTCAGCGTTTGGAGGAATAATCAAACAGCTCATTACTGACTTAAGCTTAACACCAATAGAATTGATTGCGCTTGGAAATTATCTGCTGTCCGTTTTAATGTACATTTCATTAATACTCGCCGTATGAATACATTGAAACTAAGTAGGTACGCTGAAAATCAACTTACTAATGAGATCACATTCATACTATATCATGCGGTATACTGATACCATTTACAGCGACTATTTACTGTAGAAATCACTTAATAGGATTACTCATATGAGTGTATATCTCCTATAAGTGTCTCATTACTATTATATATTAATATATTTATATACATAGAGATCATTGATGTTTATTTGTAGTTTATTTAATGTTATTATTATTTTACATATGGATGTATGTAATTATTAGAGCTTGGAAAATATCCCCTAAAAACGTTAAATAAAGTACATGCGAGATAAGCAATTAAATTATGCCCTTAAGCAGGGGTTTATGCTTTGAAAGATGCAATTATAGTACTAAATCATATGGGTAACAAAATAATTATTATATTAATAATAACAACCTCTAATATAATAACAAAAAGTATGTATTCGTACTCAAGTTACATAGAGTGTTTAAGGTTATAAAAAGTTATAGAACAACTGTTCTGTTTCTGAAATTATTTATTTCAGGTAGTGTAAGAACAATAAAAATGATATACAGAAAATGTGGTACCTTTCTATTAATAATATGTACATTTAAATTTTAAACATCACAATTTCTTTAATCATAATTCATTAATTATTTTACTTGAATAATAACAGTTAGTAATCAAATACTTTAATAGATTGCCCATTGTAAAACTCTGTCGTTCACTTAGAATTAACTTGTAATCTCAAAAATGACAGGAAGTAATTGAAGCATACTTCAATTTGCACATTACATTTGGACTGAAATCGATACTTTGCATTTGCATGAGCTTTTTAAATCCTAGGTTTTTGTCTAACACCGAATTAAGATCATTATTTTTGCCTACCGAAGGTTCGATACGACCTTTTACAAAATTTACTAAAGAAATTCTTTCGTCCAATGAAAAGACTCTGGCTTTTAGTTTTGTTATTGCGGTAGCAATACGCAAAAAATTACTTTTAATAAAACACAATTCACTAGTAATTAAAAAGTTTTCAAATAATACATGTTCTAATTGCTGCCGAACAATCTGGATCAAAACTTCAAATAACATTTTTCTTTTCTTCATAATTTTTGGCAAGGAAATTTACGGTACTTAACCACGTCCCCCACCGAGTATGAACTGTTTCTGGAGGAAGTGGCAGTTTTGGATATTTTTCTTTCTTTATATACTTGGACTAGAAGTGGAACTTTTAAAAAAACTTTCTTCACGTTACCCACTAAACTATTAACTAAAGGAAATTCTGATTTAAAAGTTTCGGCTACTCTATTTAATCCGTGCGCCAAACACGTAAAATGTATTAAATTAGGGAAAAATTTTAAAATTTTCTACTGCTGTCACCATATACGAAGCAGCATCAGTTATCATTTGTAATACAATTTCCACTGATAGCTTTGCCGTAAAAAGAAACTAGTTAACCTATCATTAACGAACTTAGCGATGTTTAAATTATTCGTTTTTTCTAACATTTTTACACCAATCAAATGTTCTTTGCCATGGTCGTCCTCACCCAACGCTCCAATGATAAAGTTGGCAAGATACCTTCCCTAAACATCTGTAGTTTTGATGACAGAAAAGCAATATATATTTATTTTTAATTTTATTTTGGACGACTTCTATCACGTCTTCAAGGTTACGGTCGACATACTTTCTCAAAGTAGATGATGAGTAGTATTTCTTTAAGAAATATTTGAACAATCTCTTGTCCAGATTTTGAAGCGGAATATTACACCCAATAGAAAGAATACACATGTCTCTTGAATAAATTTCTTGCTCACTATTCACCGATTAATTGTTTTTGTATCACGTGATTTGGTCCACGTTTTTTGAACCGATGGCTTTTGGTTCCTAAGCGTTGATCTACTTGAAATTTCTTGTCACATTGTATCTAAAAAAATATATAATTCGCTTATTTAAAGAGCAGTTAAAGATAACGATACAATAATTTAATAATTTGAACACAATTTAATTTAAAAAATTAAATAACCCGATAAGCATAAACAATACAAGAGCAGGTAGTTTGTGTTTTTTAATGTAAGAAAAATTTCTTAAAAAATACAAGCGTGGTTATATTTATATATGTTACGGCCCCTATACGAAATGCCGCCATTATCAATAATGACCGGCCAATATTAGTACAGTCTTAGTAAGTATGTGGCCAATATTCAAAGAAATTAAGAAACTATGGTTCATTATGAATTTGGTCCGGCCAGTACTAGTAATGCCAACCTTACTCTGGCCAAAATATATAATAAAGTAACTATTTTTATATCAACTTTTATCACTTATTGCAAACTAGGTACATTACAGAAACGCTAATTTAAAACAAGAAGAACAATAATAGTACAATTTAGCAATATTAAATGTTAGGTACAAAGTATTTATGAAATATTCATTTTATTTGTTGCAGCAATCTGTAGATCTATGACACTTTGAATTAAAAAGAAGAGATTTGTCTCTGTATTTACATCTATTTGATTCACATTTCTGAGGACAATAACATCGAATATAATCTTGTCCTTTCGTTAAACTCTGGACGGAGGACTCCTAACGCAACGAAATATTATTATTTGGAACAGTATCCACTGCAAGGAGCTTTCGTGAGCAGGGCATTAATTCGTTTCTGTAATATAATTGTTTCAAAACTCCCTTATCTGTACCAACTTTATAAAACCCTTCCAAAACAACACCTACAACATTTCTTGAATTCTTGGAAATTTTGCTTCAAATAATTTTAGCATTTTAGTACCTTGCATTTTTAATTTTCGTATGCGTAGTCTCGTTTCGTTATTATCTGTTCCCGATTCTCAGCAATAATATTGACTTTGATATCTACATTGTTATCAGGGTAGTCAACTATTGTATCCTGTGAATATTGCGTATCGTGTTCTTGAAAATTATTTTGCAAGTTATCTTCAGCATTTTTCAAATCTTCCTCAATTGTCAGGGAGTTAATAATCTCTTTTGGAAAATCGAATTATTAAATCCCACTTTTGCTTTTGTAGCTTCATATGGACTTTGCCTTACCCCTTCATGGTAAGTCCGATTTTTCATTGACTGTATAAAACGCAAAACTTGAGCCCAGTGACTATTATTGGAACTTTGCATCCATGGCTTTGCCTGTTATGAGGCTTTACATGGACGATTTTAATTCGGGCCACATATCAGTAAGCTTATTTACTATTTTATTTATAAACTCTCTACCCTTATCCGATTGTAATACATTTGAAGCTCCAATAGTAGTAGAAATATCTAGTAGAATATATCCAATTTCAGCAGCTGTTTTCGTTTTGAGCCCTTTAAGGAAAACAAACTTCGTTAAGTGATCTTGATAATTGAGTATATACCTACTTATATTCTCCATCTGCATTCGACTGCATATCTATAAGATCTACTTGACATCTAGAATTCAGTTCCTTAAATAACAATGGTTTAGAAACCAAACCTTCCTATTTAGAAACCGGGGTATGGATTGCTTTTGCTGGCAAGGTTTGCATAAAACTAGGTACGCCATTATAATTTCTTTGGCAATATTTAGGTATTTTGGTTGTAGTTCCTTTAACATACGTGTACGTGCACAATGCCCTACACTTAGGTGAGTATCGTGAAAAGTATCGAACAATTCATAAACTTTCAAGTAGTATAAACTTGTTGGCTCTTCCAAAGTTAGAGGTCGTATAAGTTTCTCCATATCATGTACATCAATAACATCAAATCTCGCTAACCGACGATAATGTATTGGTTCTTTCTTGATCTTAAGTGTTGCGGCTTTTACTTCATTAATCAATCGAAAATAAATTTCATGATTGTATTATTAGCTGAAAGAAATATAGAAATGTGAAGAAGTGAAGTTATATGAATCTACCATTCATGAATTGAACTATTATTGTAATACATATTATTAAAATATACTATATAAAAATCTACTTTTCTAAGAGAAAATTGTCTCTATATTTTTATTAAATTTTTCTTTAATTTCTTCCATTTTAATCAGAACATAAACCTACGTACACCATGCACACAAAATACAATAGTGGCCGTGTCATTGCTGTTGTTACGCATAATGGCCAGCCAAAACTCGAAATAAAGCGTTCGACAAAATAATTTCGGGTTTAGACAACGTGATTAAGCAATTTCGGGTAAGAGCTGGCCAATTCTGGTAATGATCAGTTTCGAACTTAGGCAGTAACATATACATAGCTACTTACTCGTTTGTCGCACAGCCTGCAAAAAATGTAGTTGTTGTCGATGATTTGGAAATCGTTTTTATCTTGAATCCACTTTCGCAATAAAGCCGATTCTTCAAACGCAGCTTTCGGCATTTTTACTTTCACACTGCACTATGACCAGTTGGGAAAAGTACGTGTTGGACAATGTCAGTGATTTAATAACTCTATTTTTAATTTCTGTTTATTTATGTTGAATTGAAGCAAAGAAAACGGGTAACAAACACACTCCTTTAGTGCGACCGGACAAATTGTGTAATCTGTGAATCCTCGCTATCAAAACATTCATCGAATAAATTATACAATATCCGACAAAGTATCGATATAACAAAATTTATGTTAAGATTAATTTAGTAAGTAAAGACTGTTGCATTGACTATAGGAAGAAATACTAACGTTCGGAAATTTTCGTGGAAAAATTACATTCAAATTTTGAACAGAAATTTAAATATACAGCCCAGATTTACATCTCAATGTAATATTTACAAGTGATACAGTGTGCTTTTATGGAACTATTAAAAAACGATTAAACATTGTCATTAGGCTCATTATATGTCGTTACCACACATCGCGGGACAAATTACAAGTAAAAGGATAATCTTTGCACGTAATGCTACAGTCCACAATAAAATATTTTAAATGTATAAAATTTGATTAATAACCTTCATATATACCGTGTGTCGCATTTATATATATATATATATATATATATATATATATATATATATATATATATATATATTGTTATGGGGCAAATAGCACCATTATTCCAGCCAACTGCAAAGGGAAAGACAGTAATTAACACAAGAATAACACACAATAGAATGGTTAAATTGGCGGACATAATTTGTAAAATTAGTATAGAAATGTAAATAAATTAATATTACGATAACTTTGTATATTTCAAATTAACTTATATTTATTTCAAAATTTACTTTTTATATTTTTAATATCATTTTCATAATTAAAGTCATTAGCGCGACATTAACAAGATAGCTAATTTATCTACATTCAAATTTTGTATCCATACTAATTAGACACGCCCACTTTCTGAATGTATACAAACCCGCGAATAGGTTATTTTCATTCTACTCATATAACATAACCTTACATTGGAAAACCCGTTAGAGTAAAATTACTTACGGATGAGACTGGCGCAGAAACACATTTTAGTAATTAGAAAGAGAGCCACCTCATAAATGAGAGAAACAGCTAGTAGTATAAATCCGTGTACTATACGAGCCACAAACGTTTATCGATTATTTGTCAGTCGATACCAGGCGTTTGATCTGTGTGTAGTGGTCTTGTACGTACATTGCTCCCGCTGCCCACTGCTGCGACTGCTCAATGTTTTTAAGGTGTTCAGTATTTTTGTTGTTTGTCAGTGTCAGTCTTACAATTAGTGTCATACCAATTTTATTATTATGGCTCCTTTAACGGAAAGAGAAAGGATAGAAATTCTAATGATGGTAGGTTACGGCGATAGACTTCGAAGTTATGAAGAAGCATATGCTTTATTTAACGAAACACATTTTGAAAGACCTCCAATTGCTAGAAGCACAGTAAGCAGAATTGTTGCAAAATTTAATGAAACAGAAAGCGTAAGTGATGCTCCAAAATCTGGAAGACCGGGAATAAGCGACGATGCAAAGCTAGATATTTTGCTGTCATTAGAAGACAACCCTCACGCAACTACAGCAGAAATTGCCTTACAACAAGATGTTAGTCAGTCGTTTGTAGTAAAGTTTTTTAAAAAAGAAAAACTGCACCCATACAAAGTTCAACTTGTTCACGAACTCTCAGAAAATGATCCGGACAGACGTTTGGAATTTTGTGAAATCTTCATGAGGCATTGTGACGAAAATCCAAATTTGCTTAGTAGTGTAGTATTTTCAGAAGAGGCAACGTTTTATTTAAGTGGTACAGTAAATCGATACAATTGTCGCTACTGGGCTCGGGAAAATCCCAACTGGATTCAGACAAAACACACCCCGCGCCCCCAAAAAATTAATGTATGGGTAGGAATCGTCAGGGGAAAATTTATTGGTCCTTATTTCTTTCGTGGGAATTTAACAGCTGAGCGATATTTGGAACATCTTCGTATGGCAGTGCTTCCGGATCTAATTGCTGCATTTCCGGATCCAAATAATAGGGAAAACTTGGATCCCAGTATTTGGTTCCAACAAGATGGTGCACCACCACATAATGGTCTTAATGTTCGAAGGTTTCTGGATAACCAGTTTGAAGTAAGGTGGATTGGAAGACTTGGACCAATGGAGTGGCCACCTAGGTCACCTGATCTCACCCCCCTTGATTTCTTTCTGTGGGGACATTTAAATGTCGGGTCTACGTTAACCGACCAGACAATTTAGAAGACTTAATGGAACGAATTAGACATGAAATGACTCGTATAACTCCGCAGATGATCGAAGACTCTGTAAATTAGGTCTACCATTGTCTTGGTCTATGTCAGATAGTGAACGGGACACAGTTTGAACAATTCCTGTAAGAAATCGTTTTGGTTTAATGGACTGTTTAGTTAATTTAAATGTTATTACTATAATAAATTTTATTTTGTTTTTTATTAATTCTCGCAGTTTTTTCTTATGTGACCCCTACTTCAATTATTTCTTTATAATGCAGAAAAACAAGCTTTATCAAATAAAGTAAAAAAAAACAAGCTTCATATTTAAAAAAAATATTGATGACTTCATAACTTTGACAAATTTGACGTTTTATTTTTTTGACTTATGTTAAAAGACGCGGAATAAAATAAACTGTTTGATGTGTTTTTGCATTTTTTTCAAAAATGGACATTGTACGTTTTATGAATTTTGTGCGTTACTTTATCATAACCCTGTATATTACTATATACTACTATATCCCTATCGTCTTCAAAAAGTTCATCATATGCTACCAAGAGATTTCGTCAACTGCGTACAGTATTGTCAATGGTTACACAACAAATTAGAACTTTATCCCTTATCCTTTTTACAGATGAGTCTCAATTTACTCCAGAAGGTATAAACAACACTCGAGATATTCTCATACTTTGGCGACTGAAAACTCACATAATGACATTATTGGGCCACATTTTATCCAAGGAAATATTACACCAAATGATTATAGAAATTTCTTATAAGTTACTTTGCCGGGATTTTTGGAAAATGTTTCACTGGAAACTCGACGCGGCATGTTTTATCAATATGACGGTGCTCCACCGCATTTTAGTGATAAATTATTGACTTTCTAAATCAAAATTCCTGGACGGTTGGTAGGCAGAGGGGCCCTGTACAATGGCCTGGACGTTCTCCTGACCTTTCGCCATTGGAATTTTTCCTTTGGGCGTGTCTAAAAAATCGTGTTTACTGTAACGGTAAGCCAAACACGCAAAAAGAATTTATCGAAAGAATAGTTCCAGGAGTTGTTTAGAAAGAACATTTCGAGCATTTGTTATAATATTAATTTGTTATGTAATTTCATGATTAAAAACCATTCTGAAACAGTTTTCTTCTTTTGTTGAAATCTTAAAAACAAAAAAGAAATTAAGCTAAACTGTATATGAATTTTTTTGTTCAGAATCACCTGTAGAACAAATTGCATAAGTTTGCCGGTTTCCTCAGGGAACAGCCTGTATATTGATAGTACAATAAATTTCCATTATTTTTAGAGTGGTTAAATTATTTTGTCTTTTCTTATACATACTTACTTTATAGTGTTGGGGACCTTATACATCAATCCGCCCTTATCTGTATTATATTACTGTAAATTACTTTGACATCAAATCGTCATTGTCAAAATTTTAAATTTTAACATTGCGGTGCTTTATTGTAGCCTTTTCGGATAAGACGTACGGTATGCGTCAAAGAAATCGGGACAAGTGGTATAATTTAATTTGGTGTATTTTCTATTGAATGGACATGACCTATACTGTTGTTATGGTTGTCAGTATATTTATCTACTATGATTGTATAATGTCAAACTTTGCGGCATCTCATCAAATGTCTCATTGAGAAAATCTAGATCCGAATATTGTAGCAAATGTAATATATTCTATACCACAGCGACTAGAAGTAGTGATTGCTAAAAATGGAGCAATAATAAAATATTAAATGTTTTTTAAATTTGCCTATTAACAATGTATTTCTTATATGTGTTATATAATAACCATTTTTGTCCACGAATAAAAATATTTATCATTTGTCTTATTTTTTCGGATCACTACTACAAACAACAAATCTAGACTCTGCCACATTTTTTTTATCGTTATAGCATTACCTATGTCGAGCATATGTCTGTGTCATACAAAATTCAACATTTTTCAATGCTTACTAACAGCTATAATTACAACACAACAACTTCAGTGTTCCGATTTATAGGGCGCCGAATGTAACGAGCCATCAAAAAAATTCATAATTGGAGTAGACTGTGAAATTGGGTTGGTACTTTAGCCACTTCCACATAATGACACATTACTTGATGCTTGACAGTTTCATTTGGTTTCATTGTAAAAAAATGTTATGGCATTTAAATGATACTACAACAAAAAAAAAAACTAATAATTTATTAAATATCGAAATCATAATCAAAATTTACATATAGCTACAGAAGTAGTTGAAAATGTTGTCAATTTACATCTAAACAAATTTAATTTTCTTAATAAGAGTTTTGAAAAATTTGACACAAACTTATAATTTCAATGTCAAATAATAAATGTCATTATATGGAAGTGGCTAAAGTACCAACCCAATTTCACAGTTTACTCCAATTATGAATTTTTTCGATGGCTAGTTACTATCGTGAGCAAATGAAAGTAAACGCACTATTATAGCTGCGTAAATTTTACTACTTAGGATTTCAAATTGTCAAGCAAATGTCATTAATGTTATGATTAAATGTCATTAATGTTATGATTAAATGTCATTAATGTCAAGTTAAACTGCGTCATATGACTGACGCGCAGAAAGTGCGAGCAATCACTCTCATTGAAAACAGATGGACTTTACATGATTTGGGAGTTAGTAAAAGTGCCATATTTAAACTTAAAATGAAATGGGATGAAACACATACGGTTACTTACATTTATGGTGGTGGTAGACAAAGGGTATCTAATGAACAGCAGGATCAACAGTTACTAAATATTCTGATAAACGACACCTTAAAAAGTGCTAAAAATGCTATTCAAGAGAGTAACTTGCTTGGATCGCGCTTGGACTACATTAATCAAGAAGATATATGGAGACGCGTAATTTTCTAAGACGAGAAAGTTTCCCAATCAGCTCATAATGGGAGACCTCTAAACAGTAGACACATTGAGCGTTATGTTAAACCTACTTTCAACAGGGGTCGTTTTTCCATAATTGCATGGGGCTGGATTAGTTTAGAAGGAGCTGGTGTATGTTGGAAATTGGATGAGAGATTCACTAGTGCCTACTACTCTGATATATTAAATACATTAAATACACAAGTGCATGGCAACAATTATATATTCCAGCAAGATAACTCCCCAATCCATACTGCTGGTGTTGTTCGGCAATGGTTTGCCAATAACAACATAAATGGCCAGCTAGAAGTGCTGACTTGAACCCAATTGATAATGTTTGGAGTATACTAAAAAAAACGAATTTATGAAAACGGTTATAGACCTAATGACAAAGAACTGCGTTGGGAACGAATTGAAGAAGTTTGCGACAATCTAGGAAATTAATATATCAGAAATGCAATTCTTTCCATGTCAAATCTTTTACAATCCGTTATCGAAAAGAATGGTTCTTGGACAAAATATTAAAAAGCTTAAAATATGAAAATTAATATTATATAAATGTTACAACATTAATTATATTGTATTATTATGAAAATGTGAAGCAATTAAAAATAGTGATACTTCAAAAGTACTGTTTACATTAGGTAAATTTTAAAATTTCGGCATACCAACATAATAAAGTGTACACTTTCATTTGCCCGCGATAATACATCGAATATAGAAAAGGTCAAAACAATGCTTAATAAACAATTTTTTCAACAAATCGATACTATAAATTACTATGATTAAAAAAGAATGAAACAATTAAATATATATATATATATATATAGGGGGGGGGGGGACAAAGGGATCAGCCCTCGTAAATACAAATCCAGAAAAACAATTATGATAAGGGGGATTGAGATTTTGTAAGGCGTAATGCTATTTATGTTTAACTGATCTTTTAAAATTTTACCTATTTTATTAAATTTATTAATTTCCTAATAAGGTTTTCTACAGTTCTGTGGTATATGTAAGATTTGGAAATGGTTATTAAATTAACGATTAAATTCTAAGGAGTGGTTGGAAAAGGTCGCCTGTTTTTTATCCTTATAACATCTTTTATATTCCTTCATTCGGGCTTCAAAAATCCTCAACAGTTTATATAGGGCAGTAAACTATTTTACATGCCTCACAAGTAAGAAATTAGAGAATATTATAATCAAACGTGCAGCGTTTACTCTTCAAGTCGCAGAACTTGTCGTTGCTCTATGACTATATTCTTTAGATTATTAGATATAGCATCTGCTAACTCATACATTGCTCATCAAACTTACAGGGATAATAAAAAAAATGCTGCGTTTTGAGTTTAGTAAACAATTAGGAATGCTGTTGGTAACTCCTCAAATGAAACGTAGATTCTATAATATACGTATAGGCCGGGTAGTTAAACAATGTATAAAATGCATTCTAAACTTGGATGAAGACTACCCATTTGAAATTGGTCAACCTCCTAAATGGACCACCTGCAGAAAATGTCCGGCCAAGAAAGAAAGAAAAACCACCCACATATGTTCCATATGTAAGATGCCTTATGTCTACGGTATACCGAGAGGAGTTGCAAGGACTGTGCTGCGTAAAATTTAGCGCTACATCACCCAGTGTTGGAATATTACGACATGAACATTTTAACTTGAAATTACTTTTATCTTAGTTTTTACAGTTTCCTTTCTGACTGAGTTGAATTTTCGTTTTTTAGAAAAATTTGATATACATCTTGTTCTATGTCAAAATTTGAGGTGCAATATTTATTTTTATAAATGAACTTTGCTGTTTGATTAAAAATCATTTGAAATACCCACATTATAAATTTTAAAAAAGCATTTTACAGAACTTTTTTATATAAAATGTTTTTTTTTACTTTTTAATAACGGTAGAATTTACAAGGGCGTCTGTGCTTACGTCTCGGCAGAAGACCGTCTGTGGTTATGGTTTAAATATCTTTTTGTTTTATATTACATTCTATTTAAAATAACTACTACTTTCATGGAAAATCTTTAACATCAAATGTACCATATAAATAATAACAATAATGACAGTCTGTTTGAATTATTGGATCAATGAAATGTCTAATATATTCCATAAAGAAATTAAAGGAATTAGCTCCTATGTACTTTGTGTTGGTGGTTTAAGTAATAAACTATTTAAACTTTGTTGTTGAAGACCTGTGCCATTTTCACTTGATCTAATTAACAATTTCATTGTGTAATTTAATGTTTTTCCAAGGATAATTGAAAGCGAGCTGTTTATCTTCAAATATACTTCGCACTGAGTTTTATATTGTGTTTGGTAGTAGTGGTTTTGTAATATGTGGTTTTAATTTAATTTTGAATTCTTTTCCCATAAATTGGATGTGAACTTTATTCATATATATATATATATATATATATATATATATATATATATATATATATATATAAGCGAGCTGTTTATCTTCAAATATACTTCGCACTGAGTTTTATATTGTGTTTGGTAGTAGTGGTTTTGTAATATGTGGTAAGATATATATATATATATATATATATATATGAATAAAGTTCACATCCAATTTATGGGAAAAGAATTCAAAATAAAATTAAAACCACATATTACAAAACCACTACTACCATATAAGCGAGCTGTTTATCTTCAAATATACTTCGCACTGAGTTTTATATTGTGTTTGGTAGTAGTGGTTTTGTAATATGTGGTTTTAATTTTATTTTGAATTCTTTTCCCATAAATTGGATGTGAACTTTATTTATATATATATATATATATATATATATATATATATATGAATAAAGTTCACATCCAATTTATGGGAAAAGAATTCAAAATTAAATTAAAACCACATATTACAAAACCACTACTACCAAACACAATATAAAACTCAGTGCGAAGTATATTTGAAGATAAACAGCTCGCTTTCAATTATCCTTGGAAAAACATTAAATTACACAATGAAATTGTTAATTAGATCAAGTGAAAATGGCACAGGTCTTCAACAACAAAGTTTAAATAGTTTATTACTTAAACCACCAACACAAAGTACATAGGAGCTAATTCCTTTAATTTCTTTATGGAATATATTAGACATTTCATTGATCCAATAATTCAAACAGACTGTCATTATTGTTATTATTTATATGGTACATTTGATGTTAAAGATTTTCCATGAAAGTAGTAGTTATTTTAAATAGAATGTAATATAAAACAAAAAGATATTTAAACCATAACCACAGACGGTCTTCTGCCGAGACGTAAGCACAGACGCCCTTGTAAATTCTACCGTTATTAAAAAGTAAAAAAAAACATTTTATATAAAAAAGTTCTGTAAAATGCTTTTTTAAAATTTATAATGTGGGTATTTCAAATGATTTTTAATCAAACAGCAAAGTTCATTTATAAAAATAAATATTGCACCTCAAATTTTGACATAGAACAAGATGTATATCAAATTTTTCTAAAAAACGAAAATTCAACTCAGTCAGAAAGGAAACTGTAAAAACTAAGATAAAAGTAATTTCAAGTTAAAATGTTCATGTCGTAATATTCCAACACTGGGTGATGTAGCGCTAAATTTTACGCAGCACAGTCCTTGCAACTCCTCTCGGTATACCGTAGACATAAGGCATCTTACATATGGAACATATGTGGGTGGTTTTTCTTTCTTTCTTGGCCGGACATTTTCTGCAGGTGGTCCATTTAGGAGGTTGACCAATTTCAAATGGGTAGTCTTCATCCAAGTTTAGAATGCATTTTATACATTGTTTAACTACCCGGCCTATACGTATATTATAGAATCTACGTTTCATTTGAGGAGTTACCAACAGCATTCCTAATTGTTTACTAAACTCAAAACGCAGCATTTTTTTTATTATCCCTGTAAGTTTGATGAGCAATGTATGAGTTAGCAGATGCTATATCTAATAATCTAAAGAATATAGTCATAGAGCAACGACAAGTTCTGCGACTTGAAGAGTAAACGCTGCACGTTTGATTATAATATTCTCTAATTTCTTACTTGTGAGGCATGTAAAATAGTTTACTGCCCTATATAAACTGTTGAGGATTTTTGAAG
The DNA here is from genome assembly GCA_935421215.2 of Melolontha melolontha. Lineage (NCBI taxonomy): Eukaryota > Metazoa > Arthropoda > Insecta > Coleoptera > Scarabaeidae > Melolontha > Melolontha melolontha. The sequence goes on from OW285239.1 coordinate 51,903,865, forward strand.
CCCGAATGAAGGAATATAAAAGATGTTATAAGGATAAAAAACAGGCGACCTTTTCCAACCACTCCTTAGAATTTAATCGTTAATTTAATAACCATTTCCAAATCTTACATATACCACAGAACTGTAGAAAACCTTATTAGGAAATTAATAAATTTAATAAAATAGGTAAAATTTTAAAAGATCAGTTAAACATAAATAATAACAATAACAATAATGACAGTCTGTTTGAATTATTGGATCAATGAAATGTCTAATATATTCCATAAAGAAATTAAAGGAATTAGCTCCTATGTACTTTGTGTTGGTGGTTTAAGTAATAAACTATTTAAACTTTGTTGTTGAAGACCTGTGCCATTTTCACTTGATCTAATTAACAATTTCATTGTGTAATTTAATGTTTTTCCAAGGATAATTGAAAGCGAGCTGTTTATCTTCAAATATACTTCGCACTGAGTTTTATATTGTGTTTGGTAGTAGTGGTTTTGTAATATGTGGTTTTAATTTAATTTTGAATTCTTTTCCCATAAATTGGATGTGAACTTTATTCATATATATATATATATATATATATATATATATATATATATATATATATATATAAGCGAGCTGTTTATCTTCAAATATACTTCGCACTGAGTTTTATATTGTGTTTGGTAGTAGTGGTTTTGTAATATGTGGTAAGATATATATATATATATATATATATATATATATATATATATATATATATGAATAAAGTTCACATCCAATTTATGGGAAAAGAATTCAAAATAAAATTAAAACCACATATTACAAAACCACTACTACCAAACACAATATAAAACTCAGTGCGAAGTATATTTGAAGATAAACAGCTCGCTTATATATATATATATATATATATATATATATATATATATATATATATGAATAAAGTTCACATCCAATTTATGGGAAAAGAATTCTAAATAAAATTAAAACCACATATTACAAAACCACTACTACCAAACACAATATAAAACTCAGTGCGAAGTATATTTGAAGATAAACAGCTCGCTTTCAATTATCCCTGGAAAAACATTAAATTACACAATGAAATTGTTAATTAGATCAAGTGAAAATGGCACAGGTCTTCAACAACAAAGTTTAAATAGTTTATTACATAAACCACCAACACAAAGTACATAGGAGCTAATTCCTTTAATTGCTTTATGGAATATATTAGACATTTCATTGATCCAATAATTCAAACAGACTGTCATTATTGTTATTATTTATATGGTACATTTGATGTTAAAGATTTTCCATGAAAGTAGTAGTTATTTTAAATAGAATGTAATATAAAACAAAAAGATATTTAAACCATAACCACAGACGGTCTTCTGCCGAGACGCAAGCACAGACGCCCTTGTAAATTCTACCGTTATTAAAAAGTAAAAAAAAACCATTTAATATGAAAAAGCTCTATAAAATGTTTTTTTTAAATTTATAATTTGGGTATTTCAAATGATTTTTAATCATACAGCAAAGTTCATTTATAAAAAAAAATATTGCACCTCAAATTTTGACATAGAACAAGATGTATATAAAATTTTTCTAAAAAACGAAAATTCAACTCTTTCTTTATAAAAGAAGTTAGAAAGGAAACTGTAAAAACTAAAATAAAAGTAATTTCAAGTTAAAATGTTCATGTCGTAATAATCCAACACTGGGTGATGTAGCGCTAAATTTTACGCAGCACAGTCCTTGCAAATCCTCTCGGTATACCGTAGACATAAGGCGTCTTACATATGGAACATATGTGGGTAGTTTTTCCTTCTTTCTTGGCCGGACATTTTCTGCAGGTGGTTCATTTAGGAGGTTGACCAATTTCAAATGTATATTATAGAATCTACGTTTCATTTGAGGAGTTACCAACAGCATTCCTAATTGTTTACTAAACTCCAAACGCAGCATTTTTTTTATTATCCCTGTAAGTTTGATGAGCAATATATGAGTTAGCAGATGCTATATCTAATAATCTAAAGAATATAGTCATAGAGCAACGACAAGTTCTGCGACTTGAAGAGTAAACGCTGCACGTTTGATTATAATATTCTCTAATTTCTTACTTGTGAGGCATGTAAAACAGTTTACTGCCCTATATAAACTGTTGAGGATTTTTGAAGCCCGAATGAAGGAATATAAAAGATGTTATAAGGATAAAGGCGACCTTTTCCAACCACTCTTTAGAATTTAATCGTTAATTTAATAACCATTTCCAAATCTTACATATACCACAGAACTGTAGAAAACCTTATTAGGAAATTAATAAATTTAATAAAATAGGTAAAATTTTAAAAGATCAGTTAAACATAAATAGCATTACGCCTTCTTAAATCTCAATCCCCCTAATCATAATTGTTTTTCTGGATTTGTATTTACGAGGGCTGATCCCTTTGCCCCCCCCCCCCTCTCTGGCCTATTTATAAATCAAAACAATTATTTACCTTTGCGTCGGGTTGTAACCTGCTATGTATAGATTAACGCTAGAAACTTATAAGTGTGAACCTGTTAAAGCGTGCCTACAGTAGACGCCCGAGGTCGAGAGAGTTACATATCAGTATCAGCATGGATCGTGTCGAGCAACGAGCGGTTATTAAATACTTACGTTGAAAAGAGATGACCCAAATTTATCAAGATTTGGTGGATACATTAGGGTAATCTGCAGTATCATATGATATAGTAAAGAAGCGGTGTCGTATGTTTAAATGTAGTAGTTAAAAAGCTCTCGTGTTGCAAGATCGACGTGTAACTATTAGACAAATAGTTGAAGATACTGGTCTCATACATGTGGTATATGATATAATTACAACCGAATTCAACATAAAAAATTGTCTGCAAGGTGGGTACCACCAATGTTAACAAATGCACACAAGCAAATTCGAAAAAAACATTTGCAGTCTTTTTTAACGTATCATAGACACAACAAAGAAAATGTTCTTTCAAGATTAGTAACAATAGCCGAGTACTGGATCCGCCATTATGATGTAGAAACCAAAATACAGATTAAGAAGTGGACACATCGTGGTTCACCACCGCCGAAGAAATTCAAGATGCAATATTCAGCAGGGAAGGTTATGCTATCCGTAGTTTGGGGTACTGAAGGCGTTATTTTAGTAGATATCCTGCAGAAGGGGGAGGGGACATAATTACGGGTACTTATTATGCCAGTCTGATTCCCGAATTGCTGACTTGATTAAAGATAAACTTCGGGGGAAGTTGCACAAAGGTGTTCTCTTGCATCAGGATAACGGTACCGTCACAGGTCCGTCATTGCAAGAGCTGCAATATCTCAAGCAGACTTCGAATTAGTTGAGCATCCACTATATTCGCCAGATTTTGTGTAAAGAACACTTACGTGATAAACGATTTACGCCAGATAATTATGTGATGTGCGCGGTAAATCAGTGGTTTGAAGAGGTTGAACAATCTGTTTTCCAAAAGCATTAGATATGCTAGAACATCGATGGGGAAAATGGAGACTGTTGAAAAATAAAAGTAAGATATTTGCCAATTTTTTATTGTGAGTGGACCTGAGGTGGAGGCAAAGGGATCCACCCTCGTATATAAACATCAATTTTGTAAACTGAGTTCGTATTTATCATCACCTAATGAAGCCAAAGTGTGGCAAAAATATATAGTGTTTACATTATATCGTCTTGAAACTCAAATTTTGCGTTATTACTTATTTAAGTATCTAACTAATAAAGAGAAACTAAAGCATTATCAATGTAGTATGGTATAATAGATTATTAATTTTTTTTTTTTGAAAATATTGGGCGAAAAACTAATTTTGCTAAAAGTATTTTAATACATCATTAAAACTATTTACTCAACTTTTTAAAACCACTGTAATCTTCCTAGTAACATTATTTGATATGGAGAAGACATATTAAAATAAATTTCTGTAATTTATTAAATAAATTTCAAAAAAATTTAAAATAATTTTACTAAAGCTTTTTACATTGTATGTAGTACATTAAACAGTTAAGATATGTGATAAGTATAAAAAGAAAATAGTTTTCTATATTTCACTTAGCAATGCTATGTACTATGACTTACATGCTGATATTTACCTTTGCTGTTCGAAGTTTATTTTAACAAACTAAGTTTTTGTTTAATTTTATAACTTTCGTTAAGGTACATCAAACTTGATAACTTTCTTAACAAATATAAACTAGAAAACTTTAACTAAGCTTAACTAGCTTGCAAATATCTGATAATTCTACAAAATCAAAGTGTTAGTTTTAGAATATATTTGCAAAGTTTGCTCGTTTCACAAGGTGAAACGCCTTCGTTTAACTTGTAAATCGTAAGATTGTTAATCGAAGCAAATTAGTTCTTTGAATTTGTCTAGACATTAATTTATCTTCTCACTATAAATTGCGCTGTATATAATTTAAAGTTATCAAAGATAATTGTTTTCTTTATTAGAATAAATTAATTTGTCAATTCTTTGATAATTACGCGTTTAAATAAAGTTCAAATTAGTTTATATTTGATATACATTTGAAATAATTACATAAATCTTGATATTTTATTAAGTGAGTATTATTTCATGTATGCAATCGTGTACCCACATATTGCTATAGATTTTTCCTTGGACAAGAAAGGAAATAATTGAACGATATAAAACTGTTTTATGTAGTACATTTATTAAAATTATCCATTTCAATTTTTATGTTTATTTATTTCAGACGGGGATCGTTATAAATATATTTAATTTTAAGTGATGAATTTTATTATGTTTGAAATTTTGATCCATCCTCGTATATTTAGGTTGACCTGATGATTAAAATTGCCGCTACCCCGGATATTGTATTATTATTAAAATGTGAATTGTCTGTATATTTTTGATTTTATAGTTGGAGGGGATGTCCAGGCGGATGTTAAAAATTTCATTTTGATTAGAGATATCTTGACGTCTAAAGTGATCGGGTTGTTTAAGAATAAGATACTCAATTTTATTCTTAGTTTTATAAAATCGGGTTGTATTTTGTTTATGCATTTGTTTGAGGTGCATGTTAATGTTAATTCGATTTTTGCGAGAGTTTTGGTGATTATAAAATGTTCGTATAAGTAAGATATCTCTCACGTAGTTTTTGTTAACAGTGCGTAGATCTATGTAAGTTCGATAAAAATATTTTATTTATATATTTGATATTGCGAGTATTATTATTATTATAGTTTCATGTATTTCTTGTAATAATTTATATATTTGAAGTTAGTATATGGGTATTAGAGAAAATTGTCATGTTTTTTGTAAGGGGAGTTTTTTTTCTTTAAAATAATATTCTAGAACGTTTTGAATTCAAGGTTGGAGTTTTCTTTATTGTGGGTTGACCTTGTTGTGTTATTTTTGCGCACGACTAAAATTCAATTTTCGCGGGTTTTGAAAACTTTGTTGTTTTTGACATTTGATTGTAGGGGTTAAAGTAGAGGTCAAACTTGACAAATTTCACTAGTATTTATTAGTTTTATTTTTGTTCGAGTGTCACAAGGGGTTTTTCTCTGTGTGCGAGTCATTATTCACAAAGAGTGTTTCCCCATTGCTACTGTTAATGATGCTTTAGCACCCTATACATTCGGTAAAGGGATTTTTCTTTTTTTTTTACCAATTAAATATTGTAGATTATTTACGTGTGACTTTTATTGACTTTTGTTGTTTTACTTTCAATTAAAAACCTGGACCTGTTCTGCAAGAAACGATCCGTGAGATAGGAGTTCGTGGATTCTACTAGACTGAATAGCCGGCAACACAAGTTGTAGTGTGAATAAAAAATTAATAAGTAATTTAAAAGCAAATTGCACTGCAATATGTCATTTATATATAAAATATTTTATTTATCTTCCAACACCGAGATGATTTAGTAAGAAGTTAGACGCGACTATAGAACAATCTTTCTGAAAAGCAGCATTATATTTTAATTTAGCAATTTCTTATTGTGAGGGATAGAGCTTGGTTAATTCTTGGTATTTGTGAAACAGTCTAAAAGAAAATACTAAAATGTATAAACTGTCAATTAGTAATGCAACTCAATATTGATTTTTAAACGACTGCATACATCTGAAATTTTAAAACAAAATTGTGTATATTATTAGTGCCAACGCATTTGGTGTGCGTGTTATCCTATACTGCCGAGAATTAGTGTCGAGAGTTCGAAACATGTGTCTGTATGTAGAAGTTACTTTTGTTACCTACCTTGCAAACAGGCGCCAAAGAATTTGCGTTAATAACACTTATTCGACTGATGCTCGCGTCGTTTCGGATGCCCCACATGGATTCATTCATTACTTTATATTTTATATACTGCGGACTTGTCTAGGACTTTGAGGCACTGCACACCACACTTATGTGCGAATGACATTCAACTATATTACACCTTTGATATTGATCAGTTACCAGAGTATGTTACTTCAATAAATTCAGACTCGGATACCCTATTGTCGATTTCCAGTGATCATTGCTTAAGGCTGAACAATTCTAAATCACACAAAATACTATTTTCTAAACCTAAACATGGGGTCGTGCACGGACTGGATTTAAGGGTTGATGGCCATATGCTTCCGATTCCAGAAACGTGAACAGTTGAGCCTCACTGTTGACAAAAATTTAAGATTTAAAGCTCATGTTTACAAACTTATCCAGAAGTCCATTGCGGTATTAAATTGTCTGTACAGCAACTGGGAAACTATGAACACTTGTCTGAGGGCTATGCTCTATAATTCTTTGATTGTATCATACTCCGACTACTGTTTAATATGTAAAAAAAGGTACAAAGGATTTAAAATGTGTTCGACTTATTTTCGGCTTAAGAAGATATGATCACGTGTCTCATTTGTTGGATGAATTGAGGTTGTTTAATATGCATAGACGAAAATATCTGTATTTTTGTCCCTCTTTGTCCATAAAACGCTATTATCTGATGCGCCAAGTAAAATTGCGATCCTTCTAACCAGAAGGAGTGTAATTCATTCCAGGCAGCTTCGATTCACTAATAATTTTACGGTACCGCAACACTGCTCCGCACTGTTTGAGAGATCTTTTTCGTATGCAGCTCTGACTAATTATAATGCCCTTTCGAAGAATCTCAAGTCTTGTCTCAGTATGAATGTTTTTAAAAATAAACTGAAAAAACAGTTATAGCTAAAACAGAGAGCCTCACATAATATACAGTGATTGATTTCATATATATTTATAAATATGTACTAGTATAGATTCTGTTGCCTCTTCTTCCCTCTCCTTCCTCTTGTTTCTTTGCGTGTGTTCTGGCTGATTTGTATCAAGCTTATGTATCCAGTGGTTGAGTAGAATAAATTAGATGGACTCCGCCAAATAATGTCCTTTATTAATATTACTACTGTTATTATTATTATCTCTTCCACTCATAAGAACCATTCGTTCTTGGTTGCCATTATCTTACACCATCGGTTCATTCGAACAAGATGGATGGCATAGTTATCTATTATTCATTTACTTTATATGAATATTGATTAAAGTAGATACTTACCAGTACTTTCAAGGTGTGAACATATGTGTTGTCCGCTGCTAGCAGCTTGTGTCTGTTTCTGGGTATGAACTTGTGTGTTGGTTGCTGCTGGCAGCTTGCGTCTCTCTCTGGGTGTGTGGTTTGTGTATGTGCGAGCGTACAAGTGTAGGGGCATGTTGGCGCGCTCGTGCGTGTGTTTAGTGACCGGTCGCGTTAATTTTGAGAGATCGGAGAACCAGCCGTTGCGCAGGGCCGCCAACCCTTTCCCGGCAACTTCTTTACTTTTGCGTGCAGTACTTCGACGGCCCGACTCCCGCCCCATCGAGACAAGGCGCAGACCAGCGAAGCGCACCCAGCACGGGGCTGCTCATCGCCAACCGAGGGAACAATCTTAGTGGCTACTTCGGTCGACGACGGTCACACTTTGTGCCATCTTAACGTTTCGAACGTGTGTGTGCTGTTAACGGCAGCCTAGCCAGGTTGCCGCCCAGGACCGGTTCTAGTGGTGTGTGCATTGCGCGGCGCCGTGTTTTGCGCCGCGTAGCTTGGTTCCTCTCTCCCCTGCTGGAAAGGCGGAATGGCACCTGTCCGCCCATCAGGCAGACCCCCCTAGAGTTTGGTAGCGCATATGCTAGGCTACAACCCAGTAGAGGACCACATCAGCACCCCACCCGTTCCGTCATTTCGCCTTCCGGCCACGTTGCCCCTGTTCGCGCGCTGCAACATTCGTTTAGCACGCGACGTATTATTGCAGCCGTGTCTAACAAAACACTTTTTTGCATTTTTAAATAAAGTTTTTGGTAGAGATCCAAAGTATTTATGGACTTGTGGAATTTCTGTGGAATTTCTCCAGTTGCGCCAATCACAATTGGGACTATTAGGACCTTGTCCATCTTCCACATGCTCTTGATTTCGTGGCTGAGAGGTAAATATTTATTTATCTTCTCACTATAGTTCCTTGCAGTGTTTTTTGCCAACGGAACAGCAATGTCAATGATGTACGTTACCTTGTCCTTCTTCAGTGTCAGTATTATATCTGGAATATTGTTGGGAATTATTTTATCTGTGATTATTTGGCGATTCCAATATAATCGAGAATTTTCGTCCTCGCAAATTGAAGGTGCTTCATATTCATAATACGGGACATTTTCAGAATACGACAAGTGCTTCTGTCTGAGCAGCTGGTGTAATATTTTTGCAACCTTGTTGTGCCTCTCGAGATATTGTTTGGGGGCAAGTACAGAGCATCCTGCCATCAAATGATCAATTGTTTCTTCCTTATCTGCGCATACACGACATTTAATGTCAGATAAATTCTCCTTAAGAATTTTTTTCCTATAGGAACGCGTTGGAATTACTTGATCTTGGATGGTGGCTATGAATCCGTCTGTTTCTGCAAACAGATTACCTGTATACAGCCATGCCTGCAACGCTGAGGTGTCAAAATTTTCAGATCCAATTGTTAACGGATACTTGCCATGCAAAGATTTATTTCTCCACCTCTCTTTCTGTTGGGGTATACTTAAGATTCTCGTGGATGGATTGAATTCATCGTTAGCCAGTTTGAGTGGCGTAAAATTGTCCATTTGAGCAATCGCACTATGCAATCTACATTCTTTCGACTTTTGCAGAAAGTACTCTCGTAAATTATTTACCTGTGTATAATGCCTGCAATAAGCACTCGGTATTCCTCTACCTCCTTCTCTTCTTTGTAGGTGGAACCTTTCGATCGCACTACGTGGGTGATGAATTCTAAATTTTCTGGCTTCTACTCTTTTCTTGATGTCTATTGCTTCAAGTTCAGTATCAGTCCAGTTAATTATTCCAAATCCATAAGTAAGTACGGAAGTTGCAAAGCTGTTTATTGCCTTGGACATATTTCTTGCCGACAATCTGGTTTTCAGCAACGATCGCAGTCTAGAGAAATACTGATCTTTCGCTGATTCTTTTGCAATATTGTGTTCTATTCCACTGGCCTGCAAATAACCAAGATACAAGATATAATAGTCGTTGCTCTCCATTCCAATAACTAGTCCTTGTCCGCCTTCCACTTCGAACCCACGATGTTCAACCCATTGTCCCTTTTCTATGCAACTTATTTTGCATTTCTCCAATCCAAATTTCATTTGGATATCTCTACTATAACGGCCAACATAGTTTAGGAGATCGCGAAGATGATTCTTTTTCCTAGCATACAATTTGAGATCATCCATGTACCAAAGGTGACTAATTTGTACGACAGGTTGTAGTAAATTACATCCCTTATTTAGGGAATTTAACAAAGTTGTTAACGGTTTCAAGGCTAAACAAAACCACAGGGAGACTCAAAGCGTCTCCCTGAAATATGCCTCTTTTAATACTGATCTTACCTGCATCAATACTTTCTGTAGGGGTTTTCATTAACAAACTTGTCTTCCATTTAGTCATTATTATTATTATTATTTTTATTATTGATGTGTGCGCTCCTTTCGGGAAAAAGGGAAAAAGTTGATACACAGCCGCGAAGTAAGCATATAAACATCTATCCTGCTTGATATGGATGGAAACATTGGTAGAATTTTTTTTTTCTCATAATCGACGCATCGTAGGAGTCGTTTAGTTCGTGTTTTCGGAGATATGGTGTCTCGGTTTGAGATGTGTTCGTTGCTGTTTTTATCATGTATGCTGGCTCAGCACCTGCCGCACAATGCTCGTTGACTCTAGTATGACAATTTTTTGAAGCTGTTTATATGTCATAGGATGTATATTTATGGTCTTTAGAGCCTCATGCAACTTCAGCGGTATTTCTCCTGTAGCACCGATGATGATGGGTACTACAATCACTTTGTTTTGGCACCACACATCTTTAACATCTTGGGCAAGTAGTAAATATTTGTCGATCTTGTCTCTGTGCTTCGCCTGGATATTCGCTGAAGCTGGCACAGAGATGTCTATGAAGTACGTAATGCTATTGTTATGGTCTCATAACGTGATGTCTGGTCTGTTATGCTGGACAGTTCTATCAGTTTGTATTGTTCGGTTCCAGTAAATCATGGCTTCAGGCAACTCCACTACATTTTTCGGGTCGTACTGGTAATATGGCGTTATTCCAGTGGTTCCATCATACAGTTTGCATATTGCCTGGTGGATCACTTTCGCAACATTGTTGTGGCGTCTGGTGTATTGTTTTGGGGCTAAAATGGAGCATCCACTGAGTATATGTTCCAGAATAATTGAAACATACATGAGTAGGTAAACCCCACCAGTTTTGTATAATACAAAGGTATTTTTAATAATATACAATAATATTAAAAATCTGGTGTGAAGAACACAAATGCAGGTTCACTATTAATATTTCTTGTGAACGTGTCCGAATATATCCTATCCCCAGAGACGTAGATACGTATTTTACCTTTATACAGGCTTATCGGTACGCCCCTGCTGGAGAAAGGATATTCCCAGACACATTCACAAAAAAGAACCACATCGCCCTATCACCGTAATTATCCAGACCGGGCGCAGAAGTAAATTCGGCGCTGCCTGTTATCAGACAGCCGAAGTACCTCGCATACCGTCCACATAATTAATGTGAAGTAACGACGCCCTTCCAAAGGTGGCACAGCCAATCTCTCTAGAAAACTGCATTTTGTTTGTGTCTTCACTCATACTACGGGTTAACCGCATGTGTAATTGAAACATACATGAGTAGATAAACCCCACCAGTTTTGTATAATACAAAGGTATTTTTAATAATATAATATACTATTATAAATCTGGTGTGAGGAACACAAATGCAGGTTCACTATTAATATCTTTTGTGAACGTGTCCGAATATATCCTATCCCCACACAAAAATATTAATAGTGAACCTGCATTTGTGTTCTTCACACCAGATTTTTAATAATATTTTATATTATTAAAAATACCTTTGTATTATACAAAACTGGTGGGGTTTACCTACTCATGTATGTTTCAATTATTCTGATACATTACACATGCGGTTAAGCCGTAGTATGAGTGAAGACACAAACAAAATGCAGTTTTCTAGAGAGATTGGCTGTGCCACCTTTGGAAGGGCGTCGTTACTTCACATTAATTATGTGGACGGTATGCGAGGTACTTCGGCTGTCTGACAACAGGCAGCGCCGAATTTACTTCTGCGCCCGGTCTGGATAATTACGGTGATAGGGCGATGTGGTTCTTTTTTGTGAATGTGTCTGGGAATATCCTTTCTCCAGCAGGGGCGTACCGATAAGCCTGTAGAAAGGTGAAATACGTATCTACGTCTCTGGGGATAGGATATATTCGGACACGTTCACAAAAAATATTAATAGTGAACCTGCATTTGTGTTCTTCACACCAGATTTTTAATAATATTTTATATTATTAAAAATAACTGAGTATATGTTCTATGATTTCCGGTTTCTCGCCACATATTTTGCATAACGTCGATGCGATGTTTTCTTTTAGTATGTGTTCATGAAGCCCTCTGTTTCGACAAATAAGTTGGTGCCACATAGCCATTGTAGTGTCGCCTCTTTATCGTTGTATGCATTGTACGCAGCGTGTATGTACCTACCGTGTAGTTCTTTGTTTCTCGACGCGTCAATTTTTTCGTTGTCGTGTACAATTTTTTCTTTAATATTGTTTTGCGTGTCCTTTAAGTTGAGTGGAGTGAAACGGTCATCATTGTTGCACACAACTCTGTGGATGTTTGATGTCTGTGCCTTTACTGTGAAGAATTCTCTGAGGTCATGTATCTGCTCATAGTAGATGTTTTTAATATCAATTAGGCTTCTTGTACAAAGAGACGTTTACCAATTAGATCATCCCACCTATTCGCCCAACTAAGCTTCCTGTTATTTATTTTATTTACACATTTTTTTAGACCTCTTAGACATTACACTCTTAAACCACGTATAATCAAATAAACAAGATTCTAATTCATATAAAAATCCACCTTGTTCACGTACTTAAAAAAAAGTCTGTTTCGATACAATGAAATAGTTTGGATTCTGCGGACAAGGAATTAAATTCTTTGTCAATTAGATTCAATGGATTCACTTTGATTACTGGACTATTCATACCTTGTACGGTGATAAATTGCGATAATGCATAGCAAATACGTCGTTATCTCAAATGAACGCCGCTGGCACTCTAATATCAAAAAGCGACAGCAACGTCGAACAATTTATTTAATAATTGAACGGTATGAATCCGATTTTTAGATATATTGTCCTTCGTCTTGATCCTAACGATTCAAAATTCAATTGGCCCAAACCTTTGAGGTAATTATATGCATCTTTATCGATGTTTATCTTGTAAACTAAGAAGTTTATCATCTTACTTTGAACTCGATTCTATTCTCTCTCTAGAAGTGTTACCTAAAAGTATTGCACTGCTTAAGACCCATTTTTATTTTTAGCAAATAATATATTAATATTAATTGGGGCATGTTTCCTAATAAACCTGGATCGAAAAGCATTTAAATTTGAATGAACCGTAACAATCATGAAGAAAATTAATACTTAAGAAGAGTTTATTATAATCGACAAATTAAATAATGACGTATGAGTATTTCTAAGATTTAAGAAAAATTAACCGAAAGTACGAACAGAATGCGAGTGATATTCGTGAAAATGAGTTCAATTTTTAATTCTAGAGGTGGGAATGGTATTTAGGTCAATATGTAGATGCGAGTATTTCTAAGGTAACAGTAGTCTCTATTGTAACGTTTGAGATGTATCTTTTTAGGAGGGTATTTCAGGAATTAAGTTACTATATTTCGTTCAATAAAACAATATAAATATCAACCAATAAATGCTTTAATATCGTAATGCTTGTCTCTTGATTAATATATGCCCATATACTGGTTAAACGGTCCATAGGTCTTGGATAAGCTTTCAACTGAAGAGATTGGTCCATTATGCACCCACTACACACACAAAAACAGCAATTAATGGGTTTTGTTCGGTAATGTGTTGCTTGTATCTTGGGAAAGTGCAATTATATGCCAGTTCAAATTGAAGATTATTTCGAGAACTAACTCCACACAAGGATTAACGATTAATACATGATATATATTGTCCGCAATAGATGTTGAAATCTTGAACAGTAATATTAAATGGTTCAGAGTTATTCTACGCAAGTAGGAACGTCTTATTGTAAAAGTAGTTTCCACATTTTTACCAACAGATTTTAGCTTTTCTTGTTACTGTATCGTAGAAAGACGAAAAGTGTTCTTTCCGTCAAAACGCTTTTCAATGGGCAGTTGATGCTCCTGAGGAACATGTGAAAATCAGGTAGTGATAGATCCAGACAAGCAGGTAGTGTTTGACAGTTCAGCATCCTTCGATCAATTTTTGTTGTGTTTTAGTTTCAGCTTCTAGTTCTAGCTTCAATCTCTTGTTGGGTAATTAGCTTACTCATTTTTTTTTCAAATGGACAAGCATAAGCTTCTTGAAGTTACTTGTAACACTAAAGTTATTTTTATGCCTACATTATCTTTACAGTAGATACTTGCCTATCAATTTATAATAATATGGGAAGATTTTAAATATATTTTTTTTTATTTTGAAGCACCGCTTATTTCAAGAAAATCCAGAGAATTTACAGATTTAAGATTACTTGCCCAAATTAATTTCATATTGTTTAGTTTTTGTTTTTATGTAAAACTAGCTGCACCAGGCAATAATTTGATGTTACTAGATTTTGGTATATACAGAGTAGCGTAGCTAAAAGTAGATATTTAGCTTCAAATTCACACACATATACATATACATATATGTGTAACAATTTTCAAGAAGGGATGGCTTTCACTCATGTAGAGGGGTATGTGGAGAGCGGGAATGACATTCGTTGTTCGGATTTCGATACGTGCGTCTGAGCAAACTCTCGCGAAAAAATTTAAAAAAATTTACGTTTCTTTTGGAGTTTTGTTTCGTTCTTTTTATAAGAATTTTATTTAGTTTTCATTAATAATTTTATTTTAGTTACAATTTTTCTTTCAGTTCAATGTTAAAGCATACATACAAATCTGTACATCCACACTTTCATTCTGCCGTAATCAATACATATTAAATACTGACGAATGTATCCGTATTATTGTAACTAAACTACGCATATGGGCATTAGAGTTACAAGTACGTGTAAATATGCGTAAATTACTTCAGTCAATCTGTATAAAGATTAAATGAATATAATTGAATGTTTGACGTCAACTATTGCATTCAATTAAAATGAAATATTTACATATCACGGAACTTCATAAAATTTAACCTTCGTTTTGTAAATAAATCCAATTGTCAAAATAACAGCACTCGAGATTACTTCTACGCATACGAGACAGCATTTATTACTTCGTTAACTTCAATAAAATAGTACTGCTACGATTGATATTATATTATTAGACCCCTAACTTTCTTTGTACTGGTCAGGTCAAGGATTAAATAGCTTTAAACTTTCTCTGGACAACGCGGATCATTTTGCAAAAGAACACACATACGAAACTGCTTTTTATGCAGATTGCCAAATTTGTGAATTGCTGATTGAGAAACACCTTGCATATTGCTATGAATAGTGGTTTGATAATTTAGCACACCACCATCCACAACTAGTTTTCCCAACTAGGTTTTCTCAGACGGTGAATTTTCAAATCTGAGACCTCTAACTTCTCGGGTTTCACTTAGGAAAGACGTGTCTAAAATATGAATTGAGCGCCAGTACACTTGTACACAAAAATTTATTTATCTAATTTAATATATATTATATATATATATATATATATATATATATATATATATTAATATCTATATTAATAAACAATATTGGAATGAGTAAATAACACAAACGCAGGTTAAAAATTGAAATAAAAATATATTAAAGTTCAGTATATAAAATAAAAAAAAATTAAAAAAACATATCTTTTTTAAAAATATAAATATTCTGTATCATTACACAGATACTGGAGGTAAAATATTCATTGAAAAATGACCGCAAATGAATGGAAAACGTCCTCCAAATGACTGCGATCAAACTTATCTAAAATAATCAAGTTTAACATTAAATTCTCCCCAGAAAACCAAACTGTATATTCAGATTCTGAACCGCGAACAAAAACTACACATGTGTTTTGCCATGCACAAAATACCTGACTCCACTCGGACAAACTTTTCATTTACAATTTTATCAAAGAATTTTTAATACTAAGCTGTATTACCTATCTGTATGCTTAAAATTTAAATCTCTCATCTACATATTTTAATACAATAGAACTATAATTCTGATAATTATGACGTCATAAAAATTTTATTTTACTTACAAGATTAATATGGGGACTCTCACGAAAAGGCGCTTAATCATCAAATTAAACATCAATAAAACGAGAATTTAACACTATAAACAACGGGAATTTATATCTCTAAACATCAACTATAAAACACTTTCAATCAATCAAAACCCGAACTAATTAAATATATATATATATATATATATATATATATAATATATCTCACGAAACAAGCAGCCTTTCCGTTCGATAGGTAGAATTCGTCTCCGCGATTGACCTTGACCTCTACTACAAATCCACGCCGGATAACCAGTTTTCCCTTTAGTTACCTCTCGCAAAATTTATCATATACAGTCATGTCACAAAATATTTTATTTTTAAATCATCAAGAAAAAATCCATAGCAATATGTTTCATTTTAAGATTAATAGAAGGGTACTTGTAATATTTTGCGTTGAAACCATGCATTTATGTATAAATATAGCAAACGCCAATTAAGTTGGTGCGATGAGGGGTAAGTTCGCGCAGGATTAAAAGTAGTGGGGAGATTTGTATTTGGTTTTACATCAAATGTCAGACAATCCTAACCTCTGAGCGTGTATCACTTTATGATCCCCTAGCAAAAACATTATGTTCCGTCAAACGTCAATGACAAATGTATTCTGACAATTACTTGAGTAGTGGGGTTGGACGTTTTTAAAAACGGCTTCTGCGCACCCCCTCCTCGCGCCAACTTAATTGGCGATTGCTATACTTATATATACACTGTGTCCATAAAGTATGCACACAAGCCCGTAATAACGTTATTGTGCATTATTTGACAAAATGCAAAGATATATCGATTAATGTTTTTTGTTAGCTATATTTAGATGCTACCATTTTGTCTTTTCCGTTGACCTTGAATAAGTTATGACGTCATTGATAATTTTTTTAAATGTCAACTCCATTTTTTTTTGTTGATTTTGAAAGCCTTTACAATTCTTTATTCCATGATGTAAAAATTTTGGTATGTTACATTAGAAAATTTTTGAGTAATCATTTGTGTCCATAAAGTATGAACACAAGCCCGTAGTAACGTTATTGTGCATTATTTGACAAAATGCAAAGATATGTCGATTAATGTTTTTTATTAGCTATATTTAGATACAACCATTTTATTTTTTCCGTCGACCTTGAATAAGTTATGACGTCATTGATATTTTTTTTAAATGTCAACCCCACTTTTTCTTTGTGGATTTTGAAAGCTTTTACAATTCTTAATCGATGTTGTAAAAATTTTGGTATGTTACATTAGAAAATTTTTGAGTAAACTTTGTTGTAATTCTAAGTTTTATTTTTGACATTTTCAGTATTAAATTTATAACAAATGCTCAAAATGTTTTCCTTCATTTTGTTGACAAAATCCTAAGCGATGATAAATTCCATTTCGCACATTCTGTAATATTTCGGGAGTGATTAGTCTGGTTTCGTAGATGATGCGTTGTCGTAAAACGTCCAAATTTTCCGGTTGTGTCGCATAGACTTTTCTAATGTAACACTAACACCAAAATGTTTACATCATCGAATAAAGAATTCTAAAAACTTTCAAAATCCACAAAAAAAATGGGGTTGACGTTTAAAAAATTATCAATGACGTCATAACTTATTCAAGGTCGACGGAAAAACAAAATAGTAGCATCTAAATATAGCTAATAAAAAACATTAATCGATATATCTTTGCATTTTGTCAAATAATGCACAATAACGTTATTACGGGCTTGTGTCCATACTTTATGGTCACAGTGTATATAACCTTCGAACTTGTAAATGAAATTATTTTGCAAAAACATGTAGATGATAATCAAAAGTTATTATTGATTTATTCCTTGAATAATTAGTGGGTAAGTTCGCGATATTGAATAAAATTATAATCAGCTCCCTACTAACGAACTTCAAGAGGCATTATTTGATAATGAAAGAAGTTGTAAAAGAAAGTTAAATTCGATATCATCATTATACTTTAAAAGGGAGAGAAAAACTATTATATTTGGCCAAGCGCCAAAATATAGATAGACTTGAAGGAAATTGATTTTTCTTTATAGTTGTTTTTATTCCCAACTGTCATTGCCAAGTAATAAATTATATAAACTCTTATTTTTCCATTTGAAGTGATGCGAATATTGATTAGTACTAATAGAGCGTTTGTCGTAGAAGAGGATGTATTAATTAAAAATTATTAGTGGTTTTATTATCATATGTTATTATTATAGAATAATTCTTTAAGTATATCATTGGCCATATAAAGTGCCAGATTACGGACAGGATGTCTGAACTTTGTGAGAATTAGTGTAGGAGAGATTAGTTTTTCGAGATCAACGTTCTTTTAATCACCCTTATTTATTGCGAAAATTTAGCAGTTCTTCTTTTTAACAACAAGGATGTAAAATAGCAAATGAAAGAATTCACAAATAATTTACATATTAAGAGCTTTGAAGTCTAGTTGTGGTATACAAGGCAAATAATGTTCTTCCTATTTTGTATTTGAATGAATTTAGTATTTAAATAAATATAAAGGAATAATTAAGTCATAATAAGTTATTTGTCCTCATAAGAATGTCCCAATTTTTCTCGTTGTAGTTAAGTTTAGAATTTCATATATGAGAGAATATTGAGAACTAAAGGACCGATTATATGCACGAAAAAAACTAAATATATGCGCATATATATGGGTAAATTTTTGAGGATATATGCACTCGATTCGACCATATATGCAGCACAATATGCAAAAGTTTGACAGAAATTGTTGAAGAAAAAGGGGAAATAATTAAAGCCTTCTAATACTTTGATTCACAAAAAAATTCCTTAGTCCTAATTAACAATTATTATTAACTAAATAAAAATATACACTATTTAATTAAATCTATATATCTAAACTTAAACACAAACCAATTCACTTACTCTACTAGTTCTGTAACAATTTATAATCAAATGTTCAAAATTTTCTAATTTATGTCTTCTTTCTAAAAACATTGCTATGAAATTTACTTTGGATGAAAATTAAAAATATAATTAATAACGTATAAATTAATTAAACCTAACTGGATAAGCAAAAACGAAACATAAAGATATCAACCTCGGTTGATATCTTTATGTTTCGTTTTGCATATTACAAATGCACCTCGTATATCTTATCTAAATGTAGTATTAAAGTTTTAGATGTATAATTCCAAGAATTAATGTGTAAATAAGCGACGTAATGTCAAAAAATTCTAGTTTGGTTTTTAAATGTTTAATATCTAAGTGAAGTAATAAAACATGCATTACCTGCCAGCAATATTAAAAAGGGTACGAAATAAATTTTTCTTTGTACATTAACAACGTTAGTAACCAAATGTAACTTCAATTCATTCTATTGTTATAAATATAACCTTGCCAAAACAGATGCGTATACATGACACGTTCAGGGTATTTTTAAACAAATAAATTAATCTTATAAGCCATGCAAAAGGGAAACCAGGACCAGAAAAACCTCAAAGAAACACAAGAATCAGTAACAAGAAGTCAACAAACATTGAAAACACAAAGAAAATGATTAATACGATGATATTATAATGTAAACAAACAATACGTCAAAGTAAGAATACTTAGCAGAGAGCATGCGTCTCTGCTAAGTATTCGTATTTTGACGTATATATGACGTATCAGTGATGACAACCTAGACGTTCACAGAGCCTACGAGCGGTAGAAAAGGACAGGATGGCATCACAAAGTTAAGCCAAGAGAAAGAAAGAGGAAGAAGGTGATTGCTTCCGGGTAAAAATTGCGGGTTAAAACTGGCAAATCAAACACGATTCGTCGAAGAAGAGACTAAAAAGTCAATATTCAAAAATAAAACCTTCAAATATGGAAATTACAACGAAAAGGAAAAATACATAAACTGGAAGACAACGCATAAAAATGAAGAAAATTAAAACACCCACGATGGATGTAAATACACAAGCGCTAGAACGTTAAATGAGCCCAAAAATTAGTTAAAACAAAATTAAATGGTTTGGAGTAGGGAAGAAATTCGTAGAAGAAAGAATGCCTACTATATCAGAATAATTGAAACATACATCAGTAGGTAAATCTCACCAGTTTTGTATAATACAAAGGTATTTTTAATAATATAAAATGTTATTAAAAATCTGGTGTGAAGAACACAAATACAGGTTCACTATTAATATTTTTTGTGAACGTGTCCGAGCATGTCCCTCCCCAGAGACGTAGATACGTATTTCGCCTTTCTATAGGCTCGTCGGTACGCCCCTGCTGGAGAAAAGATATTCTCAGACACATTCACAAAAAAGAACCACATCACCGAAATTATCCAGACCGGGCGTAGAAGTAAATTCAGCGCTGCCTGTTGTCAGACAGCCGAAGTACCTTGCCCCGTCCACATAACCAATGTGAAGTAACTTCGGCTGTCTGACAACAGGCAGCGCTGAATTTACTTCTACGCCCGGTCTGGATAATTTCGGTGATGTGGTAATGTGGTTCTTTTTTGTGAATGTGTCTGAGAATATCCTCTCTCCAGCAGGGGCGTACCGACGAGCCTGTAGAAAGGCGAAATACGTATCTACGTCTCTGGGGAGGGATATGCTCGGACACGTTCACAAAAAATATTAATAGTGAACCTGTATTTGTGTTCTTCACACCAGATTTTTAATTATATTTTATATTATTAAAAATACCTTTGTATTAATGCCTACTATATAAGGGAAAATCACCGAAGAAGATTATTAGTCACGAAGATGATCTCAACATTGACAAATATATTTTTAACGTTCACAATTATTAAATTTTGAAGTTAAAGTCTGTGGGCAATTTGTTTAAATAATTAAAGGAATGAAAGTTCATTTAATCTCCGCACCAGTTTGGGAGAAACAATGTACAAAGAGGAGTTTGAAAGTTTATATGCGGAACTCGAATCCGAGTAAGTAAAATTTTACACAAGATAAATTTTGGAGTATATAGAGTTAACGAAATTTGATAAAGGTATATGTGGACTGTTGTTTTAAACTATTAAGTAACTATAAATACACGATTAAAGTGTATGTCAGACCTGATACTTGAGTCTCATAAAGAGGAAGTAGGATTCCCTGAATATTCTCAAAAATATCTGTTCCATTGAGGTTTTTAAAGTTTCAAAACTTTCAGAGATAGTCGTGGAAAGTAAGAAGTGCTTATACAATGTGAAGACAAGGGTCCTATTTTGTATGGATACATCTCCCACTTAAATAGGCCCTGAATGCATACTCGCTTTGTCAGAATTTATCAGTAGAGACTAGAGGTTAACATTTCCAGAGTAATACAGACTGTGAGTACTAATCTCAACATTTGGAGGTCAAATACCCCCTTTTGTTAGAGAAATCCTCAAAAGTCTTTGCTTGTGAGATTCATTTGAATCTATCTGAATCAAAGCTCTAAAATTATCTGTGCAGAATTCATAAGAGAATATTTGTATATAAAACTTTCGATGCTAGATTAAGAATAGGTTAAGAATGAAATATTTTAAGACAATAACAATGAGATGTAAAATATTTTAAACAAAATACTGCTTGTTGTGTAATTTCTTTGTATTTACTTTGGACGCTAGGCCTAGTTGTGCAGAACCAAAAGATTACCCTCAGATATACACAGAATATACAGAGTCTCAACAAAATTATGCCTGTGTAACTATATACACAATCATTCCGCTAATTAAATTCAATTTTAAGAGCAAAGTTCACAGCAATATGTTTATAAATCGAAACCTTTTTTCAATATCTACAGAAGTAATAAGTGCATTTTTTATTTTTACAAGTATTACTGTATCAAAATTGAAATTAAAATCTTTAACTATTTCGCCTCTTAATAATTTGTTTTAAATTTTTCATGTATATCACCTACTCTACTCTTTAACTTTTTATACAGAACTTATCAAATTCTTCTATAATCCAATTGAGTCTGATAGAGGCAAACTTTTTGTTTCCAGTCTGTAAATAAAGCTTGAGACAAAACTATAATAAATACAATGCGCTGGGGCAATTCCGTATTTTTAACTAATTTTTAATAATCCTCCAAATCACTGATTTCGTGAACTATATCTTTAATACCAGTATAATTATTGGCATAAAAAATTGCCGCGTCTAAATATGTACCTCATCTGGTAATGCTAGGTTCAGGAGGAAATTCAACTTTAGGAAGCCGCTCCTTATAAAACAGGACTCTCAAAGGGGCTTTTAAAAATATTCTTTTAGCATTACTAATTTAATCGTTAACAACTGGAAATCTATTTCTAATATCTTCTGCTACACGATTTAGACCGTGAGCAAAGCAAGTTGTTTGAATAACCTCAGAATAAAAAAATGTTTATGCAATAACTAATTAGCGTTAATTAATTCTAATCAATATAATTCGTCCAAATAATTGACTATATTTATATATAGTGTGTTTCACTTTTCATGGGAATACCTAAATAAGTTTTTTATTTTGAAAGCAATCGATATAAAATTTTTATCAGTTGTGTAGGCTACGGCAATGCACTGTTTCGTATGAATAGAGTTTTTATAAAGTCAGTATCCAGCTAACTATAATTAAAATAAAAAGTAGTGTTTCAAGTCATGTTATACTAGCGATTAAGATAGAGCAAAAAAGTATTAGAAACAGTTTTTACAAATCACTCGAGAAACTCTAATACCAAATTCCGCTGGACAATTTTCAATTTTAAATTCTTCCACATTTTTATGCTATCTATAGATACTAGTTTGCTATTGCAATAATAAGAGTACCATGAAGCAAGAAAATAATTTGTCAGTTCAAACGTCGGTTCACTAAACAGTTTACTTCAGTTGCAACTATTGGACTTTGCTGAGCAATGGCCGATAGACATTTAAGTATTGCTCAAAAAGTAGAAATTATTCGAATTGTTGGTGATAATGTACGTTCTTCCAAAGAGGCTGCTAGAGAGGTTAACCCGAGACATCCTGAGCGTCCACCCATCCGTCATCGAACTGTTGCATACTTGAATAACATTTTAACCGCTACTGAAAATGTTGCTAAACCACGTCAACGAGAATTGAACAATTGAGAACACCATTTCGATGCAGTAATATTAGCAGCATATCGTAATAATCCTCACGAGTTACGAAATATGGCCAAAAATTTAAATATTTTTTACTCTAAAATTTGGAGATGTCTCCGTCGTCACAAATTGAAACCGTATAAGCTAAAATATTTACACACTCTTAAAGGAGATCTCGATTGAAGAATGGAGTAATGTCTATGGGCTCATGGCAATTTTCTAAATGATAGAGAATTAAGGAAAAAATCATGTTCAAGGATGAAGCTCCTTCACTACTAATGGTGTTGTTTCATCCCAGAACTGTAGATACTAGGCAACAGAAAGCCCGAAATGGGTTATCAATTGTAAAAGGCAATATTCGCAGACAGCTAATGTGTGGTGCAGAATTTTAAATACACGAATCATTGGTCCGTTTTTCTGTTTTGATACGCTAAATACAGATAGGTTTTTAATTTTTTAAATACTGAATTAATTGATATGCTTGATGATTTACCAGTGGATGTGAGGCGAGATTTGCACTTCCAGCTAGATGGATCCCCAGTTCATAACGCAAGAATAGTGCGAGCATGGCTTGACGAAAACTTTCCGTTAAGATAAATAGGTCGTAATCGGCCTTTAATGGAGTGATCTCCAAGATCACCTGACATTACACCAGTCGACTTTTTTCTTTGGGGCGCTATTAAAAATGATGTGTATGCATCTAGACCTCAAAGTATACAGGAACTGTGTCAGAAAACACGACAAGCCTGTCGAGATATTTCTCCAGAAATATTACGACGAGTTGTACTGAATCACAAAAGGCGATTGGAAAAATGTATACAGCTTCAAGGTAGTATATATGTTGAGCACTTGTGAAATTATTACACTATTAAACTTAAATAAAACACCTTATATTTCACAAACAATAGTATATTAACTATATGTAAACTGGTTTAACTCACTTGTCCAAGACGACATAATAACAGCAGTATATATGTTGAGCACTTGTGAAATTATTACACTATTAAACTTAAATAAAACACCTTATATTTCACAAACTTGTCCAACTTGTCCAAGACGACATAATAACTTGTCCAAGACGACATAATAACAGTAGTATATGTGTGTAGTGAATTAAACCAGTTTACAGATAGTTAATATACTATTGTTTGTGAAATATAAGGTGTTTCATTTAAGTTTAATTGTGTAATAACTTCACAAGTGCTCAACATATATACTGCTGTTATTATGTCGTCTTGGACAAGTGAGTTAAACCAGTTTACATATAGTTAATATACTATTGTTTGTGAAATATAAGGTGAAATATAAGGTAACATTTCATTACAAAATCATCCTACTCTTATATTCTAAAATAATATTAATTAAATGGTTCTACGATTTTACCAAAATTGGAAATTTTGATGAAGTACTTACGATTTCAACAGAGGAGTTCCAAGATACATTACTTAAAAAAGTCAATATACACATTTTATTATTATTATTTATTTATGCTCATATGCAATATTGTGAACAATTTAATAATTTCATATTTGTTTTGTGAGGATACCATAATCCGTTAACAAATTAACCTTAACGGAATAACCTGAGCTGAAGAGGGAAGTTTATGGACTAATATAAAAGCCTTACATCCAAAGAGCAAGTTTATCCATTAATTGAAGGAGACAGTTTACCTTCTAATTCACTGGAGGAGTCAACGTCTAGGATATGCGTTTGGTTCGAGACCAGTTTTCAAGTATCGAAGAATATTCCAATTAGTACGATCAGAAATTCAGGGCTGATTGCAAGAACTAAGACTAATCAGTTGGAAACAGTAAAGATTTAAAGAAGGTATCGAACTAAAATTGTTTTTCGTGTATCATAAATATATATAAATGAATATAAATAGACCTTATTAGATCAAAGAGCTATTATTTAAGATCTTATATTTGTAAATAGGAAAACTATATACAATTATAAAACGTGATTTTATTTGCCGAAGCTTTAGTTTATGAAACCCATATATGATATCCATATTGACATTTACTTTTATTTTCCCACCTAAAAAGAAATCTATACATAACCTATAAATATTATAAATTATGTTTCAATAAGAATAGATAATACATTGATTGTTGTTAATAATTTATTATCAAGCTAAATATTGAAATCAAATAGATAAGATTTACTTAATAAACGGAGTTTAAGATACTAAAACAAGTTACTTGTGTGTACGATAAGTTAATAAAATATAATCATATAATCAAGATATATACAATTAACTTACCTATCTTGCCAAATAAGAATTTTCACGACCCTTGAGATATTTAGAGAGCTCATGCTCATAATTTATATTAAATTCATTAATCACCGCTATTATTTAAATCAAGATACTATTTTGGTTCTACAAGTTTTATGATCGTTAACTTCGAACATTTTCCATCGGTTATTGATTCTGCGCAGAAATATATGTATTAATGCGCGCATTAATTCGAATTCAAATTCATTTTATATCTTCAAAGTTAATCGTTTTACCTTTAAAACTTTCTCTAATAGGCATAAAAGAGATACAGATCCAATTTAACGAGAGTATATTAGAGAACATTTAATATACATCATATAAGCACCAAAATGGTGATTTAATTTAATTTCATATATTCTACTGAACATATTGATTTCAAAATTAAATAATATTATCATTTGGTAACTCGAATTATGTTATATTTTGTCTTGCCCAACGTAACAATTTTGTTTTATTTGACGGTCCAACGTGGAGCATTTAATCTCATATATATATAATTAATTACCAGCTGCTCTCTCTCACATCGAATATTGCTTATGTTATAATATATATATATATATATATATATATATATATATATATATATATATATATATATATTCTTCTTCTTCTTCTCTGTTTTGGGGTGGACGCCACCACGTCCAGGCACTTGAGCACACTGCTCTTTGTACTATCCCCAATAGATCTCTCAATTCCACTCTGTTAGTATTGTGTCCTCGATAAAAGCCACTATCCTCCTCAGTGGAAGTTTGAATACACTCGAAGGATCCAATAGATCTCTCCCGAAATATTTCTGTCTGAGTTCCTTTAGTTCCTCACACGTGCATATTACATGAAGGCTAGTTTCCTCCTGTTTTTCACATCTCCTACACCAGGGCTCGCTAACCAAACCCATGGTGTACAAATGCTTCCTTAAAGACAATGTCCGGTTATTAACCCGATAATTATTTTAATTTCTTTTTTGCTACTACGAATTAGGTTGGTTGAAAACTTCCCGTCCAGCCCCCTTAGTAGTGTTTTGGTATGGAGTTATATATATATATATATATATATATATATATATATATATATATATATATATAATTTAAACGAAATTATCGACCGTAATATATTGAATAAAAAAATTAAAAGCGTGCTCATTTTTTAGTTATCCCTATATTTCGCAACAACTTTGTTGCTTCTTCCGAAGATACTACAAGATTAATGAGAATAACATTAAATAAATAAGAGTATAAAGCAGTAGTAAAATACTTAATGCATTATTTATTTATTTTTTTTTGCCCGCTTTTAATTTATTTTATTCTATATATACCTATATATATATATATATCTATATCGGACAAACTGGAAACTTTATGCAAACAGAACACAAGATATGTTTTAATTATAACAAAAGTGATTCCTACATTGTTGCACATTTAAATACTTGTAATTATTTTTTTAATTTACATTTCACTATTTCACATTCAGAAAATACAGGAATAAAATTAACATTACTTGAAACTATAGAAGTAGACAGATATAAGAAATGCTAAAATATATTTGAATAATTCCGCATTATTTTCATCCCCACGTTATTGTTTAACACTCCCATCCTTAAATTAGCTTAGCTGACTAGAATATATTTCGCTCTGTATTAGATTTACTTATTAGTCTGAAGAAGCCACAATGTTGGTGAAACAATCGTTACTACGAATATAATAAATATTTGTAAAAATCACACAATCGTGTTTCTTATTTAATTTTACAATGCATTTTCATCAAGTTACATGAGTTAATTATTTATTTGATAAAATATGGGTCCAGGAAAAGAATTTCGAATAAATATCTTTTAAAATCGTTCATTAATTATATTTAATGTTATATTTATAAATCTTCGACACTGGTAGGTTTAAAATTTTTAAAATTATTCGTCTATTTTTGGTATACTCGTATTATTTGGTTCGGTTTATTGCACAAACACGTATATACAACTCTGCACACATCGCTTGAAGTTATGTTGTAGTTCGCAATTGAAAAACACGCATATTTTAGTCTTCATTAATGTCACAACGTAATGGAAATGTTTTTGGTTACAAACAAAAATTGCACTGTACCCTTTTCAATCGTACATGACAGAAACGACAGCCTCAGTGAACAGACGAAATAATATTTCATTTTCAGTCGGGTCGGTTCTGTTCGTGATGCGAGTTGATCCAAGCTACACGAGCAAAATCGGCCAACAGCGGAGGAGCCATTAGCATCAGCTTGCAGCAATTTACACTGACCTACATATCCGGCAGGCAGAACTGTTCAAACCTTACCGCCGCCACCATCGTTAATTCATCTTTAAGGACACGTCTCTTTAAGCGTCCTACATAATTGAGACGACTCCTACACATAACACGTTATGCAACGTGTTTATTTTTGTCTTCGCGTTTGATAATAAAAAGCTTCCGTCGTCGCGATAAACGCGAAAAAATACCGCATCATATTGTGTAGGTTGTTTCGCTTGAAGAATAACAATAACATCGGGAGTGTCACTCGTCATTTGCATCTGGTGTATTTGTATTAAATTCGGGTACTCGTGTGTATAATATACAGGGGTTCTACATTACCAACGGGAAATTTTATTATTTCGGCATCAGTCATTCTAAAGAAAGCTCCATAAATCATTTTTAAGGAACCGACGTTTTACAATTCTACATAAAGAGCATACCTTGTAAAAATATGCCATGAAATCATTTCCCATGTTATCTTTCGGCCGGTTACACGTCTTTAGAAAAGAAATATTAGTTAAGCTTTTCCTATACTATTAAATTGGTATTACAGTTGAGATACACCTTTCATAAAAATCGGCATTTATTATATGCAATACAATAGTTTTTATCTAGAGAGCAGAGAGGATCTATTTACATATTGAGACTTATTTCTTGGATAATATTTGAAATTCTAATTAATGTAACTTGGAAGCAGAAGGTAATATACTTCAACCACCTTTAGATTTGTTATTGAAACATACCATGTCTTAACTTGATTATAAAATTTTGCTTTTGTGAAGTAGCTGTCACCTTTATTTAGACGTGTAATAAATTAGCAAAAATATTATTAATCCAATCATCATTTCCTAGTTTAAATTAGTGGATAGTTCTCACAATTTTAAGGTAAATTACTGAATACATTGCAAATATACAGTTGTGTTGTAATCTAGGTTTTACATTCAATCTATTGGAAAACATGAAAACAGTACCTATGACATTGTAAATTACCGTTTATTTCATAAGGAAAATAAAACAATGCTTTCTTAGTACAAATTTATTTATGGAAAGCGTTGACAATGATTATGAGTACCTGGCCAATCGAGAAATTTTCTGACTCTACGCCGAATATTATTACGAGTACATACATTTCCTAAAATATGTGGAATATTATTAATTTAAATAAATTTTTCTATAATTCTTGGCCTGAGGTTATTTGAATTCTACGCAGGTGTTTAAGAAATTATATTTTTAAGGTAAGGCTACAAAATTGCAGGATTGCAGGATATTAAGATTGCATGATCTCGAAGACCAGTGATTAGTAGAGTTTGGAAAATATGCACCAAAAAAGTCAAAGAAATCGCTTGGAAATATGCAAAATAAACTATTAAATTATGTCCTTAAACATGCACTTATGCTTTGAAACATGCAATTATCTTACTAAAATTTATAGGTAATAAAATAATTATTATATTAATAATAAAAACCTCTAATATAATACTAAAAGTATGTATTCATGTTCAAGTTACATAGAGTATTTAAGGCTGTAAAAAGATATAAAACAACTGTTGTATTTATGAAGTTATTTATTTTAGGTAGTGTAAGAACAATAAAAATTAGTAATTATTATTTGAATAATAACAAAAAGTAATCAAACGCTTTTTTTAGATTGTCCATTCTAAAATTCTGTTGACGTTCATTTAAAATTAAATTGTAACACGAAAATGACCGTTCAACTTCACAAGAAGTCATTGAAGCATACTTCAATTCGCACATTACATTTGAACTGAAATTGATACTCTTTTCAAAATTTCCTTGCAAGATATTATTAATTTGCATGAGCTTTATAAATCTTAGGTTTTGTATATCACCGAATTAAGTTTTCTACAAATATCATTATATTTGCCTATCAAAGCTTCGAGACGACTTTTTACAGAATTTCTAGAGAAATACTTTCATCCAATGAAAATTCTTGGCTTTCTAGTTTTGTGATTGCGGTAATATACAAAAAATTACTTTTAATAAAAAACAATTGAGTAGTAATTAAACGGTTTTCAACTAAAGTAATGCACTTTCTATGTGCTGCGGAGCAATCTGGATCAAAATCGCAAATAACATTCTTTCTTCATAATTTTCAGCAAGAAAATTTAAGGCGTTTAGTCACGTCCTCCACCGAATAACAACTGGTTCTGAGGGTAGTGGAAATTCTGGATATTTTTCTTTATATACCTACGTGAAATCAAAGTGCAGTTTTAAGAAAAACTTTCTTCACGTTACTTACTAATCTATGAAGTAAAGCAAATTCTGATTTAACTGCTTCGGCTACTCTATTTATTCCATGGCCCAAACACGTATAATATATTAAGTTAGAAGAATTTTTTTTTTACTGCTTTTACCATATTCGAAGCAGCATTAGTTACCATTAGTAATACGTTTTCTACTGCTAATTTTCTCGGTAAAAAGAAACTAGTTAACGTATCATTAACGAACCTGGCGAACCTTTACACCAATCAAATATCCTTTTCCTTGGCAGTCCTTGTTCAAAGTTGCAATGATAAAGTTGGCGATATACCTTCCTTGAACATCTGTAGTTTCGTCGACAGAAAACCATACATATTTATTTTTAATTTCATTTTGGATGGCTTCTACTCCATTTTCAAGGCTACGATCGACATACTTCTTTCTCAAAGTAGATGATGAAGGCACATTGACATTTTCTTTTGGGTAGTGTTAGTGTTTCTTTAAGAAATCTTGAAAAAATTTCCTGTACAGATTATGAAGCGGAATATTACACCCAATAGAAAGATTACACACATCTCGTGAATAAATTTCTTGCTCACTGTTGTCTCGATGTTGACCGGTTAATTGTTTGTGTTTTTTTTTCATGTGATTTGGTCCACTTTTTTGAATTGACGGGTTTGGGTATCTAGGTGTTGATCTGATTTCTTGTCACATTTTATCTATAAAAGTATGTAACACGTTAGTTTAAAGAACAGTTAAAGATAACAATACAATAATTTAATACCTTAAGTCTGTGTTTTTTTAGTGTAAGAAAGATTTCTTAAAAAATACATGCATGGTTATATATACATAGGTACTTACTTACTCGCACAGCCTGCCAAAAAATATAGTTGTTGTCGAGGATCTGTAAATCCTTTTTATCTTGAATCCACTTTCGCAATAAAGTCGATTTTTCAGACGGTGGTTTCGACATTTTTACTTTTAGGCTGCCCTATGACCAGATTGGAAAAGTACGTATTGCTGACAATATCAGTTATTCAATAACTTTATTTTTAACATCTATTTACTTATTTTAAATTTATGCAAAAAGAACGGGTAACAGTGCGACCGCACAACTTGTACAATCTGTTAATTCGTACAATAACCGCCAAAGTATCTGTACGATAAAATTTATGCATTAGCATTAGTTTAATAAGTAAAGACTGTTGCACTGATTATATGAAGAAATACTATCCTTCGGAAATTTATGTGGAAAAACTGCAATCAAATTTTGAACAGAAATTTAAATATACGGTGGAGATCCACACACAATGTAATATTTATAAAGAGTGGTACAGTGCTAGAACTATTAAACATTCTCATTACAAAATCTTTAACACAGCTGGGAACAAATTACAGATAAAAGGGTCATCTTTGCAGGTAATGCTACCGGCCACGATAATAGTTATTTACGATAGAAGTGTTAAAAGTGCGATTTTATTTCACGAGTAAATAAAATTTACGAGTGAAATAAAATAGCATTTTTAACATGTGCATCGTATTTTTATGTATATATTTTTTCTACAAACACAATTTTTATTATAAAATATAATGAAACTCCACTGACCAAATTTGACAGCTCATGAATACGTTTTGACACAACTGGACGCAACCGTTAAATTACGTCAAATTAATTTGTCACAATTTGTACAAAAGATGAGTTCGTGTATTAATAAAGAAAATGAAGTAATTCCGAGTGCAATAATTGAAGCCGCTGATAAAGCGACATTAGATTTATTGCCCTCAAGATCTAGGCAACAATATGAAATTGCGTACATAAGGTTTATGGAAAGGTGCAGATGCAATAATGTGATAGGTAAATTTTGCGAAAATGTTCTAC
Organism: Melolontha melolontha; assembly: GCA_935421215.2. Classification (NCBI taxonomy): domain Eukaryota; kingdom Metazoa; phylum Arthropoda; class Insecta; order Coleoptera; family Scarabaeidae; genus Melolontha; species Melolontha melolontha. The sequence goes on from OW285239.1 coordinate 51,935,360, forward strand.
TAGCATATTTTAAAGAAAGATCTAAAATTTGGTAATCTTCTACTCTTTGGTCACATTTTTCGATGATAAAACTTTTGCTAAATATAAAAGACAACCATGATATTAGGAAATATTATAAACTTATTGCATTTTTGAAACGGAAAGGAGAAGGTTACCTACCAAGAAAATCAAAAATATTGTCAAGACAGATTTATTTCTGAAGCATCAGATGAAAAATATATATGCTGTTCAAAGTAGCTGTTGTTATGGGTATATTTGGCGCTTGTCGCCGGGAAGAGTTATGCCGTAAGACTGTGGATGACATTGAGGATAGAGGAAATGTGTTAGTAGTTACTATACCAGATACTAAAACAAATACTCAAAGAATATTTACCGTTATTGGCTCATATATAAACTTGTATCGCAAATACAAAGCATTACGTCCATCTAATATAAAACATCGACGTTTATTTATTAAAGACGCTAATAATAAATGCACAAGTCAAGCGGTTGGAATAAATTCGTTTGGCAAGATGCCTGCAATTATCGCAATGTTTTTGAAATTGCCGAATCCAGAATCTTATACGGGACATTGCTTCCAACGTTCATCTGCTACTTTGCTAGCAGATTCTGGTGCAAACTTATGCTCAATTAAGCGACATGAAGGCTGGAAAAGTTCCACCGTTGCTGAAGGTTACCTAGAGGATTCTCTAGAAAATAAAAACAAAATTGCTCACTCCATCTTCCCAGATCTACCTAATAATTCTATTGCAAATGATAATTTAAATCACGATATTTTAGTTTCTATGAACTATTTGTCTGCAAATAATAATTCTGCAAGTACAGCAACACATGGAATAAATATCTCCAATTGCACAAACTGTACATTTAATATTAATTATCCAAAGAATATGTAATTTTCATTGTAATAAAAATCATTTGAAATGTACGGAATTTTCTCTTGTCATTTTTGACAAACTGTCATTTACTTTTAACACAAGTGTTAAAAGTGGCCTTTTTAACACGCTACGCAATAAAATCGCATTTTTAAGTGAAGTTAGCCGTGTCAAAATGTCAACTTTTAACAGTGTTTGTAGAAAAAATATTTTAAATGTATAAAATTAAATTTTTAAACATTTGGATAGAAGCCTTCATATATGCATGACTGAATTTTGCACATGCATTTAAAAAAATACCTTATGCACTTTGAATATTTTCCAAGCTCTAGTGATTAGGCATGTGTCTATTTATGGTTCGGCCATTAAAGTGCTCAGAAATTCCAGTGTTTCACATGTATCTACAGTTGGAGTTCGTCATCAAGCAGTTAATTAAAAAATCGTCTTCAAAATTTGTTCACGGTTCCTCTATGCACTTACATTTCCTAAAGTAAATATAAAATTTACTATTTTCTAATAACATTTTAATGAAGCTAATTGGAATATCACTTTTCGCCTCTTAAATTGCTTTTACCGTACTATCTGAAAACGATTTCTTTATTCATATTTATTATAAGTCCACTTAATGCCAAAGTTTCAATCAAGTCAGAGCCTTGGTGTTGAGCTCTCTTTGTAAGTTGCACTAGGCTAGAAGAATCTTGAATGAACAATTTACTGAGACCTGGGTTGTAATCTTCCGCGATCATTTCCATGGGATTCTAGATTAGAACCGCGTCTTTGGCACATCCTTCTTCTTCTATATTTCGGCTGCTGTTTCAATGGACAACTAAATTTTACAAGTCGCAAAGAACTTATGCGATTATTTACTAAAGTTTCACGTAAAATAGAAATGGGTACGATGTTAATAACTATACTACAATTAAAATTAAGAATACAAAATAAGTTCATTATTAATTATGGTACAAGCTCCTATTAAAGCAAGCTTTTGTTATTATCATTTGTATAGGACACTAAATATTTATTATCGACCAGTGCCGGATATAATTTTAAGTTTAAAATATTTAAGACATTTTTAATTATGAATTCTAATTAATAGTATTGCAAAAATCATATAAAAAGCATATAAAATAAAATAATAAAAGAAAAAAATACGTATGATATAATTACTTCTGAAATTTCGGGTTGGAACCGTACTGCTTTCTTCCTGGTCGACGTTTCGTCTACTATTGAAGTATGCTGTGTTGTTCCGTGACCTGTTGAGATAATCGGTAGAATGGTTCGTGAAAATTGGGTAGAATTCGGTAGATTTTTTTATCCTTAGTTTAAAATCAAACAATTATATGAAAACAATTTTAATTTCTAAAATACATATAATAATAGTTATTAATAGTATCATATAACTAGTAAATATAATAAAAATGTAAATATATATGAAGCACACTAACAATAACTTATATTATTATATACATGATGTTTTATAAAACTAATGACGTTAATAATAATAATAGTTAATAAACTCTACTCGTCATCAGGTATATTTTTTAATGTTTCTTCATTTATTTTCAATATCAATTTTTTGTCTATTTTAAAATCGAAACAGATATTTTTATTTATATATGTCTTACTATGAAGAAGTCCTGTGACTGTTTTCGTGCTTAATGTAGTACGTTGTTTAGTTTTCATTAAATTGATAGAGGAAAAAATTCGTTCCACATTTGCGGAAGAATGTGGTAAACACAACAAATTTGGAATAAAATTACATAATAATGGAAAGACATTCGATTCTTCACCACGTTTTATTGCCCTGACACTAGCCCAGAATTCCAACATATATGTGATGAAATTTTGGCGCTCTCTGTAATTTCGTAATTGCCTCCATTCGCTATCTAAATTTTCAAGTTCGTTTTGTGGTATTAAATTCGGTAAAAGTAAAGCTATATCTGCTATTGAACTTATAGTTCCGCTTTTTACTATCTCAGGGTCATTGAAATTAAATTTTTTAGATGGGTTGTTTTTTAGTGTAAATCTAGTCGTGATTTGTGAACAACTTTCAACGTAAAAATCCAAACAACGTAGTCGCAAATATTTTATTTGTTCTGAACTAAATTTACCTTCTTCTAGATAAATTCTAACATTTGCTTCTAAATACAGATCTTCTAATGCTTGATAATTATGTGGATTTTTAAATTCAATGTTTTCTAATGCTGTAGATAATAAATAGTTACGTTTTAGGAAACAGTCACAAATTGTTCGAAAAATATTGGATACACTTTTATATAAAGTGTAAAGTTTTGGCGATTCTGATTGCATTTCCCGATTTGGACTATTAAAGAGTGGCAAAACATAATCTAGAAATAATAGAAAGACTTTGGTTAGCGAATTATTTAAATGATCGAGTATGTTTTCGGCTGTTGAGACATCGCCATCTGCAACAGCAGTTGTAAAATATAATCTGAGCGGATTGTATTGTTCTAGAATTCGTTTAATAGTTGAATCAACCGATAACCATCTGGTTTGGGACGGGTGTAAAATTTTGTGGATTTTAACATTGCAAAATAATTGATACTCTTGGAATTCGCTGATTCTTTTTGGACTAGAGTTGAAGTAATTAAAAATATTTCTTGTTAAGTTTTCAAGGAAATTTGGCAATTTTTCGCATGCGTATGAAGCAACTAAGTGAAATGAGTGGCAGATGCACTTTATGACAAATAAATTCGGTATATCTTTTTTTAGTAATGTTGTAACGGAATGATGTCTTCCCATCATTACATTTGCTCCATCAGAAGCAAAGCCAATCATGTTATCCTTATACGGAACAGAATTTGAGACAAATGTATTTATAACATGATTATATAAAGTTTCCGCATTCGCACTATCTAATTTCACAAGAGCAAAAAACAGTCTCTGATTAAATTGTCTTTTGCATACCTGACGACGAGACAAAGATGTTTTATCGTTGAGCGATCTGTAGACTCGTCTATAATAAAGGAAAATTTATTATATTTAATATCCTCACATATATTTTCGAAACATTCGGCACCTATGACATTTCGAACAATAGCTGTGGTTTTCTTTCTGGCGCACGATTTGCCTTGAGCAATCTTTGAATCGGGACAAATGTTAGCTATTAATTTTGGCAAATGGTCCATTACCAAAAATGGCAAATTATATTCTGCAATAAATGCAGACAATCGGATCTCGGCTAAAACCAAGATAAATAAAATTATTGTAAACATGAAATAATTTAAATAATCATACCTTCGGCAATATTATTCTTTATTTTGGCCGATTCTGCCATACCTGCTGAAAATTCGGTTAAACGCGGCTGTTTGCGTATCATCCTTGCTGTATGTTTATGAATTATCGAAAGACTGTGTTTCATTAGAGAATCTTTTCCGCTAGAAATATTAATGTCTTTACTGCAGATCTTACATCTTGCAAAATTTTTTCCCTTTTTACTTCTAGAAAGCCATCTCTCAAATTCTTCCAGCTTTTCCCAATCTTCCTTATAATTTTGGGAATATTTTATTTTTCTTTGCTATATTACTTGGGCCAGCTTGTTCACAGTCACTGTCACTACCCATAATTTAACACTAGGTATATTAATTTAAAAAAAAATCAAGTGACACCTATGTATGTGCTCTTCTAGAACCGATATAGGATACTGATTTCAAATTTTAAATGCAAAAACAGAAACAAACCCTTCACTCAAGATGCCACACTGTTTTAAAATAGAAATAAGCAAATAACCAAATAGATATCGCTTTTATTCATTATTGAATGATATGTTGTATTTATTTCATTCATTCATTTGTTCGAATGAAAAGGATTATTTCATTGTTGTAGTATTTTGAAATAATTATTTTTGGGGGAATAAGTATTTTTATTTGAAAAACAATGTTTCTTTAAGATAATTTTTAACCAGAATAGTCCCTTTATTTAGAATAAAGAGCGCTTGAGAAGCGTGCAAATAAATACCTACCGACATACATAATTGTTGCCTTTGAATTCAAGCATTATATCGACTATAATCCATAGTAGCTTTTATTACTGTCCCTACTCATAAAATAGCTTGCCTGTTTTAATTTTCTATTCATTATAGTCATAGATTAAAGATGAATGCCATTATAGTAGTAATTTATTATATTGTATTTTTATTCTTTATTATACATTTAAAAAAATACCCCTATAAATATTTACATTAGCACGTATTATTTACATGAATATAAACAGTTTTAGCACAATTTTATTTATTTCTTCTCATTCGTTTAAAAATCGGTAGATATGACGGCTTCATCGGTAGATCGGTAGAAGTGTAGAAAAATCGGTAGATCTACCGAAAAATCGGTAGACGGAACAACACTGGAAGTATGCAAAGGACACCCAAGTTACAGTGAACTAACAATAGTTGTAGTAGCCCTGAAGATGTTTGTTGCAACAGTGAACGGTACTCCAACGAAGAAAAAAGCAATAACAAGGACGTAATTCCAGCCCCGAACAATCAGTAAACTGATTGTTTCTGAGATACTTATAACTAACCAAAAAGTACTTTTCAGAAACAAATATCAGGGCATCGTTTAGTGAGGGTAAGAAATACAAGCTTTTTCCAGCGCTGAATATGTGCTTGTTTGTATCTGACTTTACCTTTTGCCTATACATTCGAAAGTAAAATTATAATTCTAACAGACACTTCTTAATTCAAAATGTGTAACGACGGTGTTATTAATCATACACCAAAATAAATGTCACGTAAATTCCCAGACTAATTAATCTATATTTTTTTTGACTCTAATGCCAAATGTTAATCCATATGAATTAAACTTGTCTGTGTTACGCCAATTTTAAGACTGACAGATTGATACAGAATATAATTGGACTAATGATAGTATTTCTACTACTCGCATTCACGGTGAAATTTACCGTCATAGATAGTTATTTAGAATTACTATACTGATTGAAGTTATATCGTGCGTTCAAAAAAAAAACCTGCCTCTGGCCTCATTATTTATAACCAAACCGAACGGGTCTTTTTATAAATATTTTTGCTGAATGTCTCCAAAAAGAGGGTACCATTTGTTCGTCGATCGCTAAGCTGTACGCCAAAATGCTAAACTGCATACATTTACAACTCGGTACGTCAAAAAGGCACGAAGTTTTGCAAATTTATCACTTTTGTCAAGCAATGCACTGTCACTAATGTGAATGTATTTTTTGATAAGGCGTAATTTATTCCTACTATTCCTACTCTATTTGTAGTAAGGTATGATATCCAGTAAGAATAACTATCCCCAGAAACCATATCAGTCGTGTATTTGTTAGAACGAAATTGTGATAACAAAATTAGATATCTTTTATAGACACACCTCGAAATATACGCCCACGGCTCTTGACTACAGCCAAACATCCGGACGATCACTATAGAGAAATAATAGCCGCACAACCTACAAATTCCTTTCTTGACAGGTTTGTCAGTTATTATTACATGCCGGCGAAGTCTATTACCGCCAAAGATTCATTTGTGTGCAGTTATTTTCAAATATTACAACTGATGTCGCAATAGTTATTTATGCATCAAGGGCGTTATGGGTATTATATTGCTCCGAGGTCGACGTTAATTCAGCCCAAGGGCCTCTGGCCCGAGAGATGAATGTCGACTGAGGGCAATATAATTGCTATAACGCCAATAGTTCATACAAAATTTTATTTTTCACGAAGAATTAATTTCTTAAGCGAAAAATTCAAATTCCATTGGAAAAGTTCAGGGATTCTGTCATTACGCATGTTACTCCTTGAATCAACGATATAACCTTAATTTTATTTTAAATGACAGTTGTTGACATTTTGAAGTTTGTAAGTTGCCAATGTTTAGATACGCTTAATTGTAATAAAGAATGCTAAAGTTTTACTTCTTTCATTAGACTTTCTTAAAAATTCAAATTATTAATTCTGTAAAATGTAACAAGTGTTCATTTGAAAAGTCAATCTAGTAGCATGTGATTTACTGAGAACATTTTGAAGTATGTCGTAAATTAAAATTTACTACTTAACCTACAAAGTCGTATATTTTGACAGTTTCATACACACAAATAAATAACAAATGTGATTGACATTATCAAATGTCATTTGGATTTACGTTTACGGAACAACAAACACATACTAATATATATGCGTCTTATTCTATCAAAATTTCAAAGTAACCTAGATTGACTTTTCAAATGAACACACGTTATCTCCTTTCTTCTCGGGCCTTATTTATATAAAAACTGTGAGTAAATTACAGGGCTATATGAGCCTTATCTCCCGGTTATACCGCCCACTGGCGATATGATCATATTTATGGATAACCGTATCCAAGGTGAAATGAACAAATAATACTTAAGTGAAAAATTAAAAGTTTTTTAACTTTTTTGTCACCTAGCTGCGAAATACTTTTAAAACGCCAACACTTTCCCTGGTAAATGCTCGTGTTCAGTTTCCGAGCTCATTTTGAATTAAACACTCTTAGAATATGAATTACACTATGTAATTCTAAAACTATTTTTTCAAGCAACTAATATTTATTGTTTATTAGGTTGCTATCGTTATGATAGTCACAACGCCCAAACCGTCTTGATTCAAACACGGTTCAAGCGATTTCAAATATAAATTAAATTATCGTGCATATCATAATTGTCTTATTTTATAGCAGTTTTCGGAAAAAATATTGCTTGTATCTCTAAGGCGAAATGCTTTTGCGCTCTCGATTGAATATTTTGCCTCGCTAAAGCTCCGCATAATAACTTCTATTCTTGAATGCAAAGGTACCATTTCGTATTCTAGATACAAAATAACTATTTTTGGTTATTGTGCAATGATTTATGGTTCACTAGATTAAAAAAAATAAGTTCATAAAATTTTTCTGTTAATGTTTTACCAATAAAAATATCGTTCCAAAGCTAAAGCTTTGTCAAAGAGTTACAAATGCATTTCCAGTAAATAATATTATAAAAAAGCACGTGTTTATAATGAAAACAAATTTAAATGTAGTTTCAATAATACAATGTATGTATAAAGAATATAAACATGAAATATCTGGAAAAATAAACTCTTGTTACGAAAAAAAATCTTTTGGAGAATAGTGCGTTTTTGCACGTAGGTGCTTAGGGCCGATTGCCTAATATATATTTAAACGGCGATTTATTTTTTAAAAAGGGTTTTAATGAAATATTTCTTCTCATAATTTCCATATACCTTAAAATCTTATTTTACATCGGATTTTAGTTGAAGGAAGAAAAATTGGCATTTGCATTATTTAAATGACCAGTTAACCTACAAATAACACACGGGCTGTAGTCGTACGCAAATATTAGTAAAATGAATGAATCTACCTTTTCGTCAAGCTTGTATTCGTTTAAATGTAAATACAGTAATGACAGTTATAGAATGGAATATTGCAGATGCGCGTAATTTTGATAATGAAAGCAGGAAAGCAGTTATTAATTAGAAAGCACTCCAACAGGTAATAAATGGAAAATCATAATGCAAATATAAATAAATATATTTTTTATTTATAAATAATTTTCAAATATAGATTTAATTATACTACAAATTTATATTTTAAAAACAGAATACTAACATAAATTTTCCTTTTCATATGAAATGTACTAATTTCCTCAATTAAAAGTTTATCTTCTTTAGAAAAATTCGAGCGACCGATTTTTTTGCTAGGCGTAGAATTATTCATTATGATTTATGCTAAAATAGAAAGAAATTCAACTAGGAAATATATAATTTTATTTCATGGATTTTTCGCGCTAAAAATACTATTTTAGTATATATCTGTAATAATTAATAAAATAATATCTAGACGAATTTAGTGAAAAGCATTTAACCAATAGCAATACCAGCAAAGCCTACAAACTATTAGGTTATGTTCTAGATCTGACGCGCGTATTTCAATCAATTTGAATTTTCAGTATGAGCAACGTTACTAATTTAGGGTAGAAATCCTTTTAGTTAGGAACAATATGATTATGAGACGGTCTTCTTTTAATATATCACTTAAAAGAGCTTTTAGGCAAAATGGACTTTTTAGTTAAAATCCCTTTTAAAGAAATAATTATTTCTTAAAATACAACTTTAATATGGACGTTTGCAATGGTTTGAATAGCATCTTTACTTTCATGGACTATTTTGAAATTTAAAAGGAAAGTTAGCTCGTTTTCATAATGCATGTGAAGACGTTTTATTAGCGTAGATAAATATTCAGAATAATATAAAGTGAAATCTCTCATAAGCGGGCGCTCATGCTCCCAGTGTTTTCGTCCAGCCATGGGAGATGTCCACTTATGGGATAGCTCGAAAAAAATCTTTTTTTGACATGAATTTTTTAATGTGACGAATAAAAAACAGTATTTCTGTAAATTCATTTATAATAAATAGCTTTTATTACAAATTCATATGCATTAGTAGATAGAAATATGTATATATTAAAAGTTTAAAAATAAATTTACATGGGTTGAAAAATTTTATTAATTTTCGTCTGTTGAAATTTAGCTGCTTCCATTTCAATAGATGATTTTCGAAATGACTTTCTAATTTTTTGATAATCTGAAATGCTATAAAGTCATCTCTTGCAAGCGTTTCAAACGAGCAGTTTGCTTCAGTGACTCATTAAATGATTTTATAGAATCAGGGGCTTGGTCATCGACTTCATTCCTCTTCGACCTCTTCTTCCTCTGAATCTTTTTTCAGTTCATCATCCGTCATTTTCAGTTTCTAATTGAATTTCTATGTTGTGATCTTCAATGTGGACTGTTTCATCGATATTTAAAAATTCTTCCAATATTTTATCACTTAATTCGACGAACCTGTTCTGTAGATTAAAAATGTTGACAATGGTAATTCATCTTCGGCATCAAACTCTGGAAGGATGAAAGTATCTCTTATGAATGCAGCTTTACGAAAGCAATTTTTAATAGTAACTGCTTCAACTTTATCCCACGAAGCTTTAACAAAATATAAAGTGTCAAGTACATTAATACGCATTTTTGATAATATGTGCTTCAAAATAAATCCTGTGTAATGAACTTTGAAATTTTGGATTATGCCGTGATCCAAGGGCTGACATGCTGCAATTGTGTTTGCAGGTAAAAAAATTATATTAACATTCGTTAACTTCAAATCTCTAGAATGAGATGCTGCAATCCACGAACAAATGAACTTATCTTTTCTGGGCTAAATTTATTACGATTCGTGACTATCGTGACACACACTGAGCATCCTACTATGTAAATAGGGGAACATCGGATTTATTACGACGCCTTTTTTGGTATTACATACTGAAAATGTTTTGTGTCCGCTTATGAGAGATGTTTTGTACGAAATGTGTAGAAATATAGTGTCCGCGTCCGTTCGTTAGAGCGTCTGCTTATCGGATAGTAATTTGTACGAAAAATGTAACGAAATACTTGTGTATAGAAAATTTGTTCTGTTGCGAGAGATGTCCGCCGCAGCGAGTGGAGCTTTCACTGTACTTATACAGCAAAGAAAGTTTTTTCGGACGAAAAGAGTACCTTTCTAACAATTTAGAAACAATTCGATACTCAATTATTTTGGTGGCATACCGGGAATTACCACGTTATACACGTTCAACGTGTTCTGGAAAAATCATGATGAATGAATACATAATGATTACAAGAAACTCGTCATATTTCAATATAGCAGATTTCAAAAACAGAGCAAACATTTAGTGGCGAGAGTAGATTTGAAATTTATTTACAAATTCTATCAATGCTCAACATAATACCGATTTTATGTTTAACCAGGATTCAACAGCCTTTGCAAATCATTTTAATGAAAACAATGTCCTTATTCCACCTGACAAAGTATTTTGAAAGCTTTTTGGACAAAATACCATTAGGATATAACTGTTTCACAAATTTATTAGATTACTGTAGCATATGTGTCGATAAGACACCGTACTATTCTCAAAGAGACAAGATTACTGAATGAAAGTGAATCACCGAGAGAAAACTCAGGAAACATTTACACCAACAAATCACCTTCATATACAGGGTGACAAAAAAAATTGGAGCTTTAGTTTTAACTGAAAATAGTACACACAAACTAATGACAAATGAAAAAAAATTGTGATAAAACTTGTAAAGTAACACTTACAGTTTAAGAGACCCAGCAGGAATTATTAAAGGTACTCTCATCGTATCATTTATTTTACGACATCGTTTACATGCCAGAAATTATTTAATGTTTTTGCGAAACAATTTACCAGATTCTTTAGAAGAAGTGCCTTTAAACGAGCGTCGACACATGTGGCTTTTGCATAATGTTGCTCCACCCCATAACAGTTATGAAGTGCGTGAGCATTTAAATAATACGTTTGGTGACCGATAGAGGTGAGTCTATTGCATGGCCACCTAGATTACGCGATTTGAACCCGATGGACTTTTATGTATGGTAACATAAGAAAGTTTGGTGTACAATAACGATAATGAAATTGAAAACATTCAATTATTGACCATACGTCTTCAAGATGTTGCAGACACAATAAGCAGGCAAGATATCCGAGCATGTTGCATGTTACAACTCGTGGACCCGGCGAGTACAAGTTTGTATTCAAGCAGGAGGCGGTAACTTCGAACATTTGCTCTAGGAGGTGTTCCTGTGTTGCTCGCATAAGTGTGTTACTTTACAACATTTATCACAATTTTCTTTTCATTTGTCATTATTTTGTGTGTACTATTTTCAGTTAAAAATAAAGCTCCAACGTTTTTATCACCCTATATTAAAATGCTGTGAAGATTAGTGATGCTGCCATGAGTACAACAAATTTTTCCTCAGAATAATTACATACTTCAACATGATAATTGCCCTATTCATATGACAAATGTAGTTAAACTGTCGTTTTATCGGAATAATGTGAAAGTATTCCAATGGGTTTTTAAAAGTTCAAACATAACCCGATAGAAAATAGCTGAGCTGAGATGTTGAAACGTATATCACGAGTACGTGTTGAGAATATAAGACGTAATAGTGTAGTTAATTTTAAATATCTGTGAAAATCTAGTAGAGCAACAGAGTTAAATATCATATACACTTTCAATGCCCAGGAGAATAGGGGCACTTATGACTGTTATGAGTAAAGTTCGGATTTTTATGCATAAGAAAGCCTTTAAATATGTCACGCTTTTCCCAAAAATATGTCAAATATATACTTCATTTTTACCATTTATGCATTTTTATGCACATTATTTTTAATGTAATCGCTTACTGAAAATCAAGGGAAGAATGGTAAAACAACAAACAGAAGTCTAAATTACATTTATACATAAAAAAATAATTATTATTACATGATAAGAGCATTGAATAATAATTAGAGTGGACCAATCCGGAGCGAAAGCAGAGGCGTGACTAACGAATTGGTTCCCGCGTGCCCCATCGCACATACGATTACTTAGTATGTTGTTCACGGTCATCGTGTGTACACGTATAATAGCAGCAGGAAAGTGTATTCTGTGTATTTAATAATGTTGAAGGAGCGTACAGTAAAAAAACCGCTGTCATCAAAGTTAGTCAATAGGTTTATTGAGAACCATCCTAGTTTATCTTACAATGGGGTAAATGTAAAATGTTTAGGGTGCAATATATATATAAACCATTTTACAAAATCAAATTTGCAACGCCACGTGCATAGCGCAAGACATAAAGATAGAGACACTGGTGCCGATACAAAATACGAAGTGTTCTTATTTGATTTCTGTACAATGATGGTTGTGTGTAATTTGCCGCTTACTTTGTTACGAAATGATTCGTTTATTTCATTTCTTGAAAAATATGGCAATGTAGAATTACCGAGCTGCACCCACTTACGACGTTATTTAAAATCTGTTCGTGTACATTTAGAAAATAAAATTAAGGCTGATCTGAAAAATAAAAAAGTGTGGTTGAGTGTGGATGAAACAACTGATAGCAAAAAACTGTACTTAATGTTATGGTGCGTAAAATGGAACCAAATCAATCGCCATCCTCAATTTTATTAGCTAGCAGACAAATAGAAGAATGTACAGCGCGGGTAATTTCAAAAGTGGTGTTAAGTACATTGGAAAAATTTGAAATTTCCAGAGATCAAATACTAATGTTTGTGACAGATGGTGCCGCAACCATGCTTTCTGTAGGTCGGTCTCTTAAGGAACAATGTGTTAACTTTTTACATATTACATGTAAAATCCATGCCCTACAACTTGTAGCAGAACGGATCCGTAAATGTTAAAATGTAGATGCGCTAATATCGAGTACAAAGGCAGTACTCCTGAAATCTCCAAAACGTATTCGGAAATTTCACGAATTGTGTCCCCATACCCCTGAGCCACCACAGCCGATTCTAACACGATGGGGAACATGGCTTCGAGCGGCATTTTACTATCATAAATATTTTGAGGATGTAAAAAAAGTGGTTTTATTATCAAATCCGAAAGATAGTGCCGCTATCGAAGAAAGTCGGAAAAAATTTCAAAATAGTCAGGTTAAAAGTGATTTACAAACTATTCACAACAATTACTTCGGAATAGTGCAAGCATTAGAAACCCTACAAAATTCTTCGCTATCGTTACAATACACACGCACAGCTATGTTCGATAGAAGACGCAAGAAATGAGTGTATTTTAAGTAAGTTTGAAAGTGTTTTAGATAAAGATTTAGATTTTGCCAGACTTAGACAAATTTGTGAAGGTTCGTCTACAGATATGTTAAGTTGCTTCAAAGATTATTTTAATTATGCAAACATCACATCACTAGATGTGGAGCGATCGTTTTCTTTATACAAGCACATATTTTCCTCACGGCGGACGCATTTTCGAGAAATAACTTTGGAGACGCACCTTATGTTAACAATAGTTCATCGCGCTTCTCCAGATTTTCAAGTCACGGAAAACGCATAAGACGGTAAGTTTTTTTTTAATAATCTAATTACATACATTTTAGATTTTATTTTTTATACATATCATCGAGAACGTTTCATAATCTAGAAAAACCGTCTTACATTTTTTTTGTATCTAACATAATAACAGCACCGTTCGTGATAGTATATCTCCAGATATTAATAATGTTTCGCATGCGGGAACCAATTCGTTAGTCACGCCTCTGCTTTCGCTCCGAATTGGTCCACTCTAATAATAATATAGCAAAAGATTACAATATACAAAACAATAGCTATATATATATATATATATATATATATATATATATATATATATATATATATATATATATATAATTCAATGATTGTTACTTAATAACATAATTAAGTAGTTATTATGTTATTAAGTAACATCCATGGAAATATATGTATAGCTATTATTAATAACATTCACTTTCGTAATGAGATCTACTTAACTTTTTATTGTACCAATTACTAATTAAGTGCTCTATATTTTCGACGCTAAAATTTTATCTTCGATCTCTTAAAATATTTTTATATTTTGAAAACGTTCTTTCAACTTCAACTGAAGTAATAGGTGCATATTTTAATGACGCCAGATGTTCGGGATCTAAATATAAATTATTATCTTTAACAGTCGAACTTAATGATCATGATAAAATCTTTGGTATTTCTGTTAACTTTTGAAAACGATCATTCCTTGTTATAACACTATAAAATTTACCTAGATAACATTACTAGTTCGACCTGGAACGTTTTTTAATAAATTTTCACAATATTCTACAATAGAAATTGACTCTAATAAAGATATATGGTCAGTCTCCAATTTTTTAATTAATCCTCTTAAAAAACTATAATGTGCTTTAATATACGTCAATTGATCTAGAATCTCGCGTTTTTCGAATAAACTGTTGGATTTTATAATAAATTCAGCTGAATCAGAAAAATCTACTACAATGTTTTTTATATGATTATAGTTATTCACGTGACACATAGCTGTGTTTAACCACGTTCCCCATGGGATAATTACCAGTTCAGGAGGTAGAGGATCATCCGGCAATTTTTATTTTATAAACATGGATTCATAGAGGTGCTTTCTTAAATATTTCTTACGTTCGAAATATACGCGACGCAAAGAAAAATTTTGCCAGTCGGCTGAATATCTGTAGCAAAAAAAGTCATAAAACTTTCATTAACAAAGCGTACCGATTAAAAAATATGTAATTTTTTTATACCGTTAATCGTATTATATTATTTCAGTGTAGAATGGATATGTCCACAATATTGGGGTGATATCTATAATAAAAATAAATATGTTTTTTTGCATAATCCAAACTCTAGTTATTAGTGCTAAAAGCGGCTGCTCTTTCTTTTATAATAAACAAAAAATAGATTGTATCAGCTTATATATTAATGAACAATATTTAAGGTTTTTTATTTGACGATGTTGCGTTTGGAAAGCTCAATTACTGCAAACAATTTTTTTTTCAGTTAACCGTTTTTTTATTGTGCTACGCGTGTTTACAAAGTCGTTACTTCCCAGGCGGCTAAGCACTGGAGAATGCATTTCTGTAATAGGCCCATTTTATTTGAGGTTACATTTAATATATACAGGCTATTTGTTCATTCGTTGATATAATATAATCAGTATGTACATGTACATCAATTATTTCAATATCCGCTAAAAATTTCATTTTTTTAATTGTTTGATTTAAAAAAAAGTCAACGTTTTTACGTTAGATAGTACACATTGTGTTGAGGTTGGTAAGTGATAAATTACAAGAATTCGCTGTTTAGTTAATTCAAACACACAGTGCATTGAACTGTACAAAAAAGAAAACGTAGTAAATAAATATGCCATTGTTTGCTTTTTATTATTAGACTGGCCTTTCATAAAATTGTTTCTATTACAACGCTAACAGATATGCAATAATAAAGATTTGGTTTAAAAGTCGATGCATGTTTGCTTTATGTAAACACATTCGTCAATGATAAATAAAATACCTACTCAGATATCCAATTACAAAATATTAAATTAATTAGTTTTTCCTTCGTACAGCACCTCTTAAATCAACTTCAGTGGTCGGTACAAATACGAACATTAAAGTTTCAGCGGCAAATCTCTTAATATGATACTGTAAGCAAAATATCGCCATATATTCGAGAAGTGGGTCTGTTCTTTACAGGTCAGCATTTTCCTTTAAATAACAGTCAATAGCGAAAAAATGACATAGAAGTTTTACACACACTTAACGCTATGCATGAAGATCGTTTTAAAAACATTTTCCCATACTTTCTTCTTTTTTTTTTGCGCTTATTTGAAAACTTTTTCTATGCGATTTTTTGGTAATACTTTATACAATTTGGAAACTATATACCCTCCAAATTATGCATACGAGTGAATAAGAACAGAAATGCGTTTTGCAGTCAGCCACGGCTGCTCGAGACGAAAAGATTTGTAGAACACATCTTAGATATTTGCAAGCATAGTTACATATAGCTTGTGTACTTTTATGACGTGGGATCAATTCAAGACGCCCTCAGCTGATCAAAAAATGTATGTTGAGAGCAGTGACAAATTGGCACTACTCTACTATGATGTTGACGTTTATATTTGGGATATGTTGGAATATCTTCAATATTTGATTACTATCAGATGAGTCATTAAATGCAGCTATAACTTTTATTGTTGTGCAACGAAAGTCATAAAATCTAAATAAAACCAGATCTGTATTGTAGATTTAACAAAATACAAACAAGAAACAACCCGGTAGCTAATAGTAGAAAAGTAAAATACACTAATCTGGTGTAAAATTCGATCAGCTGACGGCGTCTTAAATTGGTCTGACTTAAAAGTATAGTGTTCTGCAGAAGAAATGCATATATTTCCAAGAAGAATAAAAAATCAATGTCATACTAAATAAAAAAATTTTATTTTGGAAAATATTTATAGTAACGAGCGATCATTAAAATTTTCACTCGTAGCTGGCCGTGTATATAAAAATTATGTCGTAGCTTTAGTCATTAAGATGTTATTTCAAACATCAGTCAGTGTCAAATATATATTTTAAAGTTTCACCAAAAGAAAAAGTAATGGCCTTTAATGATATGCATAAAGCGTTTATTACTTCATGACATCTCAAAAAATTGGTGGTATTTGGCAGTATTCAATAGAAAATTGCCTTGCCTTGCGGAGTTTGAAGAGAGATATCCAAATACTGTTCCTAGCTATAAAACTTTCCGTGATACGCTAATGCATTGTGTAAATCTTTTTCGTCAAACAGGCAGTATTTTAAGGAAAAAAGGAAGCGGTCCTCCTCTCAAGAGAAGTCGCGGCGTAATTGAAAATGTCAGACAAATTATTAACGAATCTCCTCAAACATCTATTCGCAGAGTTTCGCAACAAGTAGGGCTTTCGTATGGAACATGTCAAAAAATTTTAAAAAAGGATTTGCACATGTATCCATATAAATTAACTTCTGTACAAAATCTATTACCTACGGATTATGAAAAAAGAACACAATTTTGCCAATGGTTTATTCAAACAATGACAGACAATATTTTAAATCATACTTTTTTCACCGATGAAGCTTGGTTTTATTTGAAAGGTTATGTTAATTCGCAAAATATGCGTATGTGGTACAGTGAAAATCCTCATTTTTATAGAGAAGTTCCTCTACATCCAGAAAAAATAGGCGTATGGGTAGGTACGAGTCGTCACCGATTAATAGGACCAATATTCTTTGAGGGCACGATAACATCGGAGAAATATCGTCAATTAACTAATGATGAACTCCAGGTCGGATATTTTCAACAGGATGGGGCTACATCTCACGTTACACTTGAAAATATTCAGTTTTTGCAACAATTTTATGGCGATAGGATAATAAGTAGAAATACAGCGATTCCATATCCACCACGATCGTTTGATTTAACAGTCATGGATTTTTTTGTGTGGCCATATATAAAGAATATTATTTATGAAACACCAATTAATAATCTACAAGAGTTAAAACATAAAATCATAGAAAAATGTGAACACATCAATAACTCACCGCAAATACTGATCAATGTTTTCAATGCTCTACGAAATAGAGTGCGATTATGCTTGGTGGAGAATGGTCAACATTTTACACATTTTTAATAATATTCTATTACTTTGTATAAAAATTATAAATATATTTAATATAAAAGTCAGCATTTCAAATTATTTTTTAACAATCATAACGTTTGAAATTATAATGACAGATCTTCTCTAATAACTCAAGTTAGGACATACTTTTTGTGTACATGGCTTACTTGAGCGAAAATTTTAATGATCACTCGTTATATTAAAGTTTATTTATGATATCTTCCAAATGACTTCCATCGTTTGCGATACAGCGAGTTAAGCTATTTCTGAGGTTTTGCAAAACGCGCGCTGTCATACCAGGCGGTATCCTTGACATTTTCTTCCGGATTGCTGCTTTCAAGGCATTGATGGTTTGAGGACGGTTGGTGCACACTTTTTCTTTCAGGTAGCACCTGAGAAAAAAAGCACATGCGCGAGATCGGGTGAGCGCGACTGCCATGTAAGTCGCCGCGATGTGAAATAATGCGGCCTGGGAACATCTGATTTAAGACTTACATGGAGTGGCTCCATCTTGTTGAAACCTTATCTCACCATTGAGCTGCTGCAATTTTCTGATTGCACAAAGGTTTGTAACATGTAGACATAACGAGAGGATGTTACTGTAACAGCTGCTCCATTCTCTCCAAAAAAGTAAGGCTCCCACACTTCGAATACAGACATCATCGCCCACACTGTCACTCGCTGGCTGTGCAGGTGTTTTTCATAAAGGTCTTGAGAGTTTTCTCTTACCCAATAACGGTGATTTTGGTTCTTCACTAAATCAGATAAGTGGAAATGAGGTTCATCACTGGTCAATAAAATTGCATTTCTCGGCACGTTTTGAAGAGTGGCCTGGGACGCATGCACACGCTTTTGAAAGTTACCTTCGTGTACCGCATGAACAAGAGCCATCTTGTAAGGATGGAACTTATTGTATAGATGTAACATTCGCCTAACACTTCGGTCGGACAACAGCAAAATAGCCCCTTGATTCAGTGCCGAACGACGCGACGATCGCTCAACGGACTGCCTTAATCTTTCAACATTTTTCTGTGTTCGAACATTTCTTGGCCTGTCAGGAGGTTTTTGTTTTAGTCTTGAACCTGTTGCGCGAAAGACAGCTACTCACTGAATAATCGCTTTACGATCTGGCATTGGGCGAATATTGAAACGTAGCCTGAACGCTCGTTATGTAGAAATTACGGAACCACCATTTAAAAAAAAAAGTTTTAACAACGAACGCACGCTGTCCGCCTGGCCAAGGCATGCTGACATGCCATCTTTTGAGTTAGCGTACCAAGAAAGCCCCGCCACGCTTTTTTATCTCCATCAACATAGGAGTAACAACTGTTCGAAATCCATGTATTCTTTCTGTCGGATCATTTATTATACAATTTTTTACGTAGTTATACAATTTGAAAATATTTCTCTTTTATATGTAAAGAAATAAATGTATGTTATATGCAAATAAATACATGAATAAATATGCAGTACTAAAACAGGCAGAAACAAGAAAAATACCTAATTAAAATATAAATTAGACGTATTTTTGGCAACTAAGTTGCTATTTTCAGTAGAACAATCTGAAAAAGGAAGATAGCGTAGCGTCCTTGACTAAGGTATAACCTTCTAAGATACGCTCTTCACAAAATCGCCAGCGGAAACTTTACACTCGCGAGTGACTATTTTCGAAAGATGGGATAACGCTGCAGTACTATTTTCCGAAGTGGTTACACCTTTTCGAAGACGTCTATAAAAAATTAATTGGTACTCTTACAAACGGCGGCTTTGCTGGATATTGGGTTGTAGTTGCCGTGCTAATAATAATGAAATTATTCTATGATAAATAAAATAATTAGTGGTGCTGGTGAAGTTTCATCAAAGTTCCAGGACGTGTGTGATGATGGTTAATTAAAATAAATATACAACAACTTACTTACTAAATAAAACACAGGAGCGTTGTCCTTAATGTTTGTATTTATATTTACACAAGAAGAAATTGAAATTCGTATCTTTAAAAGTAATGAAACAAAAGTAATATATACACGAGGAGCGGTAAATAAGTAATTAAAAATTAACACAAAATACACTGAAACGAACATTAAATTGAGCAGTAAATTAAGGGTTAATTAATGTATATAAAATAACCTCTGAATAGAACAATACAGAGTTACCTTTGAGTTTCCAAGTTGGTCACGTGGTCTTAGAAGCGAAAGACGCCGGGCGGCATCGTGTCGTGTACCTGGACAGTACGATGAGGGATGTTTTACTTTCGAAGGTTCTAAAGAGAAGGTCGGACTGATCGTTTTGTCGATAGAACACTGGTTTTAGAAAACGGTCTGTTTTATGACCTAAGTCGAAGAGGAGGTCGATATCTTGAATAATAATTAATAAGAAGCGCGATCTGAAGAGATGTTCTATCGATGGCATAAATATTATTAAAATAACCCTTGTGACTTAAGCTTTCTAATGATATGAAACACCATATATAAGAGAAGATGTATAATTAAATTAAAACAATTTAAAATGAAATGTATCTAGAAATTCCACAGTACGGTTGTTGCCGGGTCAGGTAGAAAACGAAGGGTTTCGTCGGTCAGGATATAACAAAAGAAATGCTTTCTCGATTGACTCGATTGGATGTGGAGGTGGGATAGGGTTAATTGTAGGATTACATTTGGTTTCATGGTAAGATTTGGGAGCTGTAAAGAATTTAATTGTAATACGATTTTTCTTACCAAAATGTA
Organism: Melolontha melolontha; assembly: GCA_935421215.2. Classification (NCBI taxonomy): domain Eukaryota; kingdom Metazoa; phylum Arthropoda; class Insecta; order Coleoptera; family Scarabaeidae; genus Melolontha; species Melolontha melolontha. Next base: position 51,956,027 of record OW285239.1, read on the forward strand.
AACAACGTCGTCCTATATTTAATACCGCTTCTTGCGTTTCGAAGAATGGCATTCCCAAGATTAAATTTTCTCACAAATCCGGTGCAATTAGAGCAGGGACTTCTATTACTTGATTCTGGATGCGTGCACTTGCGATACCAGTTCCGAAAATAGTCATGTGTGAAAACTTGTGTCCTAATGATGCTGTACTGACCTTGTTTGATGTTATGCGTCGAACAATTGCAGGAGCGGCAAAGTTATGCGTCGCTGCGGTGTCCAAGATGGCGTCGACAGAGCGTCCTGTGACTTTCACACATATACGAGGTGTTTTCGATGATGAATTATGCTGTATTTAATTCAACGATGGTTCTTGTTTGTTTCGCAGAACTGGGCAGTTGCAATGCCAGTGATTATCAGAACAGTAATCACATGGCGGTAGTCCTTTCGTCGTTAATTCATTCCCTTTGTTGCCTGAAATTGAATTAGATGATAAAGACGATATCGTACTTGCGTAATTGTCTGCTGGATCGCCGTGGATGTGGTTGTCTATTTCCATGCATGCTTCTCTTAACGCTTTCGATGTTTCAAGAGGTTTCGGTCCTAACATCACTTTGTATTCGGATCGTAATTGCCTCTTGATTAACGCTGCGATCTTCGTATCATCTCAATTTGGATATAAACGATTGCACAATCGTTTTTTCTTCAAGAGAAAAGGAACTGCGCGTTCATTCTCTTGCTGAAAATGTCCATATAAAATTTCATGAAGTTTGTCTTTACGTTCGTTCGACTTGTAACGTTCAAGAAATAATTCACTAAAACATTCAAAAGAATCAATTTGATAATCGAATTGCTCAAACCATAATGCTGCTTCTCCGTGAAGATATGTTGCGATTTCGTCTATCGTTCGTGCTGGGCTTGGCGTTTCTGCTTTCAGATGTGCTTCTAGTTGTTGGAGGAATATTTCAGGGTCCTGGAAAATATCTCCACTAAAAACATCAGGCTTTGGAGGTGATACACGTGGTGTTGCAACTGATCTACAAAATTATTGTAAAACATTGATTAAACATTGTATATCTGATGAGTTTTCGTTAGGCGCCACCAAATCATTCGATTTGGAATTAGAAGAGTTGTCCTGTTCTTTTGACTTCACCATGTTGCTGTGGATTCGTTGATTACACTTAATCAAATTTTGCCTCACGTTATGGGCGACACTTCTTACAAATGGCGGCTTTGCTGGATATCGGGATGTGGATGTGCCATGCTAATAATAATGAAATTATTCTAAGATAAATAAAATAATTGGTGGTGCTGGTGAAGTTTCATCAAAGTTCCAGGACGTGTGTGATGATGGTTAATTAAAATAAATTTACAACAACTTACTTACTAAATAAAACACAGGAGCGTTGTCCTTAAAGTTTGTATTTATATTTACACAAGAAGAAATTGAAATTCGTATATTTAAAAGTAATTAAACAAAAGTAATATATACACGAGGAGCGGTAAATAAGTAATTAAAAATTAACACAAAATACACTGAAACGAACGTTAAATTGAGCAGTAAATTAAGGGTTAATTAAAGTATATAAAATAACCTCTGTATAGAACAATACAGAGTTACCTTTGAGATTCCAAGTTGCTCACGTGGTCTTAGAAGCGAAAGCCGCCGGGCGGCATCGTGTCGTATACCTGGACAGTACGATGAGGGATGTTTTACTTTCGAAGATTCTAAAGAGAAGGTCGGACTGATCGTTTTGTCGATAGAACACTGGTTTTAGAAAGCGATCTGTTTTATGACCTAAGTCGAAGAGAGGGTCGATATCTTGAATAATAATTAATAAGAAGCGCGACCTGAAGAGATATTCCATCGATGGCATAAATATCATTAAAATAACCCTTGTGACTTAAGCTTTCTAATGATATGAAACACCATTTATAAGAGAAGATGTATAATTAAATTAAAACAATTTAAAATGAAATGTATCTAGAAATTCCACAGTACGGTTGTTGCCGGGTCAGGTAGAAAACGAAGGGTTTCGTCGGTCAGGATATAACAAAAGAAATGCTGTCTCTTTGTAAACGAATATACAGAAGAAAAAATGTCTTAAGTTAAATATTATTTTAAAATCGAGGTATTTAAAGAAGAAATATGATTTAAAAATAAATTAAAATATTCTATATGCGGAGCGTAACAGTACCCTCTTGTTAGTATTATTGTCATAAAGAAAAGAACAAATAAAATATAATATTATCTTTCCCAATACTACAGCGAGTCGAATCAAAAACATGTTCGCCTTCTAAAATTCTGCTTTTTTTTAATGAAGCGGTTTCAAAAAGTGACGCTGCATTATTCAACAGCTCGACATCGCAAAAAAAAAACAAATAAATCTAAATCTCGACGTGTCAATCTCGTATACTTTGATGTTAATATGTACATTTTTTTTCGATGGGAAGCGACACGGCAATTAATGGCAGAAAAGCTGACATATGCTCGTTCGATAGAAATACTGATTGCCCGAGGACTGTAGAACGCACATGTGGTCGTATCGAATTTTCTGATTCGCCTTTCCGGTCACGTTTTAAATATTACCGACGGCCAGTCCAATATGCCAAAACACCGCGTTTAAATATTAAATAAACTCAAACGATTACTTAATGAATTCTCCTAAGTATTTTCCACTTTTCTTTAAATGAAAATAAACAGAAAATCCTCTAATAAAAATTAGCCTCATCCCATTTTGGTACAAATATTATTGTAATTTAACACTGGATGGCAGTGAATCCACAAGAATTTTGATTACCCCATCGGGGGAAATGAACGATTCGTGTCCTGTAATCGGAATGAAATATTGGAGCTGTATTTTGAGTGAAAATGGTTTGATTGGAATTTGTATTTTTCCCGTTTTAATGAACGCATTAATTAAAAATGGTAAATGCAACACAGGCCTTGCCCGGATTAATTTTTGAATGAATTCGATTTGCAATTTTAATCCTTTTTTAATTACGTTTATTTTAGAATACTAATTTTGGATAATAATTTTGGTTTCTTTGGCAATTCTAACGTAAATAATATTTTCGAAGATCTTCACACATTAATAAAGCTAACGAGAGCTGTCTGCATAATTTTGCTCACTCAAAGCGGAAATCTCCTCTGAATTTCAATCTTTATAATTTCTATGATTGAAATAAAATTATTTACGAGGGCGATTCGTAAAGTAAGTTTCTTTTCCGCCTAGTGGGCAGAGCAGTAATGATATCGCTGCGATCGCAGCACTGCGGTATAGTCTGGTTCAGTGTGAGTCTGAAAGTGATAACGAGAGAATCGTTCGAACATTCTTTCGTGCTATTTTGGTCGCTTAGAATGGCTGCCGCTGATGAAAATCCCACCGACTGTGAATTGCGTGCTGTTATCCGATTTCTATGTGCAAAGAACATGAACACTGCTGAGATTCATCTTGAAATTTATTCTATTTATGGCGAAAATATCATGAGTTACAGTATGGTGGCGTATCCTTCAAGAAGGACAAACTAATGTCTATGATGAAGAACGGAGAATGTGGAAGACCAACTGCTGTGACGAACGAACTTGTGGGTAATGTCAAAGAAAAAATTAGCAAAATTCGGCGATTGAAAATCACAGAACTGAGTGCCTTTTTCCCTTAAATGTCACGTACAATTTTGTACGAGGTTGTTACCAAATATTTAAGTTACCACAAGTTGTGTTCACAAACGTGTGCCAAAATTTCTTACCGAAGACAGAGAGAATATGATCGGCACTAACTCTTCTGAGAAATTGCGATGTTGAAAACGAAAATTTCCCGAGGCATATCATAACAGGCGATGAGACTTGAGTCGTCTATGTTAACGTTTACAAACTTTTTCTGCGAGAAAGACATAGTCATTATTTTTTGGGACTAAAAAGGTGTCTTGTAGACTTAATGGAGCAAGGGACCACAATAAACACTGAGGTCTACTTTGAAACTTTGAAGAAGCTCAGAAGAGCTATTCAGAACAAGTAACGTGGATTATTAACTTCGAGCATCGTTTTACTTTGTGGTAACAAGTGTTTGAGCATCCTTCCTTCAGTCCACTTCCCTAACAGGAAGAAATACCTTGGGAGCCATAGGTTTAAGAACGATGAAGAAGCGTAGTACAGTGTTACGGCATGCCTTATTTTCAGAGGCGGCAGAATTCTATTAAAAGGGCATTAAGAAGCTGATTTATCGCTATGACAAATGTCCCAATCTTAATACCAACTATGTATAAAAATAACTGAAAATAGTAGCTTTAATTTATATGTAACAAAAATCTCTTCATGTATTGGTCCTTTTTTTAAATAATCAAACCGAACATTTTACGAATTGCTCTCGTATATGCTATCTACTAGGTTTTTAATTTTACGGAATATTACAATTCCATGCATACATGAGAAAAAAGAGAAAATAACTTAACCATTAACCACCGTAGCGGCGTCTCTGAGACGCATCAGGTTCTTCATTGGTTAATAACTTACCCCCTCTTTGACTAACTATACTTAGCGTCTATGTACCTTCAAGTTGAACGTGTATCAGTATGTTTCTAGCATTTTGTGGCAATAGACGCATTTGTTTCCCTAATATAAATAATTAAAATTTGTCCTGGATCTATCAGACGCCGTTACGGCGTTTTCGTAAGTTTTACAAATTTTGCGCGGTTTAGTTGAAAGCGCTTTATTGTAATGGATTGTGCTTCTGGATCTACAAAAACAGTTCGCTATGGCGATCCTGACTTTGAAAATGTGATTCTACAGTGGATTGATGAAATTGATGGCGGTGAAAGTGACAATGATGATGTTTCTGTAGATCACCACGAAGTAAGTGATCATGATTCCGATTCGGAACTTGAAGCAGTGAGTGAAGAAGAGGCTGTAATAAACGATAACGATGAAAGTCTAAGTAGTGATGGTGAAGATAATAATAACATTACAAAAAAGGTGTATTATGGAAAAAATCGCTTCAAGTGGGTGTCAACAAACTTTGTCAAGCGCAGTAGAACACAAAACCACAATATAATTGTCCAATTACCGGGCCTGCGTCCTTCTGGTAAATTGGGTGCTAGAGCAGAAGTTGCTGCGGTATGGAGTTTACTGTTTTCGGAAGAAATGCTGCGTGTGGTTTTGAACTGGACTAATGCCAAATACAAAAAAAATGCTGCGTGTGGTTTTGAACTGGACTAATGCCAAAATACAAAAAGAAAAGCTCAAGTACAAAAATCCGAAGAGATCAGAGCTGGGGGATTTGGATATGGAGGAATTAAGAGCTTTCATAGGATTGTTATATGATTCAGCAGTTTTTAATTCTAACCATGAGAAGATTGAACGTATTTTTACCATTGATGGTACGGAACGTGAAATCTTTCGTTGTGTTCTAAGTAAAAACAGATTCGCATTTTTACTTAGCTGTTTACGATTTGACAATCCTGATGACAGAAATCTCAGACGAGAGGAAGACCCAATGCCTCCCATTTCCGCACTTTTCAATGCGTTAATTGCTAATTCCCAGGCTATGTATTCCCTAGGTGCAAATATGACCGTGGATGAAATGCTTGTTGCCTTCCGAGGACGATGTAAATATAAAATGTACATGCCAAACAAGTCATGTAAGTACGGGCTAAAGATAATGTGTATGACAGATGCTAGAAATCATTATTTGTATAATGCGCACGTGTACAGTTGGAAAAATTCCGATGGTATTGGTTTAAATGAAGACGGAAAAAAGTTTAGTAAACCCACTCAAGCTGTTGTGAGACTAACTAAGCCTATTGTTAATTCTAATAGAAACGTGACAGCGGATAATTGGTTCACGTCGATAGAATTGGTGGAAGTACTCAAGAAAGCAGGGCTAACGTATTGCAGTGGAATTTACTTTGAAATTGCTTATTAATTTTTTTATTCACACTACAGCTTATATCGCCGGCTATTCAGTCTAGTAGAATCCACGAACTGCCATCTCATGAATCGTTCCTCACGGATCAGGGTTAAGTTTTGTTTTCCAGAATAAAACAATAAACACAAATAAAAATCCGATCAGTTCCTTTGTTAATATATTTAAAAAAATAAAAAAAAATCCCTCTACAAAGTGTATAGGGTGCTAAAGCATCATCAAACAGTAGCAATGGGGAAACACTCTTTGTGAATAATGACTCGCACACAGAGAAAAACCCCTTGTGAATCTCGATCAAACATAAAACTAATAAATACTAGTGAAATCTGTCAAGTTTAACCTCTACTTTGACCCCTTCAAACAATTGTCAAAAACAAATAAGTTTTCAAAACTCACGAAAATAGAAATTTTGTCATGCGCCAAAATAACACAACAAGGTCAAACCCCACTAAAGAAAACTCCAACCTTGAATTCAAAATTATTCTCGAAAATTATTTTAAGAAAAAACTTCCCTTACAAAAAACATGACAACTTTCTCTAATACCCATATGCTACTTTCAAATATAAATTATTACAAGAAATACATGAAATTATAATAATGAAAATACTCGTGATATCTAATATATAAACAAAATATTTTATCAACTTACATAGATCTATGCACAATTTCTAAAATGCACGAGAGATATCTTTTTCACAAAAATTCAATAAACATTAAAAACACTCGCATAAATCGAATTAAGATAAACTTGCACCTTACAAAAATGCATAAACAAAATTCAACCCGATTTTATAAAACAAAGAATAATATTGAGAATTTTATTCTTTAATAAACCGATAACTTTAACCGTCCAGATATCTCTAAATCAAAATGAAATTTCAATATCCGCTTGTCCATCCCCACCATCTATAAAATCAAAATATATACAGACAACACATTTTAACAAATACAATATCCGGAAAAGCGGCAAGTTCAATCCTTTGGTCAACCTAAATATACGAGGGCCAATCACAATTTCATACATTACAAAAATTTATTTTACTTATAAAATAATATATATATATATACATAACGATCCCCGTCTGAAATAAATAAATATACAACTGAAATAACTAATTTTTTTAAAAATGTCCTTAATTATGGAGTTCACAAATTGTTCAATCTTTTTTTCTTTCTTGTCCAAGGAAAAATCTATAGCATGATTCCCCGAATTTATCCGAGAACAAAGTCAGAACATCCCTGAGCTTTTTTCAAGGATAAACTTCAGCACAGCACTCGAGACAGTACCGCACCCTGTCTTAGTTCCCCGCACTAACTTGTTGTATTAGTGTTGACCAGGATCTTCATCGTTCTGATGCTGTAGTGTGATAAACGGATGCAATGCACTGATGTGATATCGTCCTTTTTTCTTACGTCCATCCATCGAGTACAGCTCATACGTCACATTATTGAAGCATCTCGAAATCCAATAAGGTCCTGTATAAGGCAGATCAAGCTTCTGACATTTGCCTTGATCTCTTCTGCCCAAACGATAACTTTTTACAATCACCACAACTCCAATATCAAATCTCGTTCTCGTCGTAATCTGCTCATTTTGTTTATTTAGGTACTTCTGTGCGTTTATTGTAATTCTTTGTGCAACTTGGTTTTTTAATTGTACCAGGTTGTCAACCCTTTCATTTTGTGTATTCCAGGGTCTGGCAGGTTTCGTCCCATACATCACAGTCGCAGGACATTCCAGTGTGACAGTATTGGGTGTGTTGTTGATGTTATCTTCGACATCCTGGACATGAGCAACCCATCCTGCATGATTTTCATAGGTTTTGATCCTTAGAAACTTTATTATTTCCTGAATGTATCTCTCACATGGATTCCCGCATGGATGACGTATGGAAGAGAAAGAAATTTCAATATTACGATCATGTAAAGCAGTCTTAAATCTATCATTATTAAAATACGAAGCATTATCAGCTAATACTCTATTCATTTTCCCTTGACGCATAATCCATGAATCAATACACTGTATAGAGGTATCTGTATTATATTGCGAAGTGGGAAATAATTTAACAAACTTTGAAAATACATCAACCATTACTAAAATATTTTTATATTCAAATTCTCCTGGAATAAGATTCCCTAAATAATCTATAGCTACCAATTCTAATTTCTCATGAGTAATTATACTCTTTACCTCATACTGACAGGTTCTATTCTTATGTTTGCCCAAACGACAAGTAATGCAATTTCTGACCACATCTTTAGCGATTATGCGATCTTTCTTAGCATAAAACGCCTCTCTAAACACTAACCATACTTTATATACTCCTATATGTCCCAAAATTTCATGAATTTGCAACATCGTTTGCCTTGCATACACATCATTTACAGCAATATAACTTATTTCCCTAATCACTTTCATAATCAACCCCTCTTTCATAATAAAATTTTTATAATTATCTTTATTATTTAATTCTTCTTATATTAAATCTTTCATCTCGCTGGACCTGAAGGATCATCTCAAATTCATAATTCCCCGTAGCATAGTGTCTATTATATTCATTCAACTCTACATAATGAAATTTACTTTTACTGTTGTACATTCGTGACAACGCATCGGCAGAAACATTTAGAACGCCTTTAATATGCTTTATTTCAAAAGTATACTCTGACAACAATAGTGCCCATCGATATACTCTATTATTTTTAAAACGTGTATTCAAAAGTGATGTCAAGGCAGCATGATCTGTCTCTACAACAAAGTTTTTTCCCAATAAATAATATCTGAGCTTTTGAATCGCGTGTACCACAGCCAACATTTCCTTTTCACTAATGGTATATTTAACCTCATAGCTTTTTAAAATACGAGAGATAAAACATATCGGTTGTTCTATCCCTTCGTCATTTATTTGAATTAAAACTCCGCTTATAGCTCCATCACTAGCATCCACTCTCAAAATAAACTGTTTATTAAAATCTGGTAGTATTAATATTAGTTGATTATAAAACTCTTTCTTTAACTCCTCAAATGCATTCATTCTTAATTCTGTCCATTTAAACTTCTCATTCTTTTTAAGCATTTCATACAAAGGAACACTAATACGTGCCAGGTATGGTACAAAACGTTTATAATAGTTAACCATGCCTAAAAATCCTCTCAACATTCTTATATTCTTAGGTAGAGGATACTTCTTTATGAGTTCCAATCTACTCTCATCTACACTTATATATTTAGTACTTATATTATATCCCAAAAATTTAATTTCTTTCTTATAAAATTCACATTTACTCAAATTTACCTTTAACCCTTCTCTGGCTAACACTTCCATGATCTTCTCTAAATGTTGTGAGTGTTCCTGCTCATCCCTGCTGTATATTAAAATATCGTCCACGTAGTGAACCACAAACTCTTCATAAGGTTCTAAAATTTGTTGCATTGCTCTAATTAAAGCTGCTGCCGAACTGCTCAACCCATATGGTACAGTCCTAAATTGATATACTCGTCCATCTACCATAAATCCACAATATTTTCTGGACTCCTTTTCTAATGGAACCAACCAAAAAGCACTTTTTAAGTCCAATTTACTATATATTCTTGCATTGTAACATTTCGCCAATAATGGTTCTATCGTAATAGGCGTCTCAAACTGAGGCTTTGTTCTTTCATTCAGTCGACGTGCATCTAGACATAATCGAATGTCTCCTGTTTTCTTTTTTACAACTACTAATGGATTAACATAACGCGTTTTACCAGTTTCAATAACACCATCTCTCAGCATCCTCTTGATTTCATCATTTACTTGTGATTGAATATTTTTAGGAATGGGATAATTTTTCACCTTAAATGGTCTCGTCTCATCTACCTCTAAGGAATGTTGGTAATTTCTGGCGATACTAGGAAATTTATTTACTAAATCTATTTTCTTTTTAATTAAATTTTTTACTTCTACTTCCTTATCCTCTCTGCAGTCCAATTTCATCATATCTATATCTTCAGGGAACTCCACTTCTCCATTTTCTTCCTTACCCATATCTTCCATCATCATAACCTCCTTTTCTTCGAAATCCTCTTCTTCTATATTATTAATAATTTTTTCACCATCCTCTTCACACTCCTTGATCCATTCGACTTTCGTATTATTAATTATTATATCCCTTTTTTGTATATCTATGATCGCATTAATCTTATCTAATAAATCTACTCCTAGTATTCCATCCCTTCCTAATCCTTTTAATACTATAAATTCTCCCATGAACTTATTATTATCTATCGTAAATTCAACAATAAAAATTTTATTCACTACTGTTAAAATTTTCTTTGTAGCTGTCACTATTGTAATTTTACTTGTGGGCATATATTTCCCCACATTACTTTTAATCAAACATTCAATCACATTCTCATCTAAAAATGACGTTTCACTTCCTGAATCAATTAAACAACTTAACTCTTTATCATTTATATTTATTTTTATATGAGGTAAAACCGTATTTATTGCGTATTTCGACTGTTCATACAATGCATTACATTCATTCTTTTTGGTTGGTCTTTTTAAAAATCCTTACTACATGCTAATTCTACTTTACCCTGTTTATCGTTTGTTCCTAAATTAAAATTACATCGACTATCTTTAGGACGTGTCCCAGTATAGTTTTTAACTTCTGCTAAATTTTCCTTTCTTATATCTTTACTATGATTATCATCTATTCTACCTGGTGAAGCCATTTGATTACTTCTATTACTATAGTTATTTACTCGCTGAGGACTTGAATATTTATTATTATTATTATTTTCTATTCTGGCATATGACGATCTATTAACATTGCGATCTATATAATTATTCTGATATCTTTTACCATATTCCATGTCATCTAATCTTTTCAAAAGTTCAATAAATTGTTGCATGTCACTTATATTTTGAATGGCTACTGCCTGACTAATTTGTGCATCAAAGTGAGTACTTAATTGGCATATTAAATCTCTATCAGTGATTTTTGGTTGCAAATATTTCAAAATTGAGTGTCTCCTCATAACATACGACGCTCGTGACTCATTACTATTATTATTATATCTACCAACTAATAAATCATTTCTTACCCTCGTTTGTCTTGTTGTTCCCCAGAATTGACTGGTAAATCTGACCTCGAACTCCTCCATCGTCTTCACCTCATCCGAGATCATGTCCCACCAGGTCATCGCATCGTCCTTGAAACAGTTCCCTATCTTCTGGAGCTTCTTTTGGTCCCCTGGCACATCCTCTAGACTTTCCTTTAATTTTTTTAGAAAACCCATGGGATTTGTATTTGCCATACCATAAAATTTCGGCAATGGTTCATTTTGTACTGGTACAGGGATGAACACAGGCACACTCTCTTCACTCTTCTCTTTTCTCACTTGTTCAATTTGTTTCTGCATATACGTTAGTTTCTGTCCCTGCCATTCTCTCTTTTCCTTTTCTTCTAAAAATTGATCTATGCTAACAGTATTTTGTGGTATGTTGGGTTCATTTATTAACGGAAGTGATTCATCTATTATGTCTTTATCTGTTTGTTTACTGCTATTTATTGGTACCATTTGATCTACTATCTCTTCCACTTTTCTTTCAATATCCTCCTGTCGTTGTTTTATTTCATTGTGATTTTGTTGCATTATATTCATTTGTTGTTGTCTCATATCCATTTGTTGTTGTTCTATCCTATTCATTTGTTGTTTCATTTCCATTATCATTTGTGTCATTGTTTGCATCATGTCCATTATCCCTCTACTGTTACCTCCTTCCTGTCCTGCTTCATGTATGGGATTTAGATTGAGGTTACTTATACCTGCATTCGCACCTTCTAATGAATCTTGACTGCCAATTAGTGGTGGCTGTCTCCAGTCATTTACATTCGAAATACCATCCATTTTGCTTGTTATTATTTACTATTTCTTCAATATAACTCTTTTAATTTAGTTATATTCACGTGACACTTTATACTCTCCAAATTTATAAATTATCTTGTATTTCCAAATTATTTGCTTATCTTCATTCGCCGACACGCTGGGCTGCCAAAATTGTGCAGTGGAATTTACTTTGAAATTGCTTATTAATTTTTTTATTCACACTACAGCTTATATCGCCGGCTATTCAGTCTAGTAGAATCCACGAACTGCCATCTCATGAATCGTTCCTCACGGATCAGGGTTAAGTTTTGTTTTCCAGAATAAAACAATAAACACAAATAAAAATCCGATCAGTTCCTTTGTTAATATATTTAAAAAAATAAAAAAAAATCCCTCTACAAAGTGTATAGGGTGCTAAAGCATCATCAAACAGTAGCAATGGGGAAACACTCTTTGTGAATAATGACTCGCACACAGAGAAAAACCCCTTGTGAATCTCGATCAAACATAAAACTAATAAATACTAGTGAAATCTGTCAAGTTTAACCTCTACTTTGACCCCTTCAAACAATTGTCAAAAACAAATAAGTTTTCAAAACTCACGAAAATAGAAATTTTGTCATGCGCCAAAATAACACAACAAGGTCAAACCCCACTAAAGAAAACTCCAACCTTGAATTCAAAATTATTCTCGAAAATTATTTTAAGAAAAAACTTCCCTTACAAAAAACATGACAACTTTCTCTAATACCCATATGCTACTTTCAAATATAAATTATTACAAGAAATACATGAAATTATAATAATGAAAATACTCGTGATATCTAATATATAAACAAAATATTTTATCAACTTACATAGATCTATGCACAATTTCTAAAATGCACGAGAGATATCTTTTTCACAAAAATTCAATAAACATTAAAAACACTCGCATAAATCGAATTAAGATAAACTTGCACCTTACAAAAATGCATAAACAAAATTCAACCCGATTTTATAAAACAAAGAATAATATTGAGAATTTTATTCTTTAATAAACCGATAACTTTAACCGTCCAGATATCTCTAAATCAAAATGAAATTTCAATATCCGCTTGTCCATCCCCACCATCTATAAAATCAAAATATATACAGACAACACATTTTAACAAATACAATATCCGGAAAAGCGGCAAGTTCAATCCTTTGGTCAACCTAAATATACGAGGGCCAATCACAATTTCATACATTACAAAAATTTATTTTACTTATAAAATAATATATATATATACATAACGATCCCCGTCTGAAATAAATAAATATACAACTGAAATAACTAATTTTTTTAAAAATGTCCTTAATTATGGAGTTCACAAATTGTTCAATCTTTTTTTCTTTCTTGTCCAAGGAAAAATCTATAGCAGTATGTAGGTACCATGAAGAAGAATAAAATGGAAATCCCCCAGCAATTTTTACCTAACAGAGTTAGAAAATGTGAAACTTCTTTCTTTGGTTTTACTCAAAATATGACTCTCATATCCTACGTGCCAAAGAAGTACAAGGCAGTTGTTTTAGTGTCATCGATGCACCACACCGAAACATACGATCCTGAAACTAAAAAGCCAGAAATTATTTCCTTTTATAATTTCACTAAATCGGGAGTCGATGCATTAGATGAAAAGTGTGCTAAACACACTACTAGTCGCCGTACTCAACGTTGGCCCCTGGCAATATTTTTCAGACTGTTATATATAAGTGGTGTTAACGATCATGTGCTTCATCAAGCATACAAAGATAATGAAAAACTTGAAAAAGCAGACTTTATAAAGGTACTTGCCGACCAGTTGGTCCAAACACAATTAGCTAGAAAGGCTCAAAACTTACAACTAAAACGAGATTTACGATTAACAATAAATCGAATCCTGGGAATCCCCGGTGAACCACTTGTTTTAAACAATGTCGAAAAATTAGAAAAAACGTAAAAATTGCCTCACCTGTCCCTCTAAACTGAGAAGACCGACAAGCTATATGTGTTTTGCTTGTCGTAAACCAATATGTTTAGAATGTTCATCTAAAATGTGTATAGACTGTAAGAAAAATTTCCAATAAAGCAGGCCTTGTAATTTTTATCATATTTTCATTTTTATTTAAATTTTGTTTTTTTATTATAAAGAGGTATTCTTTTAGTTTCCAAACACCGATATTATTTTATATTATAGTGTTGTTTAAAACCTGTAAAATTATTAAGTTAAAGCGTATGTAAAAAATTTTCAAAATTACACTTCTGCAAAGAAAATACAACTTTTTTTAAATAAATTTCTTTAAATTTATTATCTGTTGACTTTTTTAATATTATATACCTTCTAGTAACATATCTAAGAGATATAACGAGAAAATTATTATCACATTTTATTAATAAAACCCAAAAACCAGCGACGTCTGTGTGACGCCGCTACGGTGACAATGCGACAAAAATTGGACTACGGTGGTTAAGGGTTATCAAAACTACAGCGAATATTTATTGCAGTTACCATAAATTTTGTAAATGAACAATTCATTGAAGTGTGTGTATCAATATCCGAAGAAAGCTGATTGTTGTTGCTGCCCATAATGCAGACAGGAGATTTGATGTTCTGGCTCGAAGAAATGGAAAATAAATAGTACAGGAAAAACATGCGAAAAATGGTATAACAAGAAAGTTAATCAAAGATTTGAATTTTGTGCAGGTAACTTCATTATGAAGAAGCTATATGAAGAAAGTCAGGGCTGGCACAATACATTAGTGAGATCCTTTTGAAATACGCTAGCTTGGTATGGCATCCATCTTGTCAAGCACAAGAACGTTGTCTAAACAAGTTCAGTGACTATTCTTGAAGTATGATTTAATGTGGATAGTGCTTACGTGTTTACTCTCCTAGGGACTTTGATGGCGCTCTACTCCTTTCTTTCTTTGACGTGCCTTCCTTCTCCTTTAGACATTTTGTTGTAAGGAATTCAATACGCTCTATTAGAAAATTCACCAAAGTTACGGATAATGTTTGTGTAGCTTCTTTAGATATATTGTTGATATTCTTGTTAAATGTGGTGCTCCTGCCAAGAGTAACGTCCAGGTTCTTGATCGATATTTAAAATATTACTCTTTTTGTGAGTGATAATATCTTACAGTTTCGTTGTTTAAAGGTAGTTGTTATTTGTGCATCAATTCTAATATATTAACTATATCCATCTGTAGTAGAAGACAATCATTTGAGTTGGTAACTCGAGAAAACAACATTAAGTCATCGGCAAAAAATATTATTAGACTCCGGTCTGAAAAATCATTAATGAAGATAATGGAGCAAAATGGTTCTAAGTTCGACCTTTGCGGAACTCCAGAAAAGTAATGTAAGATGTCGAAAAATATCCATTATAGAAAACACGCTGGAGTCTATTGAGTAGGTACGAAGTTAAACAGTCAACTAGCGGTTCATTAAATCCCAAATTCATCAATTTAACTAGCAAGATAACGTAATCCGTGATCAGACGCCTTGGCAAAGTAGGTATATATAACGTTAACCTGTACTTTGTTATCGCAAAATATCGCAAGATTAGAAACAGTAGAGCTTTCCCATGAAACCATGATGATTCAGTAATATTGCAGTTTTAATAAAGGGGTATAAATTTCGATACAGTACAATTTCAAAAAATTTTGCGAAGCTAGATCAAATAGCAATAGGATAACATTTAGTATATCCGAAATATCACGTCTTTAAAACTAGAGCAAAAGTTGTCTTGTAAGCACACTAAATGTTATATAACAGTTTACTTCACCAACATGTGTTATGTTTAATTAGTACAAATAAATAATCTACGTGCTGTTCCAAATATGCCCGATACAAATAAAACAATGTCATCTATAAATAAATGTAACAAGAATTTAATTCAACGTGACAACGCACTTTTTGTTTTATTTTGTCTGGAGAGTCATATGGAACTTATTCATTCATAAATCAAGTAAAGTTAGATCGATTATCGTATAATTCTTACAAATATTTATTCAAAACATTTTTCAATAAGGATTTAATAATTAATTAAGTTACGTTGTAAGATTACTTATTTTTTAAATTTAGGCTTAATGCTTTAAAAAAAAAGGTCTTTCAGTAGCAATATCCTGTTTTTGAGGGTTAGTCGCGGCCATATTACAAATATTATAAACCGGCGTTGGTATGGTTGGGTCTCATATTCTCCATCATACCTTACATTATAATAATACGCTAACAAGAATTAGCTTCGGTAAAGATATAATTAGAGTAAGAATATAATATTCTAATTTTTTTATTGTAATTTGCAATCTTGCTAAAAAGCGCAGTAACTTTTAATATAGAACTTGATCAACGGCCTTTTTGTTCTGAAAAATACGAGAAATATTTGAAAAGTTTCCGGCTGTTTTAACAAAAACATATATTTTGAAGCAAAAGAAAGTTTATTTTTCGGCGTAACCTCCCTGAAACTCGTCCTACGTTGATTTCAAACCGTCTTCAAACAGTCAAAAAAAAATTGATTGTCCAAATCTGAAAAATACTGATTTATAGCGTCTTCAACCTCAGCATTTGACTCATATTTTCTTCCGCCGAGAATTTTTTCAAATTAGAGAACAGGAAAAAGTCGCTGGAAGCTAGATCTGGTGAAACAGGGTAGATGCGGTAGCAATTCAAACTTCAATTTGTTCAATTTTGACATTGCAACCATGTAAGTGTGAAGTCGAGCGTTATCCTGGCGAAACAGGATTTTTTTCCCAAATGTGGACTTTTTTTTTCATAATTGTAGCCTTCAGTTTATCTAGCGATGCAGCGTAGTACTGTTCGTTGATTATTGAACCCTTTGTAAGGTAGCCGAGAAGAATTAGTCCTCGGCTATCCCAAAAAACCTGTCGCCATCACTTTCCCTGCAGATAGAATGGACCTTTGCCTTCCTCGGGGTTGATTGTCCCACCGCAATCCACTGCATTGGCTGCTGCTTGGTCTCGAGCGTATGGTGGTGTATCCAGCCTTCAGCGATGGTTATCAAACGCCGCAAAAATTCCGCCGGGTTTTCTTGATACAGGCTAAAATACTCACTCGCCCGACATGTCCGTCCGTATACGCTTTTGGTCAATCGTCAGCAAACGCGGCACCTATCGCACAGATAATTTTCTCATATCCAAATCTTGACGTAAAATCTTGTGCACCCATTCAGATGATATCCTACATGCCTTAGCTATATCCATAATAGTCAACTGACGATCTTACATCACAGATTGATGGAGTAAGTCGACAATTTCATTAGTTGTAGCAGTATTCGGACACCTGTAATGTTTCTCGTCTAAAATACTCGTACGGACACGTTTGTACTCGGCTACCCAATGTTTTATCGTTGTAAATGAATGAGAGATTTCACCGTATACAGAATCTAACTCATCTTTGAATTTCTGAGTCTTTTGCTCTTTCAAATGAAGGAATTTTATCACTACGCGATACTCAAATTTCTCCATTGTAGAACAACAATGTGAACTGACAACTTTAGAAGCGTCCCATAGACAAACCAACGATCAGTATGACTTGCAATTTTGACAGTTTACATATCTCTAGGCTATCTATCGGACGGCGGCAGAATTTTTTTTCTACAATTACTTTATGGCTGTAAGGCCGGAAACATTTCAAATATCCCTTGTAGTATATTAAAACACAAGTTTCATAAGACACCTTTTATTTAAAAATTTAAGCATGGCTAACAGAAAATAATATGTCTTGTACTCTATCTCAGTTACGTGAAGCAGCTGACAAAACAATTAAGAATATGAAATATTTATTTCCGTGTTCGAACAATATCAACATTGAAAAATGAAGAAAAGCGTATTAAAATAAAGCTCATTTTGATACTGCTTTGGGTTTCATAATGAGCTCATGCGAACGCAAAATATAACGTGGGGCAAAAGTAATGTCGTAATTCGATTTGGCTGCCATTTTGTTAGAAATTAAAAGAATTGGGCTCTGCTTTCACGGAAAGTTTATTTGAAGGTGTAAAATTGATGACATTAAGTTAAAAAAATTATTACTGTCAAATGACCACCTCCTGAGTTGATGCACATTTGTGCTCGTTTTATGGCATTTTGAATTATTGCTCACAAAACATTTGGCTCCAAATTGATGATAACTACTTTGATATTGGCTTTCGAGGCTTGCAAGATTTGTGATTTGTTGTGGTAAATGCGGAAATTCAAAAAGTCTCAAAAGAAGAAGTTTGGCGCCGTCGGATCTGGCGATCTGGCTGGCCAGTTCAAATCACCAAAACGGGAGATCAGTTGCCCGGAAATAGGTGGTTCAAAATCTCCAGAACCGTGTGAGTGGTTGTTCCGTCCTGCTGGAACTAGCAATGCTCAAGACTCAATTCAGCAACTTGCAGCAAAAAAATTCGTTTAAAACTCTGTCTGTAGCGCTCACCAGTTATGGTTACAGTGTTGCCGTCGGCGTCCTCAAAAAATAAGAGCCAATCACTTTTTCACTGCAAATGCCGCACCAAATAGTCAGTCTGAGAGGATGCAATGTCTCTTCGTGCATTTTATGTGGATTCTGCGTGTCCCAGAAACGCAAATTTTGTTTATTCACATAATCACTTAAGTGGAAATGGGCTTCGTCGCTCATTATGATTTTGGATACGAAATCATCCTCTTCTTGCACCAGGTTTAACAGAGCATGGGAGTAAGTTAACCTTACTTGATGGTCAGCAGACGGCAATTAGTGAACGGTTTACATTTTTTAAGATATCTTCAGGTCATTCACCAAAATTTAAAGCAACGAACGTCTGCTGATGCCAAATTGTGTGCATCGTTGCCTCGTCGATATTTGTGGACTTTCTTGGACCTCTTCAGGCACACCAGCGATATTCTCGGTCGAACGAGCAATATAGGGCCGGCCATTTCTTGCGACATCTCTTGTGGAACCAGTTTGCACGAGACGCTCAGCCAAACGCTGGAGAAACGTCGAGAAAAACGACGACGAAATTCACGCTGCGTTAAAACAGCAGACCGGAAATTGGTCAAATAAGCAGTAACAATAATTCCGCGTTCTTCAGGTGTGTATCGCTCCATTGTTTGTTGCGAACTAATTGCCTATCTGTTTACAACATGAATGTTAAAGAACAAAAACGTTTTCGAAAGATGTTATCTATGAAAAAAGAACCACCTTTTTAAAACTTTTAGTATAAGATACCAAAAATAAGATGTTTTCTTATAGACAATTTAGTCGACTTTTTGTTATTTCGATTAGAAATCGTTAGATAGCTCTACATATATATGTAAAAGTATAATCGTAAATTCGGCTGATTTTTTGGGACACTCCAAATTTATATGTTGGCACGATTCCATGCAATGTCATGAGGACTTTTAATATCTCTGTTTCACTCGAGTAAGCACACTTATCTATGGAGATACATAGGAAAAGAGAAGGTTCAGATACACAGTTTTCCCATTCTCGAAAACGATGTTGACTCTTTTCGACGACATCCCATCGGCCAGGCGATGTGAAATGTTCTCGGAGTGCCGATATCTCACTCTCAAATAAATACTCTTGAAAATCTTTCGGGCTATTATTTTAAATTTTTATGTGTTCTCTTTATCATCTCCGGTTTCGAAATGGTTCGTTTCGCGAGGATTTTTGTTCTACAAATGAGGCTATTAGGGGAAGTAGAGAGTCGAAGTGGGAGACGACAGCGACTAGGGTCGTACCTCCGTTGAAATAGAAACGTTTTTCCGTAACAAATCTCGCTCGACTTCTAAATATATTACCATTATTTTCTCGGTAAAAACCCATTCCATAATTTTATGGCGGATCATAAATGGTTGTTAGTGTAATAAATTTTTCATTAAATTCCTGCAAAGCATGGAAAAAGATCCTTAATTTTTTTATTTAAAATTGTACTAATGGTAACTGGGTCACTGCTAATGTAAACAAAGCAAACAATTTGTTTAGAAATATATTGATCCGAAATTGGTGGAGACTGTGGCTTGTAATCTGAAACAGAAATAAGAAAAACACCCTAACCACAATATATATCAATAAATACTATATACGTATTTCGGCAACTAAGTTGCCATCTTCAGTAGAATAACCTTAAAAACTGAAAAATGTTAAACGTAGCGTTTTTTGCTAAGGTAAACCTTAGAAGATATGCTCTTCACCAAATTAGTGTTATCCCACTGGCGATTTGGTGAGGAGCATATCTTGTAAGGTTTACCTTAGCCACGTTTAACATTTTTTCAGTTTTTAAGGTTATTCTACTGAAGATGGCAACAAAATTGATATATATATATATTGTGGTTAGGGTGTTTTTCTTATTTCTGTTTTAGAAATATATTTGTTTTATATTTCATACTAGATCCATGACGACACGTCCTAAATAATTATGCCGGCAAGATGTCGTCAATATAAGATTATAAGATATCAACTATAAAAAAAAGTCAATAATGAAGCAATTAATTGCTTCTATTGTTTAGAGAAACCTTTTGGTATTATATTTAAATGATGAAACGAAATAATAAACACAATGTTGTCCTAAAACGAACAGTTTTTAAACAATAATAATAAAATAGAAAAATCTACATAAAACTAGGCATTTTTGACAGATATGTTATCTTTCAATACCGCAAGTAACTATTACCCTGTTAAAAATTTATAACGAGCCATCGAAAATATTCATAATTGGAGTAGACTATGAAATTGGGTTGGTACTTTAACCACTTCCACATAATCACATTTATTATTTGACATTGAAACTATAAGTTTGTGTCAAATTTTTCAAAACTCTTATTAAGAAAATTAAATTTGTTTAGATGTAAATGGACAACATTTTCAACAACTTCTGTAGCTATATGTAAATTTTGATTATGATTTCGATATTAAATAAATTATTTGTTTTCTTTTTTGTTGTAGTATCATTTCAATGCCATAACCTTTTTTTACAATGAAACCAAATGAAACTGTCAAGCATCAAGTAATCAAGCATCAAGTAATGTGTCATTATGTGGAAGTGGCTAAAGTACCAACCTAATTTCACAGTCTACTCCAATTATGAATTTTTTCGATGGCTCGTTACAAGAAACATTTTCTATTGGAAGGAAAGGAAATTATGTGTTTATTTGCCATGAATGTCTATATTATCATCAATTTATAACATTTTGTATTTAAATTAATAAAATAAAAGCTTTAACAAACTACCTTTTTGAGTTTCTCTAATACAGTTATGACAATATGTAAACGTCATCAAGGACGTACAATTGGACTTAACGCGTTTCTTCTGTAAATATAGCAATCAGTGCTTGCCTTATTTAAAGGTGATTGAATAGAGCTATCTAGTGCTGCTAATTCTGTGAATAGTATTAACACTGACGCTGTTTTAGTTTCTAAATATGTAGTACAATTTAGAATTTAACCCTTTAACCACAATATCATATTCAGTGAATTAATATGGTTTCATCGGTAAGTGTTCCACTGTAACTACCACTATACTACTTGTTATCTTTGATGCTTTTTGGTATGTTCCAAATTATGTGATTGATATATCGTGACTTTTTAACACCTCCTGTCAAAAATGTAATCAGTGCTCTTAATACAAAATACAGTAAAATACTCGCAAACCAGCCTAATGTGCTAGCCCACATAACTTATCTAATTTATATAATTGATTTTTGTTTGCAAATTTGATCTTAGTTTTATATTAGTATTTTGGTTGTCTAACTTGCTGATTCTAAGGGATTCTATTAACAAATTGTGTTTCACCTTGCCCAATTTGTTATAATATATAGAAAAGATAAACACATGGAAAAAATAGTGCTTTCCCGGTACCATACAATTTAGAAAGCTGAACTATGCCTGCCTTTAAGTTCGAATTGGACTGAGTGCCTATAATTTTAATGTGCGTGATATTAGATTAATAGTTGAATAGTTCTTTCGGCCCCTGGCATTAACTTCTTATAGGGACCATATAAACGTTGAGATTAGCGTTTTCTTAGTATGGGATTATTCACTTCGTGGTCTGGATTTGGTAGCCCTGTTTCAGTGACATTTGTTGTATAGAACTTCCATCCAAGGAGACTTATGCTTAGTTTAAGGTTGGCCATTTTACACCTTAATTTCCATTTATAGTTTTCTACGAGTACTTATATCGCTATCTGTTTTTAAATTTGTTAACTGTATCACCCCCTATCGCTTTCTATGTTAACGCTGTCAAGCAACAATGCTATACGACTGACACAAAAAAATATGGCGCTAAATTTAGAATAGGCGGTCTTAATGTGACACATACCATTACGCAGAGTAAGATGTGTTTTTATCATTCTTCGCATATTCTACAGCAGTTGTAAGTGCAGTAAGTTTATATATTAGTTTGCTTTTATTTGTGAGATTCTGTTATTCTGTTGTCAGATTTGCAATCTTACCTTTTATCCATTCTTTTTTGATATATTCAATTGATTTTAAATATTTTTAAGTTGGTCCAAGAACAAAAGTCATAAGTAACTTTCGTAGTTGCTCTATTATGTGTTTCGTTTGATTTTCATCGATATTTATTGTTTGTAGATACTTTTCGCTAAATTGAACTATTTCATATTAAATTTATCAAATATTTTTATATAACATACGAGGTACTATTGAAAAATTTCTGGAAAAAAACACAATAAATTACTCATACAACTTATTCACTACCACCCTGTTTAAAATACACTCCTTCTGCATAAATACACTGATACCAGCGGCTTGTTCATGATTGGAAGCAGTACTGGAAGTTATCGCGTGCTAACGTGTTTAACACTGTCTACGATTTGGTCTGGATCTCCTCAATCGTCTCAAAACGGCGCCTATTGAGCTTCAGTTTCAGCCACAGAAACAGGAAGAGGCGCAACGTGCAAGATCTGGGAGCGTGAAGTAGTACTTCCATCTTCGTTGAAGCTAGAAATTGACGCACAACAAGTGTCGTGTGGGTTGGTGTATTATCATGGTGTAGGATTCACGAATTGTTACGCCACTTGGCAGGCCGCTTGCGTCATACGATATTATGCAAAATAATACAAATCTGTTTAAAAACAAATTTGTATCTTTATATCAGGCGCGGCTCGTGATGACGTATTTGGGAGTGCAAGTACAATGATGCGAGTGCTTCGTGTATTCTCGTGTACTAACTGTAACGTTTTCTTAGTAAACACCGAAAACACACGAGGCAATCGCATCATTGTACTTGCACTCCCAAATACGTCATCACGAGCCGCGCCTGCTGTATATACATGGACACACAGCACGTATTTACTAGCGTTTGCTTCAACCACCAGACGCATGCGTTTCTGTATCTGCACGAAACACTATCTAGGTATACTTGACGTAAATGACGTTTGCAAATCTCGTGTGACTTAAACACTGCGAGCTATTGATAGGATTTTCCATGTATTATTTCTACGTTACCTCATTGGTTAAAATGATATAATAAGCTATTTCATTGGTTAACTTGCATGCGTACAAGCGACCAGAAAAACAATATCAATATTCCTTTCCTTTGTTAATAGTCGCAAGTCTTATAATTGTCGCTGTCTTACTAATGGTACTGTACTACTTATCGACAACTCGCCTGTGCTCACTTGGTATAACCCCCCACGTATAGTGACATTACATACATTACAAAAACAAAAGAAAAAATAAAAACACAAGTCCGAGAACAGTTTAAACCAACGCCCCTCGGGTGCAAACATTTCCAGCCGTCCTAATTCAGTTACCAAATTTTTGGAGGAGAGCGATTTACAGAGAAAATGGATTCTTTTAAGGGATTCTTTTACTAGATAATGCTTCATGTCACCCACCAAAGGAGGAACTGCAGACTAGTGATTGACGCATAATAACGCTCTACATACCACCTAATGTAACTCCTTTAATCCAGGCGATGGATCAAAATGTTATCCGATTAACTAAATTATATTATCACAACTATTTCCTTTCTATGATTTTAGCAAAATCAAAACAACCTGCGGCCACAGTTTTTAAGGCTTTACTCCTTAAGGACGCCCATTATGATCCTAGTCGCAGCGTAGGGTAAAATTGAGGCGATAAAAATTAATAAGACGCCGAAGAGACATAAGCGGATGAAGACGACATACCATTGAGTATTTTGAAGGAAAAACATTCGAAACCTAGAGAGATTGTAGAAGAAACAATAAAGGAAGTGTTCTATCTTCTGAACTTAATTGAAAATAAAGTATGTCGATGCTTTTGCTAAATATTTTGTACAATTTTAATGAATTTTTCAAGAAAGTACTGCACGAGAACACGCGGAACAGTAGAACGAAGATCGTGTGGACCAGGTTGACATTGGGAGTTATAATCAAGGTGAAACTAACAGTGAATGTGAGGAAAACGAAATTTTCTAAAAAACTCAAAATCTTAACATAAAAGAACCTTGGAAGATAGAAAACAATTAGAAACTTTAAAAAAGCACTGTTGATTGTTTTTTTTTGTGAAATAAGTAAAATAATCAAAATTATTGTCATTTTTATGTACTACCTATTTATTCAATTTTAAAAATGCGTTTAGTAAAATTTTCGAAAGTAATTATTCACGTCTAAAAGAATTCGTTCACAAGGAAACACTAAGAAAGTTCCAAAAAAGTTGTCGAAGTAATAAGATTTAACTTTAGCGTCGAAATGAAAACGTAAAACATCATATTGTAAAAAAGAAATGTAATATTTGAAGCTACATTCGGCCAATATTAAATTCCTACATGCTTAACTAGACAAAAAGAAACTTATTTCATTAATTATCTCTATATGATGAAAGCATTTGAACAAATTTATTTCCCATTCCTCAAAATAAATTTTAATTGAACATTGTCAATCAATATTTACGGGAAATTGCATACAATTAACAAGACAAATTCACAAACTCAAATTTCACACGAGCTACATATAGGTACGTACATACCTAACCGGTTTGTTTGTACATAGTACTTGCGGAAATTGAATTTACAATAATATTATCGACATTACTACTATTTCAATTTCGACTATTCGATTATTTCACGCTTCTGTATACAATTATGTGGTAGAATGCTGCGCGTATGAAAACCATTGTAAATATTGAAAAGTTTAGATGAAACCTACTGAATGAATAGTGAAAAAGAACACAAATATTTGTATATATTTTAGTTCGTAGTTGTATTCACTAATACAACTATGAACAAAAATAAATACAAACGTAAAATATTATATAAACATATATACATATATACGAGGGCGATTCGTAAAGAAAGTTCCGTTTGATTATTAAAAGGCACACCAACACGTGAAATGATTTTTACTATATATAACTTAAAGCTACTTCTTTCAACTATTTTTTAACATAGTTGCCATTACCATTGAGACATTCGTCATAACGATAAATTAGATTTTTTAAACTCCTTTCATAGAACGCGCCTGTGAATTAAGCCATACTGTAATACTGTCCTGTAGCTCTTCGTCGCTCTTAAGCCGTTGGCTCCCAATATATTTCTTTATGTTAGGGAAGAGATGGTAGTCGCTAGAACCCAAATCAGGGCTGTATGGAGAATGGTCAATCACTGCCACTTAAAACGGGCCTACCGTGCGAACAGCGGTATGCGAACGGGTGTTGTCATGAAGAAAAATGATGTTCGAACTTAAAAATCTACGCCGCTTGTTCTAAATTACTTTTTTGAGCTTCTTTAAAGTTTCACAGTGTACTTTAGTATTTATGGTGGCCCCTCGTTCCATAAAATCTACTAGAAGGATACCTTTCTTGTCCGAAAAGAGAGTGACCATGACTTTCTCGCAGAAAAAGTTTAACGGCACTTTAAGTTTGCCTCGTAGGAGATTAGAGCGAAACCACCTCGCTGACTGTCTTTTCGTCTCAACGTTGA
This sequence comes from Melolontha melolontha, assembly GCA_935421215.2. NCBI lineage: Eukaryota > Metazoa > Arthropoda > Insecta > Coleoptera > Scarabaeidae > Melolontha > Melolontha melolontha. The sequence goes on from OW285239.1 coordinate 51,981,708, forward strand.
TATAGGCGACTCAAATCTCATCACCTGTTACGATATACCTCAGGAAATATTCATCTCCAACATCGTAACATGCCATAAAAGTTAATGCCGATCCCATTCTCTTGGTTTTATGGTCTTCGGTAAGAAGTTTTGGCACCTATTGTGCGAACAAAATTTGAGATGACATAAGTGTTCAGTAACGACCTCGTACAAAACTGTACGTGAGATTTGAGGGAACAAGGCACTCAATTATGTGATTGTGAATCGCCGATTACCACAAATTTTTTCTGCGACATTACCCAAAAGTTCGTTCGTTACGACATTTGGTCTTACATTCCGTTCTTCATTACGGACATTGGTTCGTCATTCTCGAAAGATACGGCACCATCTTCTGAGCATACTGTCACTTACGACATTTTCATAATAAACAGAACAAAATTTCACGATGAATCTTAGCAGTCTTCATGTTCTTTGCATCCAAAAATCGGATAACACCGCGCAATTCACAATCGGGCGATTTATAATTGCTGCAGCCATTTTAAGCGACCAAAGTAGCAGAAATGAACGTCCGAATAATTCTCTCACTCGCACTGCCAGACTCACACTGAACCAGACTAGTCCACAGCGTTGTGATTGCGCCGATATTCCCACTCCTCTACTCACTAGGCCAAACAGGAAAAATAATTTACGTTGATTATGTAGCAACCCTAATTTTCTTATTAAGTCTAAGATTCAACTTAATCAGAAACTAAGAAAAATTATTATGTAAGATCACATCTCACTAGTTTATTGTCTACGCTATCTAAAGTCTTTGAGAAATTTTACTTTAAACGAATTAAAGCGATTGTAGACGAACGAAAGTGGATTTCTCACAGCCAGTTTGGATTTCGAAACGAACGTAGTACTATAGAAGAAGTTTATGGTCAAAAAATTATCGAGACTTCGAAATGAAACGGTTTTGCTATGCTTTGTCGCATTCCAAGGCATTAACCAAGCCTTCGATAAAGTGTGGCATGAAGGACTACTATACAAATTAAAACAGAACCTTGCCTATCATTATTATCAAACTTTTACATCCTTTCTTAATATCAGAGATTTCTTTCAAGCACAAAATTAGATACACTGATCTGCATCCTATCCGTTCTAGTGTACTATAGAGAAGTATTCTAGGACTAGTTCTTTATTTATTGTATACAAGCGATTTACCAACCATAATACATGTCACTGTGATAGCAGCATGCCACTCGAATCCAAGTATAGCATCGCAAAATCTGCAAAACAACTTAAATATTATCCAGGATTGGCTTAGAAAATTACGAATAAAGGACAACTAAATCAAATCAGTATATGTAATCTTCACAATGAACAGAAATACCTGTCCTGGCCTGTACCTGACCTGGATGTCAGTTGCCGTAAGAAGATGATGTAAAATATCTAATGTATATATCTCGATCGAAGACTGACATGGCGAAAATATATTTTTACTAAACGAAAACAGATTGGCTTAAAATTAAAGTAATTGTACTGGTTAATAGGATGCAAATCTGCAAATAATTGATAATAAAGTACTGTTATACAAGACTATACTTAAACCAGTTTGGACGTACGCAATCCAAATTTGGAGCTCTGCTGCTAATTCCAACCTAGATATCATTCAATGGATCCAAAACAAGGTTATTTGAATAATGCTTGATGCACCTTGCTATGTATGAAATAGTGTAATACAACGTGATATATTAATAGATTCTGTCAAACAAGGAATACAGTGTATACTATAGTTTTTGCAAATTAGTTGCTAATACCCGATTATGAAGTGCGCAGATTTAAGAAGTTAGATAAATTAATAAGAGAACAGGTAGATCTAAGTAACTTTTAAACATCTTTTACCACTGCAGTGTTAATTGCTAACTAAAATTAGCCAACGAAATTAGTTTAAGTATATAGGATTATAATTTACCGAGACAATATCTCTTCATGTCATTATTTACTTATTCAGTACTTAAGCATATTGAATTCCAACAGATTGTACATCTTTTAGAGTTAAAAATGAATAAATAATTAAAATGAACACAACTATTGAACGTATGAAAGACAAAGCCGAATTGTAGTTGTATTAGTAAATACAATAAAACCGGTGGTAACGGCCACTTATCTAAAGCGACCTGAGGTAACGAATAGTTTCAAAGTTCTCCGAACCGACTATAAGTAAATTCCAATGTACGAAAATCCGTCGACCAACCTAAATAACGATCTCGGTCAAATAAACCCAAATTTTTGCTGCCTATCTCCATATAAATTTACTTACCGATATCAGCCGGACTATTTACGATTGGATCTTTATTGATACCCAATATTATTTCGAATTTGTACGAAATTGCTTATGCATTCATAATATGTACACATAATTAAATTAAACTGCTAGAAATGAATGCGATCTCAGTCTCGAACACGTCCCGAAAGCAAATTGCCGACACAATACGTTTATGTTTGATCAAATAGAGATCGCTTTCATTTCTACAAGTTTACACATAATGTGGTTGTTCAGTTCCTTGGTTAGTTTAAAATTATCTACGTATGCGGAAGTTACTTGAGTAGTTTAAAGCTGTCTCCGTATTCGAAAGGTAAACAGGAAGCGGAAACGAAAATTTCCGAATAAGTGGAAGTTGGAAGAACTGGCAGTGGATCAAGTAGTCTACTATTGGTTTTGGAACGCCAGAAGTAAAGCAATTCCAAGATCTGGGCTGCTACTTAAACAAAAACCACCGAAGGCGGCAAGCAGTTTAAAGATGGAAACTTTCCCAGCATCAAAAGGATGGTTGGAAATTTTCTGCTGGTGACACAGTTTAACTTTTAAATCAATTTGTGCTGAGTCCGCAGAGGTTAATTTGGACAATATAGAATACTGGAAAGCCAAGTTACCGTTGATTTTCAGGAATTACTCTCCTGGAAATGTTTATAATGTTGACGAAACAGGTCTTTACTAACGTGCCATGCTAAATAAGACATGTGCATTAAAAAATGAGAACTGTGCAAGGAAGAAGGCAGCAAAATAACGTTTAATTATTTTACTGTGTGCAAATATGGAAGGTGAGAAAGAACAGCCATTAATGATTCGAAAAAATAAAGAATTCTCGCTGTTTTAAGGGTAATCGTGTTGACAAATTACCCTTAGAATGGGTTTCTATCGAAAAAGCTTGAATGAGAACAGAAATTATGACAAGATGGTTGCATAAATTTGACAATAAAATAAAAAAATAAAATAGAAAAATGCTTTTTTTCTTAGATAATGCTATGTCACATTCTAAAGTTCCATTAGAAAATGTTAAACTAGTCTTCCTGCCGCCAAACAACACTTTGCATTGTTAGCCCTTAGATCAAGTAATAATTCAGAATTTTAAATTGATTTACCGAAATTTTTTATAAAAAATTTCTGACGTTTATTGATAGTGAATGTGATCTTGAAAATCTAAAAAAAAATGAAAATTAACCCATGCTTGTACGGATTATAGCTGCTTGGAAAAGGTATCTCCTGCTACAGTTAATAAATGTTTTTCCAAGGCCGGATCCTCTGATGTTATTCAAGAAAATACATTTTTTAAAGAAGAAGACGAAATACCCCTTGCCCAGCTCTTTCTACAGTTCGTAACGAAATTGTGGATTTTTCAACTTGAACTTTTTCAATTCCATTGCTGGGTACATTATCTATATCCACTGCAAAAGAGTTTCCGAAAATCTCCATTTTACGGAACATTATTTTGAAATTAGTGAATCTGTTTTCAAACTCAGTTTGGAGTTATATTAACACACTTTTAATTTTAGTATTTTGCCAGGTTCTTCCACAACTTTCTTGCCGTTCGGAAAATTATCGAGGTTTCTTTCATCAGTATGTTTGATTTACAGTTTCAATTTGATCTCAATGACTTCACATCTGAATATATATTGTATATCAAATTTTCTTTTCCCTGTGTTAAATCAGTAAAAAATGAAAGATCTTTAATCCACTGGTGGTTAGAAAGCAGGTGAATTGGCTTTCCTTTTATGTCTATTAAGTTACAAATTTCTTGGCTGCACTTATACAAAGACAGTCCAGTAGCTTTGTGATTTTTCTATAGAATATCCGGGACCCTGCTCGGAGGCCGCATCGAGACGGACGCGCGGGTGACATGCGGCCCGCGCGCCTGTGGTTGCCAACCGCTGGTTTAGACGATAATATTTAATTTATTAAAAAACTTATTTTGTAAACATATTTAGTAACTAATAGCATAACGGTAAGGACCGACCATTGTAAAATAATATTTTTCTTTTTGTAATTGAATTGATTCGGCTTTTATTTCATGAAGATACACCATTTAAAATAGAAATAAAACTAATAGTTAGAATCTTCACTTTATAATATACATATTTCACTATCGTAATAAGCGGAAAAACAATACAACTTTTTAATTTAACCTATTACGTAGCTCCTATAATAACGAAGATAGCAATGGAGAACACTTAATTTGGATCATCTGTATAATCGTAAAACGTCAGGTACTTACTAGAGCATGTTTCAAAACTGCAATGTACTCTAGTAAGTACGTGATGAAACCATTGTGCTGGCGAAATAATTGTTTTACGATTACATATTAATAAAGTGAAGATTTTAACTTTTAGTTTTAATTCTACACGCAGAGAAATGCATTTTTAGAACAAAAAAAAATATTGTTTTACTACTATTTTCTTGGAATTAGAAAAGAATTTGTTTCCTTTAAAACTGTTTCCTTATATTAAGAAAAGCAGTATTTCTCCAACAAAACTAAAAATTTCTTGAATAAATGTTTCTATAAAGAAAAACATCTATTTGGTGGAAGCAAACTTATTATATCATTTCTATTTTTAGCGATTGCGAGTTTACGTATAGGCCCGATCAGGGGTGCAATTTAGACGTCTTTGTACACAAGTAACACAAGTTCGCTGCATTTGCTACCTTTGTGTCGTTGTTTATGTGTATGAATTATTATATTAAAGTGATAGTTATCAATATGGACGAATTTGTGAGTGATATATTAAGAAAGTGGGAATTACCACCACCGAAGTTGAGGATGAGTTTTCTTTGACAAATCGTCAGAATTTTTCATTTCATCCTGTATCTACTAATTGGTATGAAGTAAATGGCAATCATTTTAATTTATCAGATGTAATTTTAATAAAGTATATTGATAATACGCCTCAGTTTGGTTTAGTTACGAAGATTTTAATTAACAGTGAAAATACTAGCATCTGTTATTTTACATATAATAAATTAGAAACATTAGATTACACTATGCATTATAGAGCATATAAAGTTAAGTTTACTACAGAGGAGAGACAAATCTCACTTAACGATATATATTCCAGAAAAACAACAATTGTTCATACTTTATTTTTAAATGGATCCTATGTAACATTATAAAAATTTATTAATGTGTTATAGAAATAATAAAATATTGTCGTATATTTATATGTATAATTTTCATCTCTCCTAAACCTTGGCATTTTAAAAATTACGAAAATAAAAATATTAGCTCCTTTTTATCAGAAAATTATCATTACAATGCATATATTGATTTACTAAATCAATTCTGCATTTAATAACGGTTTTATATTAATAATAAATTTTTTAACATCGATACTTGAAAATTTGATACTTTTATTTAATTCATACCTAACTAGGAATACTCATTGTCGGGGAGCTCTCAATTAAAAAGTGGAAGGCATTAAATTTGCATAATAAATAAATATAATAGTAATAAAATACGTCTACTATTCATTATATAATTTTTAAAGTTATACGAAAACTATTTTTAACGTATCCTCGTATATAAAAATCAAAACAATTTGGTAGTTCTATGCAAAACATTCACATTCTCACATAAAAAATATTTTCTTTCATTAAGAAAACGTAGCGTCTTGCCATAAGAATATTCTGCGACAAAACATACTTCAAGTAAGAATACAATGGATTTGATTTACGAATATTTTTCTTAAGCAAACACATTTTATATGTTTCATTCAAATAAGAAATAGTTTTGAATTAAGTAAATAATTTCAAGAATATAATATATCTCTCCACAAGATAATATTGTCTTGTGGATATACAAAACAGAGAATTGCTTGAGTCAAAGCAGATTTATTTGATACAAACATGTATTTCTCTGCGTGTAGTTTGTTTTTGTATTTATGGATGTATACCGATGTTAGTTTGTAAGGTACTCTAGTAACTATCTATGCTGACGATGCAAATGTCTATTTATCAACAAAGTGAAGATTTTTAGATATTTGTTTCATTTCTATTTTAAATTATGTATCTTCATCAAGTAAAAGCCGAATCAATTCAATAATTCCTAATTAAGTTTTCTTATTTTCTTTATATTTTTATTGTAAAGTAGGTACTTTTGTTATCATTCTCATTACTGTATATTTATCTGTTTCTTCGTGTATTTAGTATTTTACCCACATGCATCTTTATCTTTTGTCGATTATATTTGTTGCTGTTACCCTTTAAATCGTATATCTGCTATTATTATTAAAATCGGTGCGTCCGAACTGCGGTAAAATTTTAAGGGGCGACCGAACTGGCGTAAAAATTTTTCTGTTTACCTGGGTTTTAAATAACGAGAACCGAACTGCGGTAAAAATCTTAATGGTTTTATTAGCTAATGTATACTTTATTCAAATAAAAGAATTTATTCAAATTTATATGTAATTTGTTAAACTAGAATACAAGTTATTTAAAAAAATTATACAATCAAAATCATTTACAAAATTACAATTTTCTAATGTACATTTTATTGAAATAAAACAATTTATTCAAATTTATATGTACTTTATTAAACTAAAATACGTCACTTAAAAAAATATACAATCAAAATCATTTAGTACATTGGTATCAATGCAACAAAACAGTACTGTTAAATTTATAGCTAACACACTTTACAAAATTATATCTGGAAATATCGTAATTTGTCAACTGCACAATTTTCGAATTAATAAATGCTTGTTTTTCTAAAACTTCTTTCGAAATACTGCGCTTTTCATTTATATTAACAGAATTCATTTTCATATATGAATCTGTCTGAATATTATTTAATGATTCTAAAAAAACTTGAATATTTGGATGAGGCGAAGGACAACAAGCTCTAAATTTTGCATGGAACGACTCGCAAGCGTTCGTTGTTCTGTAAATGCTAGCTGTATTAGCAGCCCATAAATTTGGCGGAAATAGGGCATTTTCATCAATGTAGGTATCTATAAGATAATCGACAAATCTGTCAACTCTCTCATCTATAGGTTTCTCACTCATGAAGTCAAACACGAAAGATTCACTTACTTCTTCCGACGAAAGAAAAGTTAAACCAAATAAATGCCTTAACCAGATTCCAATTTCAGAGTTCATATTCTTATATTATGTACAAAGTCCAAAGCTTTGTATTTTCCTCCACCAGGATTGCGCAAGATGAAATCTACACCCAATAATGATTGCGCCAGGGAAGACTTCGGTAACGCTAGAGTGTATACTTATCTCGAAATCAATCACAATCTTTCGAGGATTCAAAATATCCCCTACATTGTCGCATTTCTTCTTTAATAATTCGAATAGGTTTTTAAATGTGGATTTTTTTTTATCTTTTAATAGGCAAAAGGCAACGGGTATGTAAATATTGTTCGCTAAAGCATGTATAGTAAAGAGTTGCAAAAAGAATTTCGTGCAGTAATTGAAAGTACCGTCCATAAATAATGTTTCTTGTTGACACATAAATTTAATATTTGAGGCACATGTAAACACAACTATGTTTGAGGCAGTGTCATTAATAAACAGGAAAGATTCATTTTTTAAAGTAGCAATTACACAATTATTCAAAAACTCTTGAACATCGTTTGTTGACTTTGGTAATTTTGGCGTCAGCTTCAAGCGGGTATGATTTATATTCTTCTGAATATAACGTACATATTTTGAAGACAAGTAATTCAGACAATCTTTCTGATTATTTATTTCTTCATTAATTAATTTGGATGGCCTTGCTGATAAATCATCTACAGCTTTTCTTTTAACAGAATTATTTACTATTTGGCGTGTCAGAATTTCTTCATTTACACTATGATTATGAGTACCACATTTTCGCGAAAATACTGAGTTCAATGTATACACTTTAGCACAACACTTTTTATTAGTACAACACCAAACTATTTCTTCTAACTTATTGTCACGATATTTTCTAAACTTATAATTATCGTGAATTAATAAATGTTTGCCACGTTCGCTCAACATATATTTTAGATCCATGTTAACCCTAAAAAACTTCCAAATAAACTAATATAAGAAAACAAATTGAAATGTACTTTGTTAAACTGTATGTAAATTACATTACAAATGACATTACAATTTGAGGATTAAGGATAACAAATGAGAGGATTAAGAGAAAAGGTCTTGACCGCAGTTCAGCCACATTATATACCTGCCTTAATTACAATTGTACCTATAAAAATTCTTACCGCAATTCGGATATGCCCTATTAAACTATCTAATTAATATTTTTAATTGTTTCAGATCCAATGGCTACACTATGCTTCACTAGATACTACACCACTACCTAATCACAGGTAAAAATTCTAGTGTAATTCATAATAATTAACACAGCACATGACTTATTTCGCATTATTATTTATGAATAGGTGTACAGTAGGGGTATGACTTTTTTGTAACATATATTGTGCATGGCCGTACATGATGAGAAATGGCAAAAATATAATAATTGCGTTTTTAGTTTTTCATTTTATTAAAAAAACATCCCGCACCGACCAAGATGAAAAATTGTGGATTTTACACTGGATGAAGAATACAACTCAATTGAAAAGGCCTAACATTTTTTGTTATGTAAAAATATGCTGTTTATTTAAGCGTTCTGTTTTAGTTTTTTATTTTCAAAACAAACTAAAAATCACAAAAATAGCTTGCAAAAAGTTTTATTTTTTAATTTTTTCATTAGATGCAATAAATTTTAAGTTTAAAGTGCGTTCAGTTTTACAATAATTAAAGATTTCTTGTGTTACTTTAATGGCTCGTTCTGCACAAATATTGGTTCGTTTTAAATTTCTAATAGCGGAATCTTCCTCCACCCAGTGTTTAAGAAAACATTTATGAGCATTTTTGAAGGGCTTTACAGATGTTTTCAAATTTTCAAAGTTATTGTGGCGAAAACGTTGATCTGAAAACCAGATATCGTACCATGCGCTGCATATAAATTTACAAATTGGTAAAAGTTCTGTCCTGTGTTCGGGTTTGAGTATAAAAGTTAAAAGTGCCAGTATGGCTCTGGAATTCCAGCGGGCATTACTGAGTGATGGTAATACACGGAATTTGATAAATGGAAACAAGTTATTTTTCTCAAAATATTTGAATGCTTGTCCCAATTCGTACAAATACTGCATGTCATCACGCCACTTGATATTGTGTATTTCCAATATTATATCGCTTTGTTTGAAGTTTTGTTTAAGATTTTCGTACTTTGTTATCAATTCTGTAAAAATATCATACGAAATATTTGGTGATGTAGATTTTTCAACAAGCATTTCATTCATGACATGCTTTAAAATCAAATCTAACACATGGTGTTGACAACCAATATATTGCGGAGGTGAAAAGGATTTTTCCTGAAACGACGTCTTCAGTAAATGAACAATTCCATTTTTTTTCCCTGTATTGACATTTGTAGTATCACAAATAATCATTTTAATGGAATTCCATAGTTGAAATTTGTTTAAAATGTTTTTGATGCCTGCAATATAATATTATAGTAAGCTATCTAGTTATTTATAACTTTTAATTTAATTAGCACCTTCAAATATTGTCAAACTTTTTCCATTATTAAGCTCCATGACCGCCAACCTGACTTCTTCAAGCTCGTTTGTCAACACCACTACCTGAACTTCTTTTTTACCATATTTCTTCCCATCAAAATGCATACACCATTTTTCTTCTTTTAATGTAGCCATATACTTTTCTTCCAAACGTTCTGCTGCTTTTATTGAGGCCTTATAAATACCAGATTGTGAGGGTGTTGGAATATCAATACCCGATTTCACCAATTCCTTACATATTTTTGCTGCATTTTTTGTGCTCACGTTGGAAGTCTGAACAATTTTCACTGCCGCCTTAGTTGAACAGGCCACGTTTTTAACACTTGGTTCAAATTTATCATCGTCTGATGATGCATAGAATTCTGTGTTTTCTTCCGATGATGCGTATAATTCTGTGTCTTCTTCTGATGATGCGTATAATTCTGTGTCTTCTTCTAGGGACATAATTGTTCTGTCAGATACATTTATGTCTGAGACCAAGGCGGTCGTGACTTTTCTTTTTAATATAGCAGCTTTTGATGGATGAATATTAATTTCCTTTGCTGTTGTGTATCCAACATCTCCTTTCGTGCTTGTTTGAACTGCGTACAACTTTTTATCTTCCATGCTTAGCCAAATGCCTTGTGGATCTGTTACATCAAATAATTCTCCAAACACTATTGTTGGGTTTCTATTTGGTCGCTTTAAATATTTACAGAAACGATCTAAAAGCTTTTCTACTTTTCTTTTTATTGAAGATTCAAGTATACATGGAAAATTTAATTTCGACCATAAATCAAGCAATTCCTTGGCTATAATCTGACACCTTATTTTTCTATTTTTTTCGGTTTTTGCCAATGCGTTGTACCGTCCTATTATCACCATCTGCTTTTGTATTCTGCACATTTCATTTAAATTTTTATCTATGTTAATTATTTCTCGTCTTTTAGTTGTACTTTTTTCAAAATGAGTCAAATTGTTTTTCCATACCGCCGAATTTTTCAAAACAGCACTTGCACTTTTTCGAGAACTCATTACTTTGATTGAATATATAAATATTTCTTAATAAATATAACCGCACTTGTAGAAAGCACGCACCAAACTATGAGCTCAAACCAATAGTAGACAGCATCAGTTTGTTTACATTCGATTTCGGGGATTTACCGTACTTTGCAGTCACACAGCAACACAAAATACAAAACAAATCAGAGAACGTAAGCGAGAACGTACGCTTGTCTTTGAGAATTTACATGTAAACTTTCTACATGGACGGTGCGGGACTTTTTTCCAACAAAATGAAAAACTAAAAACGCAGTTATTATTTTTTTGGCTTTTTTCATCATGTATGGCCATGCAAATTTTTTTTTGTTAAAAAAATTGAAAAAGTCATACCCCTAGTGTACAGTCTAGTATTGTTCAAATATCGGCCAGCTTCTAAATATCTCTCTCTAACCGTAACAAGCAAACATTAGTAGAGTAAATTTAATGCCGGTGTGGTTATTAAGGGACATTGCATTATTGTTACTAATGAATTGTTCAGAATATATACCGTGGTAAAGGTATTAATTGATTTATGAGCCTTACAACTCCCTAGATATTCCTAGATCTCGTATTCCGTTTTAATTAAATTACGATATTCATTTAGCATTATGCAATGCAAGAATTAATAGTGGATAATCGTTCGAATTGTAAATTAGATGGGGTGTCTACCAATATCGATCAGTCAATTCGTTTTGGGTGAATTGTGCTGATGCTCATATACAGGGTTAGTTAAAAGTATGGAGACGGCGATTTATTGTCGTTAATATTCATTTTAGGGATTTATGTTCAATATAAAAGTTTGTTAGGATATTTTGATCTACATTTGAGAATATATGAATTTTTTTTTTCTTCAATTGTTTTTTGGTTACGCCTGTCCGCGCATTTTTTTTTTAATGGGAACTAGTAAATTTTACTCTACCATTCGATAGAGAATTTTTTTCTCTTTACAAAAATATTTTTTTTTTTTAAGATTCATTTTAATAACTTTTTTATAAGAAAAAGCCGGTTCATGTGTTTAACAGATGTTCGGTACATCGCAGATAGACAGAAGCGATAAACAAACTTGAGCGACATAATTTTATCAGTGGTTATTGTGTACGTCAAATCTTTGACAGAAATAATTCATTTGTGCAATTTGTTGCTGTTAATATTAACAATGGCGAGTTTAAGTGAACATGAACGAATTGAAATACTTATGATGTTGGGTTGTGGAGATTGACGCAGAAGTTTACAAGATGTTAGTAATTTATTTAATGATACGCATCCAAATAGAAATCCAATTTCTAAATCCGTTGTTGGTAAAACTTTAAGACGCTTTAAACAAACGGGTAGTGTTAAAGATTTGCCAAGGAGTGGTAGACCTAGAACAGCAAAAAGCGATGATAACAAACTAGATATTTTATTGGCTGTATCTGAATATCCCCATTTATCAACCAATCAATTAGCGGCCAATTTCAATATTTCACAGTCATCGATGGTGTCATTTTTAAAAAGTGAAAAGTATAAACCTTATAAGGTACACCTTGTACACGAGTTAACGGAAGATGATTTTGATAGGAGATTACAATTTTCTGAAGAAATGTTAAATATTAGCAATAATAATGTAAATTTTGTCAACAATATTCTTTTCTCAGACGAAGCTACTTTTTGCCTTACCGGTGAAGTAAACAGACATAACTGCAGATACTGGTCGTCAGAAAATCCCTCTTGGTTTTTGGAGCACCATACGCAATACCCCCAAAAGGCTAGTGTTTGGGTTGGCATTCTAGGCGGTCATATTATCGGTCCCTTTTTCATCAATGGCAATTTAACTTCGGCTCTGTATTTGCAGTTATTGCAAAACGAACCTGCTAGTGCTACGCTCTATCCTCATGAAAACAATGAACACCTGCCCAATGACAGTATCTGGTTCCAGCAAGATGGCGCCCCCACCACATTATGGTGTAAATGTTCGTCAATATCTGGACAACGTTTTTCCCCACAGATGGATTGGAAGACGAGGAACCATTGAATGGCCAGCCCGTTCGCCAGATTTAAGTCCTTTAGATTTTTTTTCTTTGCGGATACGTAAAAAACAAAGTTTACAAAGATAAGCCCGATAACGTCGAAGATTTACAAATCCGAATTACCAGAACGATACAAGAAATTCCCCGAGATTTTTTACAGAACTCTGTTCGGGGTTTTGTAAATCGATTGGGTCATTGTCAAATTACTAATGGACGACAATTTGAACACTTACTTTAATTTACTTTGTTATTAATTTGTTTAATTTTTCTTGTAAAAAAGTTTTTAAAAGGATTAAAAAAAAAAAATTATTGTAAAGAGAAAAAAAACTCTATCGAGTGGAAGAGCAAAATTTACTAGTTCCCATTTAAAAAAAATGCGTGGACAGGTGTAACTAAAAAACAGTTGAAGAAAAAAAAAATCAAAATATCCTAACAAACTTTTATATTGAACATAAATCCCTAAAATGAATATTAACGACAATAAATCGCCGTCTCCATACTTTTAACTAACCCTGTATGTATTACGTTGTTTTTAAGTTACTTAAATTAGATACTTTATTTGCAGGAAACAAATATTATTACTATAATGCATAATATTTTAATATTATATATTAAATTACATAGCTGGTGTTCAATAAACTCCGAAGTCAAGTAGGTTTTGAACAAAAAATCCTCGTCCTAACTTGATTCTATGTTTTGTATTAAATTTTAGATCTCAAATGTTTTCTGCCAATAATTGCCAGAATCCGGTATCAAAAATAGTATTGCTTAAATTTTAAAATGGAATTTAATAACGTTACACCAAGCATTCATGTTTGAATCGTATTTTTGAAATGATCAACACATTGACATAAAATTTCCCAACCTCGCTTTTGCCTGTAATACTTTTCAGAATACACTCGATAGAATTGGGACACAAGAAAGAAAAGATTGATAATATTAGGCAAATAATGACTCATGTCCTAAAAGCTTCATACGAACCCTTGTACAACAAATTGGCTTGTCAGTTGGTTATTGTCGTACAATTTTAGAAGAAAGTTTACATTTACTTACATATCGTATAACTTTTTGCAAGAAATCCTGGATATTAATTAGATTAGTTTAAAAATTTAAGCTTGTTCGCTGTGGTTTCAATTTTAATAGGTAATATTGCGTATATACAGAGTGATTTTAAATAAATGCGGCAAATTTTATGGCCTGATTCTTAGGGTTATTATGATCATAAAATATCATATGAATGTATGTCTTAAATGGCTTAGTTTTAAAGTTACGGGATGTTTAATAGTAAATTAAAATTTCATACAATAAAGCGCACTACTGAAAGAACCCCACACGAAACATTGAAAACCCGTCATCAACATCAATTATCTGTTGATGTGTGGGCCGAAATTGTTGGGGATCACTTCATAGGTCCACATTTTTTGCCGACAAAGTTAAGAGCAGAAGTATACCGCCGCTTTCTTGTAGAGGATTTACCACTACTGCTTGAAGAAGTCCCGTTCCAATTAAGATTACAAATGTATTTTATGCACGATGGTGTTCCAGAAAATTTCATTTTAGTTGCTTGTGAGTTTTTGGACGGTGCGTATCCAACCCAGCGGATAGGGCGAGGAGGTCTACAATCTCCGTGGCCTCCGAGATCTTCAGACTTAAATTCTCTAGATTTTTTCTCTGGAGTCACCTTAAATAACAAGTTTATACGACTCTATTGAAAATATTGACGAGCTGACAAATCGTATTGTTGCAGCATTTGAGACATATATAAGTTAATTCTATTGTATTAGTACGTTTTATTTTAGACAGAGTTCAGTATATTAAAATAAATATTTTCAGTGATAGAATAGTGGTAGAATATGGTGTTTTCCAAAGCACAGTTTTGGTACCTCTGCTTTTTAACATATATCTCAGCGATCTATTTTACTAGGTTCGGAAGATACAGTATAAGAACATAGATAGGTATACGTTGAGAAGATCAACTGAATCTGACTTGCAAAAGGTAATGAAATGGCTCAGTGAACTATTAATGACAATCAATATTGATGCCTCCATACGAAACCCTAATCATATACTTTAATAAGGAGAATATAAAAATTGCGAGCGTAGACATATTAAATATTTGGATATAATACTTGACAGACATCTCAGATGGAATTTACAAAGTGACAACGTAGTCAGCAAAATTAGATTAATTAGTTGTCGATTTAAGTACTTGTCTAATGTTTTAGATATAACCTATATGAAGGTGCTATATCACGCTCTGGAGTAAACACATTTAAGCGTTGATTGAGGTGCAGAGCAGACGCATAACCAACAGAGCGTAATATAGCATTTTCAGGTGAGTTACATCTAAAACACTAGATATAATTCACCCTTCTATTCTAACGTTCATTAAAAATATATTTTGTATTGTACTTCGTTGTAGTCAAAATTAACTACCAATTAACCAATTTCTTATATTATTTCATTGTTAATAACTTTCCTCTGTTGAGTGGTTTTGAACAATTACGACATTACTAAATATACTTTACGAGCGTAATCCCTAACGAGCTTAATGCACTTGGTCCACTAGTGTTCATAAGTGTTTATACAATTTTTATAAAGGTCTTTGTAGAACTTTCGAAAATTGCCCTTTACGACATCGGTAATTTCAATAGCTTAAAATTTTCTTGTAGATATTTTTTCAGGTTCACGGAAAGATGGAAATTAATTGGGGACTCGAGTAAGGCGAACGTGACAATAGGCACCTTATTTCTTCAAATTTATTAGCACAGATGTGTACGATAGCTTTATCAAACAACGTTTTTTTTTATCTAAATGTGACGGTTTGTCTTGATTTTACCATTTGACCACTACTGCAAGCTAACGTAATATTTGCCAACGTTCCTTTTACTTTTTTCAGGCAATCATGTCAATTATTTCAGGGACGTTGACACAACGTGTTCGATTGTAATGCCTGCGGAGTCTATTATCGGGCACATTTTTACTTCTGTGGTTCTTTAAAAATACGAGGGTAGTTCTCTTTCTGTTGTGTCTAATAAAGTAATACAAAATCTGCAAAAAAACACATTTATTTATAATTGTTCAAAATATTCTGCTTCACACATAATGCATTTTTGCGTCCGTAAAATCTATCTATTTTGAACATATTTCCTGGAATCTTTACGCGTTACGTTCTTTATATGTTCTTTAAATTCGTAAAACACCTCTTCCACCGAAAACGTAAACCCATTAAATAATCCATTAGAAACATGGAAACAAAAGAAATTATTAGAAGCCAGATTTCAATTACATGGTGAATATTCTATTGTAATGACATACTATGAACCTATGAAACCCTTACACGTATACGAAGACCAACACAGACCAAAAGGAGAGAAGCATGCTGTCAACAGGAGTTGTGCTCCTACATGATAACGCATGCATGCGGTTGCGCAAAGAAATGAACTGTTCAAGAATTTCGAATGGGAACTGTTCAGCCTTGCAGCTCCGACTTAACACCAGATTCTTTTTTTTTCTAATATCCAAATTTAGTTACAATCTGTACAAAGATAATATAATAAGTAAATTGTATGTTCGATATATTGGACATGTAGGAAA
The DNA here is from genome assembly GCA_935421215.2 of Melolontha melolontha. Classification (NCBI taxonomy): domain Eukaryota; kingdom Metazoa; phylum Arthropoda; class Insecta; order Coleoptera; family Scarabaeidae; genus Melolontha; species Melolontha melolontha. Next base: position 51,998,186 of record OW285239.1, read on the forward strand.
CTGTCCATTGACAGGTTCCTGTACAGTATAATTAGAAAAGTTTATGCTTCTAGAAGATTAGAATTAACATCTCGTAAGCAGGTCAGTAAGATTGAACTCCTTGAGTCTACGCCTTTTGATTGGATGAGTTATTATAGTATTTGCCAGAAAATTGGGATGATTACTTAGTCTTTCTGCGCATTTTTCGGAGGTTTTGATTTGATCCTTCACAGCTTTTATTTTCAAGTCATGGCTATGATGCTATTTGGGACATATAAAGTAGTCTTGGTAATCATACAAAGTACTTTAGCACTTTAGTACTTTAGTATCTCAATGTTAGAGATAAAAGCAGTCCGCTAGAGCTGTATTTTATGACTCTAAACGGGTTTCAATCTTACTTTGTAAACAAGGAGTTTGTTTTACAAGGACAGGTTGGATTTTATACTAATTAACCGGTATACTAAGTTTAAGGTCTAGCTGCTTCCTCTTTGAGAATATATGCTTTCTCCATGTCAGTCTCCGATTAAGGCGCAATTCTAGGTATTTGACATCTTCTTTTGTGATAGAGTACAGTTATTTAGGTACACTGCAGGACAGTAACCTCTTCCTGGTGGTAAATGTTACTTGAATAATTTCGTTAACTCTGATTCACTATTTCGTTAACTAGTCTTGAATTTTGTTCAGACTTGTCTATAATAATCTTGAAGCAATAACAGGATCGATATGTGAGGCAAGGATCGCTGTGTCGTCTGCGTATATAGCAAGAGTGACGTCACATGTCGTTGACCTTGTAGAACTCCAAATTTGATAGAGCAGATACCTGTCAAGATGCCGAATTAGGAAGTGACGGTTATGAAGGGTGGACTGGAAAATACAGAAGTAGTTACGAGAAAGGAGTGTTCTGATTTTCTAAATTAGACCACTATGCTAAATTTTATCCAAAGCCTGTAATATGTCCAAAAATGCTGCGAAACAGTACAATTTGTCTTCAAGGTCTTAGCTGATTTTTTTATTCATGATGTATTTGCTCTATATTGGCATATTGTCCTATTGGTCCTAAGCCAAGTTGGTGTTCAGGGATAATCTGGTGCCCTTTCAGTATAGGTTCCAATTTTTGCAAGGGAAGTTTCTCAAATAAATTTGATGGAGTAGGTAGTAGCCTAATGGGCCTGTAAGACTTAGCGTTGTCCGTAGATTTACCAAGCTTTGGAATAAAATGATTTGAGTTACCTTTTGTTGAGTGGGGAAATTGTTCTTAATATGGCATTGAAAATTTGCACTAGGTACCTTAAACCTCTTGTTGATAGTTATTTTAGAGTGGTGCTCGTAATTAAATAATATCCAGGTGATTTTTATGAATTCAGTAATTCGGAATTTAATTACATTTTTGACATAGATCATTTTTAAATTTATGAGAGGTGGTTCAAGTTGATAACGAGATTCTAGAAGGCGACATATTTCACTATCATCATCATCGTTTCTAGACGAAAAAGATTGAAATATTTAAAGGGTTTTTTCGTCATTGGATCCTGCCCACTCTGCATTTTCTGTTTTGATGGGAGGATTAGATACCGATTTGTTCTCTTTGCGGCTTTCCAGAGAGAGTATTCTGTGGCTACTGTACCTGTTTTCTTTAGGTAATTATAAATTTTCCTATTTTTATGATTCTAAAGTAACGACTTAAATTCACACGTTGTCTGGTTACGTCTTGTTCAATCCACCCACAGGTGCTTTTGTTATTTACCATAACTTTTCTGATTTTCCGTTTTTCTGCACTTTTATTATTATATAAAAATTTTAAAAAAATAGATACCCCTATCTATTGAGACGTTCATTATTTTTTCAGTTGTTGCACACTAGACACGAATTGACTACCACTTGATCGTCAGAATGAAAGTGCGGCTAGGAATGCAGGTGTTCAGGAAGGAACTGAATACTTGTTTGCAAAATCTCCTGAGAACCCAAGTGGTAACGTGGTCTAAGGAGAGTATATATGTTACCGTGAAAGTCCTAAAACCGGTGATAGTCGAGATATACCGGTGAATGTCAACATTCACCAAGTTACTTGGCGTATGTCCGATATATTCATCAAATATCATTATTTCTAACTTACACCGGCGAATGTCAACATTCATCATGGACTCATGGTGTATGTTTAAAAGAATTTGTTTATAAAAAGAAAACAAGATAAAACTCTATAGGTTATTATTTATTTTGATTAAAACATGGAAGAAGTTTTCAAATGAACATAAAGAAATTGTTGAACTTAAAACAAACACAACAAATATAATATTAATATAACAAATAAAATGCATTTTATTTCTTGAAATGAAATTAAAAAAAACAAAGTAAATGTATGGCAACCTTATTTATTGCAACAACTTAAGCTACCATGACACTTTTGCCTATTGTTTTTACAGCTACATTTAGCCGTGGAACACTTCTTTTTGCAGTTACAGCGTGTATAGCCTTGCCCTCCACTTTTTGAATTAGCAGAAGCTGCTTCTCTTACCGAAATTTCTTGACCTGAAATCTCATCCATGGAAATTAACTTTTGTTTGCAAATTGCGAATTGATTACGAGTGAAAAGCTGCTTGAAGGTGCCATTTTTGTTCGCTAATTTATAAAAGTCTGTATTCTCTATCCCAACAACAATGGCTAACACATTTCGGGGATCTGTACGACCACGATCGACGTCAGGCACTTTAATTCTTACGGTATCACCAATTTGGGCCGCAGGAAACTTTTTCTTTGAGGTTCGCAACATTTTTGTTGCTTGGAGTAGTAGATTCTCTTTTGCTGCTACTCTTTTTGAATTGATTAGCTCGTGCTGTCTAGTCAGCACTTGAGATGAAGAGGTAATCAGTTGCAGATCAGTCAGTGTTTGAGTTGAAGACGTGCTGGGTTGTGGATCAGTCGGACTTCAGATGAAGACCTGTTGGTGGCAGATGAAGGTGGATTGGCTCCAATGGTATTTTGGTCATCCATATCACTTACATCTAAAACATGGTCATCAATATGGTCACTAACCAAATTTTCTTCACAAGTATTAACGTAAGCTTCTAGCTGTTCCTCGGTTTCAATGTTTGTAATTTGCTCGTTGGGGAGAGATGACGATGCTATGCCTATTTTTGGTTTAACGCCAAACAGAGCTTCATATGGACTCTGGCGTATTCCTTCATGGTAAGTTGTGTTTTTTGCGAATTGGACAAACGACAACCCTTCTGACCATTTATTTGAATCATTATCATGCATCCACCCAGTTAACATATTCTGTATGTCTTGATTGGCTCTTTCGACTGAGCCTTGTGTTTGGCTGTGACGAGGCTTTCCGTGCACTATTTTAACATCTTTCCACATAGCGCACAGTTCAGATATGACTTGGTTACTGAACTCTCTGCCATTATCCGAATGCAATATAGCGGGAGCACCAAATATTAAAAAAATTTGAAGAAGGTGATATGCTACTTCTTCTGCTCTCTTGGTTTTTAACGCTCGTAACTGGACAAACTTGGTTAAGTGATCTTGGTAAACCATTATAAACTTGTAATCGCCATCGCTGTGTGATTGCAAGTCTATCAAATCGACTTGGCATGTAGAGTTTAATTCGGAACTCACCATTGGTTTTACAACAATACCTTTTTTAGGAGCACTGTGTTTCATTTGACATTGTTGACATAAATTTAAATAGAGCATTATGACTTCATAAGTAATATTTTTGTATTTAACTTGCAATTCTTTTAGCATTCGTGTTCTTCCTCCATGGCCTGTTCGTATGTGAGTTTCGGAAAGTATATTAAACAACTCTTCGTTTGTAACATAATACTGGATATTCGTTTCTCCTGGTTTTAATGGCACAATTAACTTTTGTTCGTCACTAACTTTTAAAATGTCAAAACGTTTTAAACGTCTGTAGTCCAAAGGGGTACTGCACTTACTTTTAGCAGAAATTAAAAATAGAAATAATTGTCTTCTCGTTTATTTCTTATTAGGGTATTTAACTTTTCAAGAAATTGATCACTATTTACTGCAGTAGCCATCGAGCACAAATTATAATACCTGTTGATGATGTTTCACCTGCCACGGGTTCTCTATTAGATAAGTCTCTGCGAGAACTGTCTTTACCGATTGATCATTTGGAACTGATCTATGAATTTGAATTTAAAAAAATATATAAACAGTTTACAACCGTCTGAATTTGGGAAATCCTAGAGCTATTGTAATGAACTACGGTAATAAATGGAACAAAACTAAGAACTAAATATTCGTTTCTTAATAAGCCTATTGTGAATTTGAATAGATGCAAGAAATTACAAATACATGTGAAGGGTAAATTAAATATAGCTGTAAATTCCAGAATGAACGGTTTGCAGTGACGTGAATAATATGAATAATAAACTTATATTATAATAAATGTCCTGTCGTTTCTGACATTGACCGAAGCTTATATGTCTTTCTCGACATACACTGGTGAAGGACCGAATTTATAATATAACTAATAATTGTTCGGTCTTTCACCTATTCATATGGTGTCTGTCGACATTAACCGGTGTATGTCGACAACCACTACTTTCGGTCTTTAACGGTAACATATATACAGAAACTGATTCCCAGTTGCAATAAATGTTTTATTGTTGATGGCAACTACATTGAGAAATAGTTCAGAAATAGTTCTATAGAAATAGTTATGTGTAACTCCTGTGTATATTAAAATCTTTCTTATTGACCTGATTTATTTAAATCACTTAAATCTGAAAAAAGCGCTGGTATTATATCTGGAGCATACTCAATTGTACGAGCAGCAGAGATCGCGTGTTATGATGATGCAAGGTAATCCCTTTTCTTGGGCGATTTTAGTGAATACTTTAGAGAATTTGAAGCACATAAACGGCATTATTAAAAAAATGTCAACCATTTTATGATTTCGACTTTTCGAACAGGTTTTGTTGGAGGCATATTTTCAAAGATCCAAACTGCAGATTGTTGCTTTTGTTCGGTTTTGAAGCAGTTGCCCGAAATTTCATCACATGTAATGAAGTTGTACACTAGATGAAACGATCCATTAGCAAAGTGATTTAGTATAGATATAAACCATATCGCACCGCGTATTTTTCAACTCGAGTCAAGTTGTGGGCAACCCAACGGGAACAAACCATAGGTATCTTCTAATGTTTGTGTAAGATGATATATCAATTGCCTTCACACCAGTCTTTGGGGTTGCTTACAGTAACACGCAATCATAAGACAAAATCATTCCTTTGTTGACTAATGTTCTTGTTGAAGTTTTTGCTTAACACCTTTATTTTGATGTGCGAAGTGCTGGCATACATATTTCGTGAGCATATAATATTTGTTTGTTTATTTATTTATAAAATGGCAGCTAACACCACGTATATAAAGGGATCAAATGCAAGTGCCAATAACGACCTTCTGGAATTACCAATAAAGTGTGAGAATTATACAAACTGGTACAAGCAAAGCCGAATTAATATAAAAACAGGGTAGTTGTTTTAGATAGAACAACAAAACAGAACTTTTAGAAGAAGCGAGGCTACCAAATATCAAAACCGAAAGTACGGTTAGCTGTTTATGTGAAAAATGCCAAAAACCAAAAAGTTCCATCAAATTAACTGACATAGTCAAAGAATCTAAGAAAAAGACGAGTATTCCTTTGGGTAACAGCCGTTAGTTTAGGAGCTCGAAATGTGCCATTTAAAAACCACGTTTAAATTCGCCATAGCAAGAAGCAGGACTTGTCACCAAATACCTGCAAAAACAAATTGCATGTCGATGCGACAATTCACATCAAGCTTTGATACAAAATAATACAAATCTGTATAAAAACAAATTTGTATCTACATATGCATGGACACACAGTACTTATTTACCAGCGTTTGCTTCAACTACCAGACGCATGCGTTTCTGTGTAACCACTTTGTCAATGATAGGTTTACGAAGACAAACGACTGTAGGTACACTTGTGGTCATGTAGCAAGTTTTGTCCTATCCGAAGACGTCAGATAACCTCATGCCATCTGACGGACAAAACCGACCATGCCGGTGCAAAGTGTTTCTTCTCGAATAGCTAAGCTATTACAGGAAAAGAAAAATACGCATATTACTGTGAGTCCATTGACAATTCACATCAAGCTTTGATACAAAATAATACAAATCTGTATAAAAAAAAATTTGTATCTGTATATGCATGGACACACAGTACGTATTTACCAGCGTTTGCTTCAACTACCAGACGCATGCGTTTCTGTGTAACCACTTTGTCAATGATAGGTTTACGAAGACAAACGACTTTAGGACATTGCACCGGCATGGTTGGTTTTGTCCGTCAGATGGCATGAGGTTATCTGATGTCTTCGGATAGGACAAAACTTGCTACTCGTACATGACCGCAAGTGTACCTACAGTCGTTTGTCTTCGTAAACCTGTCATTGACAAAGTGGTTACACAGAAACGCATGCGTCTTGTAGTTGAAGCAAACGCTGGTAAATACGTACTGTGTGTCCATGCATATACAGATACAAATTTGTTTTTATACAGATTTGTATTAATTTGTACCAAATACCTGATTGATTTTCTGTTTGCTCTTAACATTGCTTACGGGTAGAGCCATGATTGAAGTTATAAGGAACGCAATTCAATAATACGCTTGTTCAATTATATGATTTTTTTTGCGCAAATGATTGCTTTAAACCTTCATAATTGACTACATTTATATATTGCCAGTTAATAGTCAAAGTAATATTTTTCAATTATCAATATCACTAAGTACGTAAACAACTAGGCTAAATGCAAAATAAAATGCGTAGAATAATATCATGGATTGCTAGATTGGCTTAACGAGCGCCGAATTAAGTATGCACGAGGAAACCCTAAAAATTTCCTTAAAAGAAGATATTTTCTTGAAGAAAGGTATAGAAAAAAAACACTTTATCGTTTCTCAAAATATTCGCCTTAAAGTTTTAAGCACTTTTACATTCGAAGGAACCAGTTGTCGAAACATTTATTTCAATCTGAAGTGGGTATCTTACAAACATGCCTGTTAAATGCCTCTTACGGTGTCGAAAACCGCTCCCGACGCAATTCGTTTTTGACAAAATGGAATAGGAAGAAGTCACTAGATGATGAGTCAGGCAAATACGGATAATGAGCCATAAATTTAATGTTATTCTCCGTTAAATAATCGTCTATCTGATGTGCTGTGTTAGACCTGGCGTTGTCCTGGTGAAGTATGATGCGCCGAGGTCTGCTGTTTTCATCGAAGACTTCTTCAGTAACAACAGTAGCAACAGGTACAATTTTACGGAAGAAAAAAGTAAGCATCTTTTTGAAGCACTTCCTGCTTTTTTTCTAATTTCATCCAAGACCTCAGACAAACAAATTGTTGTATACGAATCAGTATTTATTGTTTCTCGATCCTAAAGATCAACGGTAGTAACAGGCCCAGTTTTACGGAAGAAAAAAGCCATAATTTTTTTTGAAGGGCTTCGTGAACGAAGAATTTTGGTTTTGGTTATGGTTCTCGTCAAAACGTCCAAATAGTCGATTGTTGTTTTGTTTCTGATTCATATGAATATATCCAGGTTTTGTCACCTGTTACGATACTGTATACGTTTTTGCAGAAGCACCACGATTGAATTTTTGAAGCATTTCTTTGCTCCAATTCGCACGAGCCATTTTTTGAACTTTGGTTAAATTATGTGGAATCCAAAGACTGCAAACTTTCTTCACTTCTAAATGCTCACGTAAAATCGTTTGATTTGACTTTCTTTTATAAATGTCCAAAGATGCCTCTATCTCTCGATTTGTCACATGTCAATCCGCTTCAATCATTTCTCGCGCAACATTTATGTTGCTAGAACAACAGCAGTATCTTTACGAAATTCGTCACAGACACTATTACGTCCACGTTAAAATTCTGTAAACTGTGTTTTTGGATGGTGCTTCATCACCAAAGGCAGAATGAAATCGATCGATGCATTATTGTTGAATTAGGCTACATTTAAAAACTTAAAAAATCATCGCACGAAAATGCTCACGAGAAATGTCCATTTTTTCACTAAATTGATTTCTTTGAAACGCTATTAATGCAAAACTATGCAGCCGACTGTTTTTCTGGCAATGGTTATCATACTAAATGTAAAAAGTTTAAGACAATCATATCGAAATATACGGCAAGTATCATCTAGTGGTCCTTTCTGGAAATTTTTAGGATAACTGTCGTATAAGTCAAATCATTTGAGCACAAAGATTAACGATATTCCAACCTATATCGTGTATGATACTTGTGCAAAAAAGTAAAACACGCAAAAAGCACCCCTTCTGTTTTAAGGTAACAAGTACAAGTATTTTAAAAATATTTACACTTTTTAAAAATACTTCGATAACATTTATTTTAAGAGACATGACAAATAGCTTTTAGTATATTTTTTTACAGACAAAAACTTGTGAGCCAAACTCTAACGCCATACTTGAGTAACGATTAATAGCAACTGTCGTAAGTGACCTGTACGAAATCCAACGCAGAGAACGCTTAATTTGAAATGGATGTTGACAACGTAATTTTTCAATTTCAGTCATTTTCCATGTCTATCACCTGAAACGTATGTCAAAAGATGATGAATTATTTAGGTGTAACTTGCAAGGTAATCCAGAATTTAATTTCAAAATGTGTAGTATTAATTTTACCGTGGCTGTTAAATAAATTATTACTACTTAATCATGTTTCTGAAGTCAGAAATTAGATAATTATTTCTCTTTGTTATGTTTCTCTCCAATAGAAAGTTATTATTATGTGCGTAATTTAAAGTTATGTTGTGATTGTAAATTTTAAAGCAGCGATTCTCAACTTTCTTGGCTCCGCGACCCCCGAAAAAGTAAATGTAAATAAAGTTAATATTTAGTAAATTACTATTTTTTACCCTAAGTTGCATGAATCAGGCTCCGAGTAATATTTGATTGCTTATAATTTGTATTAAATATTCTTAAATTAATCCAACTGTTTCTCAGGTCAAATAATTTTTATTTATTTTTGAAAATTAGAAAATATTATTTTATCACTATCCTGCATTTACATAAATCGGCCCTGCGAGATCCACAAGCATTTTTGTATTAACACATCCCAGCTTGTTATTGTTAGACAATTTGAAGTAAACGAATCTGTATCTATGTACATTATTACAGAATGTATAAATACCTATGCAGTATACATTGTCATCCAGTTGAATCGTAAGCTGCATTATGTGAAGTTGTAGTATAAAAGCAACAATAGCATCAAAAAAAGTGTATCCAAGGTGTAAAGTTTGGTGAACCGTAGTTCGAGGAAACATTGTTGTAATGGGCAAGTAAGTGCAATGATCCCTTCTGGAGAAAGTGAAGTTTCAGAACTAGAAATTGTTGACGTTGTGGACATTGTGTGTAGCAATTTTGAAGCAAACTGCGATGAGTTCTCTGGATTCAGTAGCGATGACAATGGTGTTAACAAAATGGTGTGCACTAATTGCAAAAATAATATATATATAATAAACACAGTGTAAGAATATGCACTACTAAAGTATACTGAACTTAATGCAAATGCGAACCAATGAGTATTAAATCTTACTTTCCTGGTTGTTAGACTAATGAAAAATTCGTGAAAACCACATCTATCCCGGATTGTGTGGATGCATATCGCCTATATTGGAGTTGTCAACACACAGTGTCCTAGAGACAGAAATGACTTCTACTACTATACTTCGTGTATACCGGGTTCTTTTGCTATAATTACACATACATCGCCCTATGTGTAAAGCCAAAAAAAAAAGAAAAGTCAATGCATTGGTGGCATTGCAGACAACCAATTATACTTATACACCAGTGACGTATTTTTCAAAATGTCAAATATTTATGATTCTTCATTCATACTTACATCTTAAATTAAATACATTTTATTGAAAAATAGATAATTTAAAACAATTAATTATCCTAACAGGCATATACCTTCTGTCTGAAGACGACTTTAAATATTTTTAGCAAATTTAAAGATGGATTCCTAATTTTCCGCAAAAAAATCAAAACCAATCACGTATTAACAGAACACAAGAATCTGAATATCCTGTGTTCTGTATAATTGCGTTTAGATATAGTCAGCCATTTTGGAGTATCGTATAGCTCGTTGTTCAAAACCCTGAAAGCCTTCAAATATAAGCCATACAAGATATTAAACAAGCAAGAGCTTTTCGAGGAAGATAAAGTAAAAAGAACTGATTTTTGTAATATAACCTTTAATTTGTTAAATGAAAACGAAGAAATTTTAAATAAATAATTTTTACTGCTAAAGCAAACAGTTCTGTAATAGATTTAAAGAGTTTCATGTACATTCTTTATGGCAATCTAAATAATTTCACTTTGAATGCTTGAATATTTATATCTTTAATAGTTAGAAGGCATAATAAGATGAAACCCAATGAGTTATTTCCAGAGCTAAAAGGCAAAGTTTGGGTGTAATTTTAATAAAATGAATACATAGGTTACTTATTAATATTTTTTTAAATTTTTATTTATATTAACATTTTTCGGATTCAGTCTTGCACGCCTTTGTTCTATTATTAGACGAGCTGTACTAAACACTCTTTCACTTTCTGCTGAACTCGCTAGAATACAAAAGCATTTTCTAGCAAATTATTCTAAGGATTTTAGCTTCATTCCTTTTACCTAAAAGAAAATCCAAATAAAAAATGCAATTACCCTTTTTTTTAAACTTACCTTCCAAAATAGAAGAGGGTCTACATCCTGATTTGAATTTGGCCTTTCGAGGAATTGCCTTTTAATTATTATTACATCAGCTATAATTGATTTTACTTTCTCTTATTCTTTTCTTCTTTTAATGTGGACTAATGTCTGTTTCGATTAAAATTGAAATCGCCAATAGGATTGAAGGGATTACCAACCAGAAGAGTCTCAGCTGCCGAGGTAAAAGTCTGCAGCTCTTCTAAAGAGATGTTAGGAGGAATCTAGACAAGTGCAAGATATATAGTAGAACCGCTAATATTGCATTTACAGATCAATAGATCCACAAGAGGTACCAGTGCACTAATATGATTCGTATTTACAATGTCATATGAAATGTCGTGCCTTATAGCAGCCAAGACTCCTCCTCCCCTGGAAGGATTGACCGTCATACCATCCCTGTCCTTCCGAATAGCATTGTAGTAGTTCGTAAATAGTTCATTATTAAATACGAAGTCAGTTAACCAGGTTTCTGTTATAAGTACTACATCACTAGACAAAGCAATCACGTTAGTAAAAAAGGTGTGTGTTCTGATAGTATATCTTTACAGTGGCTGTTAATCTATTGGGTACATTTAGTTTTCCGGGTTCTGATTGATTATAGTTGGAATGCCATTTTAATATTTAATCCGTAAATTAGTCTCGCCTGCTGCAACACGTGTGTTTAGTTCAGTTTTAACTGAAGAAAGCCATTTGTTGTGAGGTACGGTCAGTTGTAATGGACAAATGAGAAAACTGAGTATCAGACTTTATTTCTCTGAATTTTCGGAGCATTCGGAAGACATATTCAGTAGATTAAAGGCGCACTCGGATTGGACGTTTACGCTGCTGAAGGGTAGAGTCAAACTTACCAAGCCTAACCGGTGCAATTTTGTCACAAACCACACCAGCCCGACCAAGCAAGCCATGCACCATCCGCATCACACTGTCTCTGCTCATGTTTAGAGTGAGTAATATAGAGTAATATTAAACATTTCTTGTTCTAGTAGCTCTAGTAGCTAGTAGTTCCAGTAGCATTGTCAGTATTACGAAAACCTTCTCTTTTAAATCGAGGGTCAAAAACAATTGCTAATCTAATAACTGATCGTTCTTCATAAGAAAACAGCCTTGCTTAACAGATTACAAAAGCTTATTGCATAATGCCTTCCCTGCTTCAATCTTTAGTTCTAGTCCAGAAGTTATTGTAATTATTGAAGAAATAGTAACATATTTATTACCTACACTTATTCGTAAGATACCACGAGGTGTTATTTGTTTTTATCGTGTTACTGAAATGCTCCTAATACGTGGGTTACGTTCGTTAGAAGGATGACGCACCTAATGTGAGAACGTACTACAATCCTATAAAGTGGTAAAATTTATTTGTACAGTTATCAATGCTAGCATATTTTTTACCTTTTTTGGTACATTAATTTTACTATCTCAGATATATTTCATCCTTAAACAAATACTATCATTTTCTTTGAACATATTAAAATTATTTAAAATTGTACAATCGCACAAGGTATATGCCTGTTAAAATAATTAACTGTTTTAAATAAATTATCTATTTTTCACTAAAATGCATTTAATGTAAGACTTATATATGGATAAAAATTCAGAAATATTGGACATTTAGAAAAGTACTTCACTGGTGTATAACTGGTTTCCTACTATGCCACCCATGCATTGACTTTTCTTTTTTTAAAGTTACACAAAATTACTTGGCGCTTGTAATGTAAACAAAGTTCAAGTAACGACATACAATTTCGGATTCATAAATGACTCGATTACAAATTATCTTTATCGATCGCTACGTGTATGCAAGTACTTGCGTTATATCCTCCACACTCGATTTTTAATGATGTTTTCGTTGTATATAGAAGCTGGTTCACTTAAATATCATCATATCGTCATATTAATTAATGGTTAGAAAGGTAAAATTTTTACGAAGTTGAAGAACGGCGTCACTTAAATTACTGGATTCCAGAAATTGTTCTTTGTATTCTGAGAAGTAATGTTTTGCTTATGTTAGAATACATTTAAAATCTTGAAATTGAATATCTACTAAGTCTAGTAAAAACTAATGTCCGGAAGACGAATTCATATTTTTTAAAATGAATAAACAATTTCTTACTACAAATACTACAAGGGGTTGGTTTGATCTTCCAGGACCAGGCAGCCTTAAATTTTAATACAATCTCCCATTATACTTTCTTAACATTACGCGTGTACTAATTTACAAAACATTTGCAACATTATTAATTTTAATATCTGTTAATTTATGTTATCGTGAATTGATTTTAAATCATCAAAATTAACAAAATCGTGTATACAGGGTTACCGCTAAATAACGCCCCAGCTATGCGAATCTGATTAATATGTTGTAATAGTCCTCATTACCCTTAACATTGGGCGTTACATTAATAATGTCCCGGGCTTCGAGGTATTCGGGGTTGCTGTACAAACGATAACTTTGGTGCTGAAAATACTTAAATGCCGCAGTTATCCTAAATATTGAGATATAGATTAAAGTTGAATATTGAGTAATTGACTTATTCAATTACCGCTTTGTCGAGCGCCAAGAGGATTGCCCCCTCTAAGGTATAATTGTACTTTTAAAATTGCCGGTTAGCTAAAAATAGCGGAGGGATATAGAAAAAGACTCTAAATAAAGCGGGTAAGTTGAAATGCGACTTATGCCTTTCTCTCTCAAAACGTGTATGAAAACTAAGGTGAAAATTAATGAATCCCTCTTTTTTACTTAATAAATGTTTTGATCAATTCCTTTTGTTTAATATGCTTTTCCAGTAAAGCTTAGATTACATGAATTGAAATAAAAGAACAAATGATTACTAAAATGTACTTATATTGATAAATAAAGCTTGTTAATTTACATATGATTAATTACAAATTTACTTAGGGTTATTCTGAAAAGTTTACTAAATACTAATATACATATGGGGCGAGATACAGTAAATTTAACACAGATTTGAACTGTTTAGTCTGATCAGATTAATAAACAGTATTTATAAAGACTAACCTTTACATCGCAGCACTAATGGCCATTTCACTTTATTGTTGACTCGGTGCTTCCGGAGTCATGCACTTGTTCACTGTATTAACACTGTTTCTTCACGCCTCAGGGTGTCGGGTATTCCAGACACGAGCCCTGATGTATTAAGCGTGGGATTCACTTTTAATTAAATGACTGCACTTGTAGGCAAATGATACTTTTGCTACACTGTGTACTTATTGTACTTAAGTACACAAAATGCGGTTAATCCTTTCTTACACTTGCTTATAGGGTCGCCCGTTTTACTAGGTTGACTCCCTTGAGCCAAGTACTTTTAATGCAGTATTCCCTTACTTTATTATCACTTTAAGGGGTATCACGTTTGACTCGTTTGACTGACTTGAGTCGAGTAAGTCGTTTCGCTTTCCTTGATGCGTCCGTTCGGTTTTCTCTTGGTGATTTCCCGGCTTTCTTATAGAGTTCTTGATCATACTGGTTTCGAAGATGATGCAATACGGTGATTCTAACGATTCGTATATGTGACACTAAGTTATTCTAATAGAGTTTATGTATGGCTAACTATACACACTTAACTATATAAAATGATGATTTGACACAGAAGGAACTGATCGAAATACGTGTGTAATATTATTGCGAAATGTTCTGCAATAATATTTAATGGCGGGAAAAGCATTAAAATTTATACAATGTGACTTTTTTAGTTTAAATAATTAATTTTAATATTCTTTAAAAATTTTACAAATGGATATAACTGCTTTGAAATAAGATGGGCGTAATGTGTCCCATTACAATATATGAATATCTAACTGAAAATCAAAAAAGGAATTTATTTGTAATTCACAAAAATTTACAAATTTTTAGGGCCAAAATGTAGTTAAAGTCGGTCCATATCTATGTTTGTTCTTTATTTGCCGAAATACAGGTAGAATTCACGTTTGTTGACCTGCAAAGAAGATTGATAAAATTCCCGACAATCATTTTACTAATAAAGTTCTATTCATAGATAGTGAATGTTGTTTTCTACCAAAACATACTCGGCCGCACATATGCGATATTTTTTTTTGTTAATGCCAATAATAATTAGAGAGCAGACTGAAGTGATTGAATGACCATTTGCCTCGATAAAACATTGTGGCGGTATCATGTATAGTATGCAAGTTATAACAGCCCCATTATTTGCTCGCTCAATTGCATTCGTCGAGCAGATGTTGTTGTTTCCGCCGTTATTGTGTCTATTCACTCATAAATTCTATTTTTGGAGTGGCATGTTTCTGGTTTCATTTCTTCCAGTGTCTTGTGCTTACAACTTTTAATATTTTAATAAATCCGATTAATAATGTTATATTGTATATTTATCCTATAACTTTTTATACATATTAAGTTTAATTTACTACCTTATTTTTGTAGTAGTTTTAGTTTCTTCGTATTAGTCCACTTATTTCTGTTCTTAGTATTTCTATTTATTTTCATTAATTATGGATAATTCTCGTAATGCAACCATGGTGGGATGGAATAGAGGCCATACAGATTGGTTGCATATTCGTAATGATACCAAGATATATTACAGTGCCTGTTCATTAAGTTTAAGGCGTCCACAAAAGTGTAATGTGCACACATATGTTTCTTCGAAAACTCACCAAGATAATGAATGACCATCTGCACATGACACTTTTAACGAAGAACTGTGTGAAGCTCTCATGGCGGTTAATATCCTAAAAAGCTTAACAATCCAGTCCTCAAGAGATTTCTTACAAAATATAATGATCGTCATATACCACATAAATCTACTTTACGTAACTACCACTTACCAAAATGTTATTTGAGAACCATTGAAAAAATACGAACCAACCTATCTGGTCCTTATCTTTGGGTAAGTGCAGACGAAACAACGGCTGTAATGGGACGATATGTGTTAAATGTAGTTGTTGGTATTCTTCATCAGACAACTTCGTACCAACTATAACTAATTGCATAAAATATTGCCAGTCGTAAATGGTGAAACAGTTGCAGAACTAACTGATCAATGTATTCATAATATACTGTCATCAGATAACAACTATAAAGAAAAGATGCTAGTATTTTTGACTGATGCGGCAGCTTATATGTTAAAAACAGGGAAGTTATTAAAACAATCTTATCCCAATATGCTACACGTTACCTGTGCAGTATATGTACCACACAGAGTATGTGAATACATCAGGGGTCATTTTCCATATGTTAGTTTCATAATTTAAAAAGATATTTCTCAAAGCTGAGACAAATAGTTATGCCGTATTTAGCAGAAATCCAGATTTGAATATTTTATATAAATTCTGCACAGAGCCGATTGGGAAATCTGTACATTCGAAGTATTGTACACTTTAGCAACACTTTAATCACCCACCCATCACCGGTTGTGTTCTGGATCGGATATTTTCTATTTTTTTGGATGATTTAACATCTAAAAGAACTAATTTAACACAGGAACACCTGGAACAAATTTTAGTTGTTCATAGTAATGTTTTACACTTTCAATGTTTCACAGAAAATATATAGTTCTGAGTTCTTTTCTTTGTAAATTATTTTTATTCAAAATTAGATACGCAATTCGCTTGTCAGCATTACTTTTGTTTCAGCAGTAGTAGCTGCCGGTTACAAACATATTCCGCATTTATTAAAATATGATTAATACTAAATAGTTTGAACGTGAGACTTCTTTTAAAAATAAAATTATTATGTTGATAATAAAACAAAAATCGGTGTAAGACAAAAAGCTTTATGTGGGATAAATACCTGGTTTTTAATTATTTGTATGGAATGTTTTACATACAATTTTTTGTCATTAAATTTGTGATGGTACTGACAAATACCGATAAAACAATATAATTCATCGGTAAAGAAGAATTATTGATGAACTAGCGATGAAGCCCATATTGCCGCACTTATATTTACCTGTGACAAGGTCGGACTCGAGTAAAGAAAAATCATTTTTTCGTTACTACGTGAACATTGGACCGCGAGTTTTTGTATGATGGCATTACTCACATACACCTTTCAACCTTTTTTTTCCTTGGTCACCATACACAACTAATATTGTAGAGCCGTACAAAACAAGGAAAAGCTCCAAATATTGTTGAAGAAATGTTGACTGTATATAGGATTGATTGTCCTCCCAAGTCAACTATTTGCCAGTGGTCAAATTTGTTTATACATAGTCGAGGATCATTGAATGATGATCACCGTCCAATGATGTGATCGCTTTAGATATTGTTGAATAAACTAAGTATATATTTGGTACTGGAAGATGCAAGATTAAAGAGGTAAAAATATCCTAGGTGTTTCAGAAACTACCATCTTTAGAATTCTACACGAGTACCTTGAAATGACGAAAGTTAATGCAAGGTGGGTTACACGAATGCTTTTGTCATTGCAAATGTGTGCCTAGATAGAGACTTGTGAACAAATCTTAGCAATTTATGATTAATTATTATAATTCAGATTCGAAACAAGTATCGGGCAGTAGCATATTACAAGCTCGAACCACCCTAAGAAGTTTAAAGTCACTCCTTCTGCAGGAAAAATAATACCAACTGTTTTTTTGGGACTGTCGAGGAATTTTTCTGAAAAAGGTTAATACTGTGAAATATTTGTTTTTCTGGGTTCTTAAATAAAACTATCGGTAATTTAAGCACGGACTATATTAACAATAAAAACAGAATACACTAAATAACAACTTAAAACTTAATAACTATTGATAAGAACATTTATTTTCACAATAAGTACTTATTTGCATTAATACAGTGTGGTTGGATTTTCATTGTCCAGCCTATATCAGCTTTATTATCAAAAATACAGAAAAATGTTAAAGGAAAATGTTTTTTTACCTCGAAATAGTCTATCATATTGCATCATTAGTAATCTTTCATAGCCTACTGATTTTTTGCAGCGATAATAAACTTTATATTTTTAAATGGAAGAGCCTGTATATTTTCTGTAGAAATGAATCCTCATTAAATTATGTTTATTATGATGATGTCTACGGAAACGAAATAATAAAAAAAAATATGGAAAACTAAAATTTGCTATTTCTAGCAATTATGACAATATAATTTTAATTATTTGCTATGATTAACAACATTATAACATCTATTATAAATTTAAAAAAATTAAATACTAGCTAGTAAATAGTGTGTCTTGTAATAATTGTTCAAATTGTCCACCGTTACATTCTAAACATTTATAGGCTCGCGTAATTATGTTCTTCCTGGCGTTTTGCAGCATTGCAGTTGCTATTAACAAGCAAGCTGCGGTCATTTTATTCTTCAGTTCCTGAAGATTTTGAAAAAGAGTATCATAAGCTTGGCTTTTCAAAAAAACCCATTTAAAAAAATCAAGAATTGATAAATCAGGCGATCTGGCAGGTCACAAAATTGGTCCTCTGTTGACGATTTAGTTTTGACCAAATTCATTTAGTAGATAATTTATTACTGCAGATCCATTATAAGGTGGGGCGTCGTCATGTTGGAACCACAAGTTTCGTCTTAAAGCAAATGGGAGATTGTCTAGGTAGTCTTGAAATTCATTTTGTAAACATAATAAATATCGGTTCTGAGTCAAAAGTTCCATCGTAAAAATATTATCAGAATAATTGAAACATACATGAGTAGGTAAACCCCACCAGTTTTGTATAATACAAAGGTATTTTTAATAATATAAAATATTATTAAAAATCCGGTGTAAAGAACACAAATACAGGTTCACTATTAATATTTTTGTGAACGTGTCCGAACATATCCCTCCCCAGAGACGTAGATACGTATTTCGCCTTTCTACAGGCTCATCGGTACGCCCCTGTTGGAGAAAGGGTATATTCAGACACATTCACAAAAAAGAACCACATCGCCACATCACAGAAATTATCCAGACCGAGCGTAGAAGTAAATTCAGCGCTGCCTGTTGTCAGACAGCCGAAGTACCTCGCCCCGTCCACATAACCAAGGGATATGTCCTGGGGAGGGATATGTTCGGACACGTTCATAAAAATATTAATAGTGAACCTGTATTTATGTTCTTTACACCAGATTTTTTATAATATTTTATATTATTAACCCTTAAGTACTCGCAAGGGGGCACTACATGCTCCGTTCTCAGTAAAACAGGAATTTACTCGCTTATATAGATAGGAGTAGCCGCATCCGCCTACCTAACCTACGGGTAGGGTGTCGTCATTCTGTACTAGCGTTTATGGTTAGTTGGAATCAGTGTGTTGTGAGATATGGACGTAAATACAAAAGCATGTTCCAGCGGTGCACAACGTGCTCCGGCGCGACCACTTATGTAAGTAATTTCTTTTTTCGATTATTAGTCAATTATTTGTTATCAACGTGTTTTATAGATAATATTATACATATTATACATTAACGATTTGATTTTATTTATAAAGGTTGTTTCATAGTTATAATAATCAATAACTGTTACTTTCAGGGTGCCACAAAATCCAAAGAAATTGACAGATTCAGAACTTGCTTACTATTTGGAAAATGACGACGATGACATGGATATTCCTTCTGAAAGGGAGAGTGACACCTATTGTGCTGAATCTGAGGAGTCTGAAGAAGAAATAATTCATGAGAGTGAACTTGATAGTGACTCAGAACAAAGTGAGGTAGAACATAACGACGAAAGAATGGAGGACCAAGACTTTTTTGTTGGAAGAGATAAACAAACTAAATGGTATAAAAATCCAATTATTTCTAAGTTTAGTAAAACTGCAACTCGAAACATCATCAAAATTCTACCTGTGCCAACACACCTTGCAAGAGATATCCCCGATGAATGTACAGCCTTTAATAAATTTATAGATATGCAAATGATTGATGAAATTCTAATGTATACTAACCTATACATTAGAAATCACCAAACTCCCAAATATGGAAGAGAAAGAGACGCCAAGACAGTGACAAGAGCTGAACTACTGGCATTTTTGGGCTTACTTTATCTCTCTGGGGTTAAAAAGGCAAATCATACTAACTTTAAAGAGTTATGGACAGACGATGGAACTGGCATCGAAATTTTTCGCGGCATTAGGTTCGTAGCATTAGGTTCGATGACAAGGTAACAAGATCTGACAGACGAAAAGTAGATAAATTAGCACCAATACGGTCTATTTTAGATACTTTTGTAGCTAACTGCAAAAAGAACTACTCGGTTGGGGAATTTATAACCATCGACGAGAAATTAGAACCATTTCGAGACCGTTGTAGCTTTATACAATATATACCGAATAAACCGGCAAAATATGGTATTAAGATTTTTGCAATGTGTGATTCAAAAACATTTGATACCCAAAATCTGGAAGTTTACTGCGGCAAACAACCAAATAGACCTTATGCAAAGCAAAATACACCAGCAGATATCGTGCATAGATTATTAGAACCAGTCAAAGGAAAAAATCGCAACTTGACATGCGATAATTGGTACACTAGTATACCACTTGCTGAAACTCTTTTGAAGGACAACATCACACTGGTAGGCACTTTAAAAAAAAACAAAAGGGAAATTCCCCCGGAATTTTTACCAAATAAAAATAAGGCCGTCAAAAGCTCGATGTTTGGATTTCAAAAAGATATTACAATGGTATCCCATGCCACGAAAAAGAATAAAGGAGTTATACTAATTTCCACAATGCATAACGACTTTTCCATAGACCAAGAATCAAATAAACCGGAAATAATACATTTTTACAACTCAACAAAAGGAGGAATTGATACAGTCGATCAATTGTGTAACTCATATTCTGTTTCAAGGAGAACTAGAAGGTGGCCGTTAGCTATATTTTTTTCACTGCTAAATATAGCAGGAATCAATACTCAAATTATTTATAATGCCTCTCATCCTGATTCACTACAAACAAGGAGAGTCTTCTTGAAATCTTTGTCGTTGAATTTGATGAAATTACATCTAAGGGAACGAGCCACAATTATGGCGCTGCCAACGAACATAAAATCCATTCTGTCAAAATATACGGTCACAGAAGAAGTCCAAGAAGTTATCCCAGAAGAAAAAAGTAGAGGTCGTTGTTGTTTTTGTCCGAAAGCAAAAAGAATAAACACAACAATAACATGTAGCATTTGTAGAAAATTTGCGTGTAAGAAACTTATTCTCATCAAGTATACTTGCGAAAATTGCTCACAAGAAATCGATGAACATTAGAATAGTTCTTAGTTTTTGAAATAAATTTTTGTTGTATTGCTGGAAATTTGACTTCTTTTTAATGTTTTTATTCTTTTCAGTGTATTTATTTTCTTTTTACTTTGTTTCATAGTTTGTAAGAAATTAGATTTCTTTTTCTTATTTCTGTATCCTATATTTTAAAATACATATTTGCTATTATGTTTTTTTTGTGTATTACACACAATTTATATATTTTAGACATATACTAAATAAACAGAAATACAAATTATATTACTTTTACATTTTTAATAGTTTACAGCAGTTTAAAAGTTAGGTGCACAAAGTGCTCCTTGCGACTACTTACATAAAAAAAGCCGGCGCGCCTACTTAAGGGTTAAAAATACCTTTGTATTGTAAAAATATGACCCCAAAATTTCATTGGCGACTATCCCTACCCATAAATTAATTGAAAAACGCACTTTCGCACGAGTTTCAACAATTACGCGAGGGTTTACATTGTCCTAGTAATGCGTATTCTTTTTATTAAAAATTCCATTTCTGTGAAAATTAGATTCGCCTGTCCAAACGATGTTATTTAAATATTCCCACATTCACAAAATATAATTCTGTTGTTGGGATCATTAGTATGTAATGTTTGGACTAAATGTAATTTAAAAGGCTGTAGTTTGTGCAATTTCAAAACATTCATAATTTCGTGTCTTGGAATACTCAAATTAAACGCTGCTTGTCTTCTAGAAGTTCTTGGATTGGTTCTGAAATAAGCTAAAATAACAACTTCATGACCGTGGTTGTTTCCTCGTCTATTTTGAATATTATTTATACGCCAGTTATCGTATCGTATACGTGCCAGTTAACCGCAGAAAATTTTATAAATTTTGAAAAGTATTTACGCCAGGTTGTCTTCTGTCAAGATATAAATTTTGATATAAGATAGCAGCCGAACGCTTATTGTTGTTTAATCTATGTTTAATCTTTGTGAAGCCGTTGATCATTTTTCTTATACAAAACACTAACGTTTTCTTAGTTAAATAAGAACCGCAATACCTTTGCCATTATTAAACACATCTACATAACTGACTTATGTCAAATATTTACAGGTATAAACAATAGAATATCACAGTCGACAACTATATTTTTGTTTTTCCCATTATTAGGCATAATTTAAAGGCAGTTCCTTACTTGTTGTACATCGTTATAATGAGAAATTTGTTTAGAATCATATCCCGCAAAAATATATAGCAGTTGTTCCATTTAAAAAAATAAAGTTGATTATCACTGTTAAAAATCAGTAGGCTATGAAAGATTAATAATGATGCAATATGATAGACCATTTCGAGATAAGAAACATTTTCCTTTAACATTTTTTTTTGTATTTTTGATAATAAATCTTATATAGGCTGGAAAATGAATAACCACACTGTATATCAGACGACGATGTTTATTTGTTGGATACCTTGTCTACCTTCGAATGGTTCCTATAGGGCTATACAGTTCCGAAAATTATTCCGGAGTCTCGTAGACTTTTCTCGCGGCGGCTGGAATGTTTGGGGCATGCGTGTCATCACCAGACCGTCGCCTGACGTATTGCGGATGACTCATCAAAATACGATAAATGGAAAATATTATGCAAGCTGAATGCATCGTCTCAGATATTCTATGAAAGTGAAAAGGCGTGGAAAACTCGCGCAAGGTGTGTTGTTGCTTTATAATAATGCACCAGAGCACAAGTCAGAACTTTCGAAAATTGCTCTCGCTGATTGTGACTTTGAGAAAATTAAACACCCACCTCCTAATTTAGATTTGATATGCAGTAACTACTTTTTGTTACCGAATCTAAAAAAAAACACTTAAGGGGACAAAATTTAGGAACGGCGACGAACTTATGGCAACTGTAGACAACCACTGTTACGGTTGATTAAAGATGTTATTGAAACAGTATATTACTTATATTTAAAAGCAAGGACAGTATATTGAAAAATAAACTTTTATTGATGCTCTGATCTTTTGCTTTAATGCCTAGTCCGGAAGAGAAAAACGTCCCTTTTAGATGAATGCTAACGACCTACATTGTACATGAATCTGTCATTTTAAAAACCACATATATCCCATTTTTAGGGAAAATGACTTTTTGAAATTTTCGGGTTCCTTATAGGTAGTTCTATCCCTTCCGCAATGAAACCACATAAATCCATGTCTGGCTTGTACAACAAGCACGATTTGTCATTGCATGAGAAAAGAACATATATCCGGGATGTATGTGGTTCTGTAAATGACCAGATTTCATGACAGGTGGAGCTGTGAACAAGTTAGTTTAGCTGATCTCTCTTGTTGTTAGTTGAAATCAAGATGGACACCAATGAACACGGTATCAGTGGTAAAAAACGTAGAAAGGGTGCAAAAGAAGTTACATATAAGTGTGAAATTTTGAAAAAAGCACGAATAAAAGGGGAAGAATATGTTAATCATAGAGGAATTAAAGTTCAAAAGATACAACCAGGATGAGAGTGCAGGTAATGTGCTTACATTATTGTTTAGCATTGCTATTGTCTAATTTTTTCTTAGGTGTAAAAAGAAATGTTTAAATAAAGTACCAGACGAGATAAAATTGGAGGTTTTCTCGAAGTTCAAAGATTTTAATACAAAGGATGAGCAGGATACTTATTTGCAAAATTTAATAATACCAGTACCAATCCAACGTAGACGGCCTGTACAGAAACACAACATTAAAAGGAAAACCCATGATTCTGCATTCAAATATTCGCTGGTAACTTCTTCGGGCAAAATCGATCTCTGTAAAGACGGTTTTCTTAAAATACATGGCATTACCGACAATAGAGTACGACGCATTACAGGTTTATTAATTACGGGTAAATCACCCAAAGATCTCAGAGGAAAACACACGCCAGGCATTGCCAAACCTGCACACGTAATCGCAAAAATTAAAGAACACATCGAGTCATTTCCAGTAAAAAGAGGCCATTACACAACACGTGAATATGCATATCTAAGTGAAAGACTCAATGTGAAAATAATGCATGAAATGTTTTGCTCTAAATACCCTAATTTGTCCATATCATACAAATTTTATTTGAAGATTTTTAAAGAATACGACCTTTCATTTGGAAGGCCTCAAGTCGATACATGCACTACTTGCGAAGGACTTAATATAAAACTGAAATCAAAGTTATTGAACGACAGTGCAAAGCGTGTAGCAGCAGCCGAGAAGATGGTCCATCTGCGTAGAGCAAAAAAGTTTTATAACCAGATGAAGAGTGTTACTGAACTCTGCCAAAAGGACCCAACCGTTGATAGAATATGCATAGATTACATGCAAAACTTAATGTTTCCTGTAGTTCCCATCCAAGATACATTCTATCTTCACCAGCTCACAGTTAATATTTTTAATATTCATCATTTCAAAACTGGGAAATCTTTGCTTTATATGTACCATGAAGGATTAGGAAAAAAAAGGCCCTAATGAAGTATGTTCATTCATTGTTAACGCCGTAATGAAAGAGAATCTTGTATCTGAAGATGTGAAACACTTTCACATTTTTTCAGATGGATGCCCCGGGCAAAATACAAATCACACCACTATTTGAATGTGCTCTGCTTTTGTCACAATGGGACGTTTTGACACAGTGGAGCAATACTTTCCCATTCGCGGACATTCATACATCCCTTGTGACCGTGATTTTGCAGTCATTAAAAGAAAACTGAAAAAAATTGACAGGATTTACACACCAAAACAATACTTGGAACTTATATTGGAATCCAGCAGCAAAAACAACTTCTTTGTTTACTTCATCGAATCTGATAATAGTGTTATTAAGGGCGTCAAAGGATGGTGGCTAAAATATTACAAAAGAACGGGCCTGTCCCTGGAGACTGCTAGCAGAAACATTCCACGATATCAGAAGCAACCATTTGCCGTATCGAGTTTTACGCATTTTTCATACTCCAGTGCAACAAAAGGTTATGTAGTTGCACGTGATTTTATTCTTGGCTTGAACCAACATACCTTTAAACTGTCTATAAACGACGAGGTTCCACTTTTTCCAACTCAAGGAGCTTATCCAGATGTAAAAATACCTATCAAAGACAAAAAGATGAAGTCCTTAAAAACGTTTCAAGGTGTTGTAGAAGACGATGAAGTGCCAGGTGTACGAGAATTTTATAACGAAATTTTCCAGTGGCCCACAAACGCAGCAACTGACAATGATGATGACCAATATCTAATAATGTCTTAACATAATATACTTTGCTTATTTTGAGTTCGTTGAATATTGTATTAGGTTAAAAGTATTTTGTAATAAAGCATTTTCCAATTTGTTTCTCAGTGATATTCAAAACAACATATATCCGACCTCTTTTTTTGGCCCAGTAAGAGGACAATAGGCCTTACATGTCCTTTAAAACCCACAAATGTATCATGTCGATGTACACTATCCACAAAAAAAAACTAGATAGAAATAAGGCATTGTCTGGATTTTTAAACATTTTTCTTTATTTTACTCAAAATTTTGGAAAATGGATTTATGTGGTTTTTAAAGTAATCGATTCACATATACTGTCGTCTCTGAGGACGCTTAGGCATACATTCAAGATAATATTGGGGGCTATAAAGCTTTATGTGTAAAATTTCCATTTCTATATTTTAAGTATTTAACTTTCCGTATTTATCACTTTATATTTTAAAGTGTTACAATTCGCAAGAGTACAATATAACCCAATTAACTAGTAGACTATTGAGCATACTTAAAACTATTACAGGATTTAATGAAATGTTCTCTACTTTCAACTTTAATTAAAGCTTTACATTCGAAATTTTCATTTGCATGAATTTCATCTGAATTTCAAATAAGTGTTCTTTTAATGACTTTGCTCCTTAAGAGACGTGGAGCTCTTCTTTACGTTAATATATTATTCTTTTTCTGATATTTTATTCAAACTCCCAAAAATCGTTAATATAAAGCAATGCAATATAGACACATTTCGAAATACAGTTTTATTGTACTCTAAGCTTTAATAACACGTACCGTTTACCGTTCCATCAATCTACCAGACGTAAAGTATAGCAGTCGCTGTCAAGAATAAAATGAAAATTTTCCGTCTGAAATATTACAGATTCAGTACAATTTAATGCTCCAAGAGAAATAAAAAAGAAAAATCATCAAAAGATAGTTCGAGTATCAGCATTAAGTGACCAGAGCTAGTAATTTCATTTTGCTAAGAGCGATAAATTCTTTCTTCATTGTCTTTTTGGCTTTCTCCCTTTTTTCCTGAGTGACTGCTCGCTATTGTTCTCCGTGAAATAAAACACCGGCCTTTGAAACGACATCGCGTAGACTGAGGACCCATCAGACCCTTTGATTCGATCAACTTGATTGATTAGATCTGTGCGGGTGAAATATTTCGTTCGAGAATCTTCTAATGGCCTTTTGTTTATAATTAAATCATTAATTTTGCTAATACGTACCGACCGTTTTTAAAGTAACTTCTCCTCTCATAGTTATAAATTTCCATGAAATATTAATACCAATAATTGGTTAATTACACAGACCTGCATTTTTCAACACTTTGAAAGTTGATTTAAAAATTTTAACTGCTTTCTAGTAATTGGGTAGCGCTGATTTCAAATCTGCTTTTATTTTTCTTGTATCACGTAAGGGTATTTTTCAAACCAGTAAAATCAAAAAATACAGAAAAAACACGATTTATTTCATTTATAAGCTACTTTTATATTATATTAAAAAAATACAAAAATATACACATAGAAACTATTAGAAATAGTTATTTATTCTTTATGCCTCTTAAAAAAAATGTTTTCGTTTTTCAGAAAAGCTTCGTTTGGTTGTTTTTCTGTCATATTCAGCTAAAGGAAGATCTGAAGGTAGTTTCTGGGGCAAGCTAATTTTTTTGTTTCAACCTAGACCCCAGTACTTCAGAAAGATCTTTTGAAAGTCCCAAATCTCTTACTAAATCATTCAGTTCGGCTTGTGAAAATAGCTGAGGTTGGTTTTGACCTGAGGTTGATGGTTCAAAATCATCAAAATCCATCTGTATGGAGCCGGAAGTTGAAGAGGTTTCAATATCTTCTTGTAGTACTTTGGGGGGTATAGGCATAGGTACATGATCACTGTGAGGAACTGGTCTGATAGCTGATTTAATATTGTTTGGGTACAAAATATGTTTCAAACTTTTTCTATTATGCCCCTTAATATTACAAAGACAAAAGTAGCAATCTTCATGATGATTTTGCGGTTCTCTCCAAACCATCGGTATTCCAAAAGGAAGGCTTTTCTATTCCCTTTGGTCCAATGTCATAAACCTTCTTCACATACATAACAAACAACGTGCGGTGCCCAATCTTTATCTTGATCTCCTAATTTGATTTTGAAATAAGCATAATATGCATTTTTCAGAAATTCACCAATTGGTCTCTTAAACTTTTTCAAGACGAAATATCCACAAATATAACAGAAATCATCTGGTTTGTTTTTGCAACACCGGCTAGACATATTTTTGAGCAATGTTTATTTATCAAATACCACGCACAACACTAAAGACAAATTAATTTTACTTGTTTACTGATCGACACTCAACACACTGGTAAAAATGCCCGGAAATCTTGTCCAAAATAAATACATGTAATAAAAGATTTACATCAGGTAATGAGAGTCTATTTAACAAATTTCTTTAAAACCACAACAGAAAATCATTTTTGGGTTAATACCTAGAATTTGAAGTAGTACATTTTAAAATGTATTAAAACGCCTATTATAAGATTTTTTTTATATTTTTTTCTTTCTCTTTTGCCTAACAAATCGGTGACTGTGGCTTATAAGTGAATAATAAAATTAAAAAACCCTTACCACAATAGAATTTAATGATTCTAAATACGTAATTCTACAACCACGTTGTCATCTTCAGTAGAAAAAACTGCTTAAAACTTGAACGCACAAAAACACTCACAGAAGGATTGTTCTGAACGTCTTCTAGTTTAACACTGTGTTAAGTGTTAAGTGTTAAACTAGAAGACGTTCAGAACAATCCTTCTGTGAGTGTTTTTGTGCGTTCAAGTGTTACACTGGTTTTTCTACTGAAGATGACAACGTGGTTGTAGAAATACGTATTTAGAATCATTAAATTCTATTGTGGTAAGGCTTTTTAATTTTATTATTTTTCTTTTGTGCAAAAAAAAATTTGTGGGTGGTAGAGACCAACTGTATTTTAATTAGTTATTGCTATATAAAAACTGAGCTTAACAAACAAAAATCACGTCATCACAAATTTTATGCAGGCCTGTGTTATTCAAGAGCTATCACGACTCATAATAGAATAACATAAAAATAAGTAAATACTGATGGTTTGTTAGTAGCCAAAATCAGAAATTCGCTAAAATTAATTAGTTAAGTATAGTGAGGCTGTGATCTTGACAAAAACTATTAACCTCTGCTCCGATGAAAAGAATAGATGACTGAGAGATATTTAAATGGGATAGCAAAATATTGTCTTCTCTGAGGTCGTTAACAAGTCTTAATATAAAAAAGAGAGTTATGCAATTATGCGTTAATTCTCTAAGCTACTGAAACTAAATTAGGGCAGTTTGGTATACGAGGTGTAGTTACAAAATAACGAGATTGATGTTGTTAGACTTTTTCTTTTAAATTTATGCATATTTAACTCTCTGTCTATTGAAAAAAAAAACTAGCTATAACCACCGTCAGGGTCCATTGGACCCATGTATGAATTACGGTGATTTTCTTTATGTTCAAACTTATTTTTACTATTCTTTGGTTATTTATAAGTAAACACTTACATCAGTAATTTGCATAATGATTACAAAGTCATTTTATTCAACACACCTAGTACATAATATTATGGAATATTCTCCGCATACATGCTTTTTACATTTATTACAAGTAGTTCAAGTTTTTCTGCCTCTTTTAAATGTGCATATGCTGCATCGACCCTTTTTCCTTTGAGGTTCAGTTTCCTTACTAAAGGTTGCTTCAGCTAGTTCTAGATTTCCATGGTATTAAGCTTGTTGTTTACTCAACTCTATAATAAAATTTCTTCTCTTTTGTAACTTTTTGCTACAGTTTCAGTTGAGAGAGAGACACTATGAATGCATTCATAACGCTAATATCTATCATGTTATAAAAAAATAGTTAATGGCCATCTGCTTGTCATTCGTTTCACACTGTAACTTCTAGTCATTTTATCCATAGTGTCTACACCGCCTTTAGTTTTGTTATAATCTAGGATTACTTCTGGCTTTCCTTCCTGTACTTTGGTGTCATTTTAACTAATGATGTAAGTAATGTAACTACTTTTCTCTTCTTTGGACAGTATTAAAGTATCATTCTATTATTTTTAAGGATTTTTTGGGATTATTGAAGCAGGTGGCCAAATTTGGCTTATTTTGACGAATTATTCCAATAATGGTCAGTGCTTTTGACAGTAGATGAGTTGGAAAAGTTGTCGCATGTTATATTTCCTCCAGATCCTCCTATATCTTTTACTAATCTCTTCAATACATTCTCACCTTGATTTTTCTCCCTTGTTTCGCCTAGTTTTCCGGTATAAACTTCTAATTTCCATGCATAGGATGTGATGCTATCACATATTTCCCAAAATTTTATACCATATCTACTTGACTTTGACAGTATGTACATATTGGCGAAAAGGTTATTTTCCTCTAAGGGTTACCAATTACTCGTCTACAGTCATACACCATCTTGGAATATGTTCATCTTGTAAATAGTCATTCCAGAGTTCGAAACACTAACGAATTGGTTGAATTTTGTCAGAAGAGGTTTTTTTTTTCTTTTTTTCTGCTGCATTAACAAATCTTATTTCTCGAAGTATATTTTGAAACCTAGTGCGGCTCATAATATCGGTGAAAATATGACGTCCATTCTTCTTACTCCATAATTGAGATAATTCTTTATATACTCCTTAGTATATTAGAACGCCCATAAATTTTTTTAGTTAGTTTTCATCTAGTTGTTTCCACCTATTTCCAAATACAGTATTTCCTTCTACATTTGTCCATTTCACATTAACTTACATGGCTGGTCCTCTGAGGTGAATCAAAAACAGAGGATATACAATAGTAGGTCCTAACATTTCGGGTAAAACAATTTGCCACCCTAATCGACCTTGTGGCAAATTGAGAGAAGTTTCATGTCTCACTTGTTTATTTTTTGAAACAAAAGTTTGTCCGTTAGCGTTTGGTTGATTATCAGAATCTTTATTATTGGCATCTGAATCGCCAGAGTTGCTTTCTGATTCTGAATTGTCTTCATCATCTGAATCCGAAATTCCATCATTGTATGTCATACCTTCAATTATGTTCTATAGTAGCGACTATTAACTATAGAAGTTAAACTGAAACTGTAGACTTACCAGATTCAACAACAAAAGAAAGTATCCAAATAAAATCAATGCGAATATTAAAACGAGTTTCCCCAAAATATTGCGGTGAAAGCTTATTTAAAACGAAAGTGATAATAATACAGCGATAAACCGTCGAAATGCGTACAACAAACATATATAAAACCTGCGTAAAATACTACGAAAATATTATCCACGATGAAAGTGAGAAGAAATATACTTATTCAGTCAAGATTGAAAGAGAAACTGGAGTCCAAACGACCGCTAGATATTTGAAGATTCCAGAAGGAAAAATCTCGCCAAGAGAAGTCACGAAGCTGGATAACATTTGTTTTTAAACGGTGTCCCGGGTTCGAAATCATCCAACTACAGCTAAGAAAGCAGCAGTCTATGAGAGAACAGCAACGACCTACGACAGTTTGAGAGGGAAAATTATTAGTTAACCTAATAAAACATTATCTGTCAGGTACATAATAAAATTTAAATTACGTTCAAATTAGAAAAGAAACTATATTAGAGATTCACGTCACGTATCTTTTGTAAAGCTTTCTAAAATGATCTAAAGTCAATAATATTTCGTATAGATTCAAGTATTGTTTCATGTAGTAACATTCACCAATATAAATACCAGTCCCGATACCCAGCGTTGTTGAGTTTACTAAAAGTAGAAAAATATATTATTTTGTGTTATTTTAAATTATTTAATGAAATATTTAATTCTAATTAGATGAAAGTCATGATATATGTGTAAATAAGGACCGCGTATGCATAAAATTGGTCACTCACCTTTCACAATATTTACCTAATGTTTAGGTATTAAACAAACCATCGAAATAAAAGGCAGTACCTTCTAATTTATTTATCTGAATTTATGAGCACTTGTATGAATTAAATAAAGCACACAAGGCTTACATGCATCAGTCCCCCTCTGTTTATAAGACCCAACACTCATAATAAACTGACTAGCTAGAAGTTAATAGAAGCTGGAGCAACAAATACAAAGAAACCTGTAATTGAGAAATGAGATCTGTAATTTAAGGGCATGACAAAGTAAGATAAATTGCATTCATATTTAAATTATAACCATTATTATATTTGCTATTGTAAAAAAATATTAAACACCTGCTCATTGTCATATACTATTTTATAAAAATATCACCAAACCGTGGGGCTTCTTGCAATATACTATATAGGTTTTTTTTACATTATTTTCGAACACATTTGTTTTTATTTCATTATATGCAATGAAACTTGCAAGATAATACCCTTTTATCAGCTTTTCCAAAACTTTTATGTCTGTTCTTTTCAAAATTTTCTGTTGCTATCCTTAATCAATAACCCTTTCTTTAAACAAAAGTTCCAACTATATACAATATACCGCCTCATTCTGAGCAAACGCAACGATCCGAATGTATGAATATTTCTCCCGCTCCGAATAAAAATCCCCTGAACGCTTTTAGCCAATCACAAAACAGTCTGTCGCGCAACCATTTGACAATTAATGTCACAAATTAGTGTCACCACTGTCACCCTATACGAAGTCTCTTAAGCGTTTGAATAGTGATCATGCCGCGTTATACACTAGAAGAGAAAGCCGAAATGATGAAATGGTATGACGCTGATAATTCTTATGAAAGAGTATGTGACTTATTTGCCGGAAGGTATGCCGACAGGCCCATCCCGAACAAAGCTACAGTTTGTAGACTTAAAAAGAAAATAGACATTACTGGTTCTGTACAAAATTTAAAACCATTATTCCCAAATCGCAGAGTTCCTAATGATACGTCCATTTTAGTATGCGCTGCAATAGAACTAAATTGAAATTTGACACTTAGCGATATTTCCAATGATTTAGGCATATGCTGGTCTTCCGTTAACCGCATACTAAAATTAAATGGTTTTCGTAATTATAAATATTCCAAACATCATCAATTATTTTACGGCGATGAGTTTAAACGGATGAATTTCCGTTATTATATAATTAATTTCTCATTATGAACAATTTATTTTATTATTTGTAAGGGTAAATTTTTCTTTACATTACTATAATTTAATTTAGTTTTTATTAGTTCTGAAATTTATTTAGTATACTATGAATAGTTTTTGTGACATTTATTATTAAAATTTAATTTATTAAATCTCTTGATGCCTTATTTGCAATTTTCTTGATCGCTTATTAATAATATCATTACGCTTTCTGTAACCATCGTCAGTATAATGTATTGCAATTTACTCATTACCATAACACAGGACTAAACAATTTATAGTCCTTTAATAGTAATTTGGTAATCAGATAATTTTTCTTACGCGGCTCCATAATATGTAAGTATGTATGACATATGACATCGATGTTAACGCGCCTACAGCATTCAGGGGATTTGTATTAGGAGCCAGAAAAATAATTGCACATTGGGATCGTTGCGTTTGCTCGGAATGAGACAGACTGTGTTGTGATTGGCTAAACGCGTTCAGGAGATTTGTATTTGGAGCGGAGAAATATTCATACATTCGAATCGTTGCGTTTGCTCAGAATGAGGCGGTATTAAAACAATTTAACTAATACATTTCACAATATCACGCCTTTCACACTTTTTTCTAATTTAACATTTAATATATTTCATTCTCATAATTCACATCTAAACCCTCTTTCCAATAATGATTTCATAACAATATATAACGAATGGAACATAAGTTTTGAGAAAAAGTTTTGACGAGAAATGTTATTACTAAAAATAGTCCAAACTAGTTACCACTGGGCTATAAAAGATGCTCGTTTGTTAGTTATTATGGTGACATGTTAGATTTGTCAGAAATACTTCTGAAAGATGTCATACAAGATTGAAATACGAAAGTCTACATATAATTTAGTTGGACGAGTACCTAAACGCGAGGTTGTTAACATTCTTCGAGGCCAAAATATTGGACTGTCAACCATTTACCGCACAATTAAGGAATTTGGAGAAGGTATGCCATGCATGAATTTACAGAAACGCGGACGACCTCAACTTTTGGCCCCACATAAAGTAAACAGACACATCCAATCTGCTCAAGACAGAGTTGGGACGTCTAGGCGCACTTTAGGCCGTAGATTTGGAATTGCGCATAGGATTGTTGTTTGAATTTCGACTAAAAATGGATTAGAATATCGAAAAATAAGGAAGTGTCCCAAATACACCGCAACCCAGGGCTAGAGAGAATCCCCAGATGTTGCCGAATATTAAGGCGTCAACGTTTTATTGGTAACAGAGTTATTGTTTAAGACGATGAGAAATATTAAATTCCAACTATCCAAATCGGAAATAAAGTGGTAACGATGGTTTTTACACGTCCAATATTGCAAATTGTTCTGACAACGTAAAATTCAAACTGAAAGCGAAATTTGCCGACAAGATTGTGGCTTGGTACGCTATTTCTCAAGCAGGCATTTCAAAACCTTACGTTGGGAGAGTTAGAGGTGACGCTGTGAATGCAAACGTCTATATTCGCAAATGTCTATCTAAATTGATAAATTTCATTAATGCTCATCATCCAATCGCTGATGTAATATTCTGGCCCGATCTGGCTTCATGCCATTATGCTAAAATCACTCAGAACTGGTTAACTGATTATGTACCCAAGGAAGACAATCCCACGAATGTACCCCAGGCGCGCCCAATTGACGAATTTTGGACACTACTGAGCAGGAAATTTCTGACAAGGGTTGGGATGCCCAAAATGAAGCACAGTTACGGCCCAGAATATTTCAGAAGATCCGAAAAATGAATATAGACATCGTTCAGAGAATGATGGGGAGAATTCTACCAAAATTGCCTGCAATTGAGGACCATGGGCTCAGTTTTATGAATTTAGTTTTTGTATGACGCCATAGTGTGTAATAATTTCCCAATGTTTATGTTTTAATAAAATTTTTACTACTAATCGATTTTTACCTTTGATTTTTTTCTCAAAACTTATATTCCATACGTCATGTTTGTGTTTATCTCTTGAACGTACATTGCCTGTTTTGGGAATATGTTTGCCAGTATAAATCACTAAAATATTTTAGTTATGACAAGGGCTGTACAAGCATTTTAATACTAAATTTCCGTAGAAGAAAATAAATTATAAATAAGAACTTTTTCTTTACTAGACAATCTATACTTATTTTAATTGCAAAGCGCTTTTACTACTTTTCGTCTTTTTCTCATTTTTTATTTTTTATTAGTTTTTTTTATGTTCGCAAAGCTCCAATTCCAAATTACCGAACCTCTCAGTCCGCAATAAAAGTATAAGAAACACGGGAAAAAAGAAACATAAATCCTTCTCGATTCTGTGGAAATCTCGGATTTCAATAAGTAGATAAGTTTAAAAGGAAAAAAATCGGCAAAATTTTATGGCCCAACAGTCGCATGAAAAGAGAACATCAGGCGTCTGAAGACGGACGGTCGTTTAGGCGTTTTGGTTTGGTCTTGGTATGGGATTTTGCTTTAATAAACATAAAATCAACAAAAAAATATTTCCTTAACTCTTTTTACTTCGCTTTGCTTCCGATGAGAAAATCGATAAATATATACGTGTAGATAAGGAACAAGCAGATAGTTCCGAAGTATATCATCTGCAATAAATTCGGTTCAGAATATAAAATAAACTTAATAGGGTAAATATTTTTATTTTTTGTACTAGGGTTGTAAGAACTACTTAAGTAATTACTTGAGTACTTGAGTTCAGGCGGAATAAATAAATGTAAAAAGGCATTAGATTATTATTAAAGAAATATACTATAAAAGCATCGAAAGCATCGCAAACCATCGATGGAGATTTAATTGGAAATTTAATTTGATTCCACCCGCGGCCTTTTTGAGTATTATACTTAGTAATAGTAATAGCTTGCCGGGCTAACTTTTTTTTTTAATTAGTTCGTCCAAGGTGTATCGTAACATCAGCGTTACAATACATTTTAATAAATAATAATCTTCTCAGATACTTATTTATCTGTCGTATATGGCAAAGAGACTGTGCTGGTTATTCTTACACAGATTTCTTATCCTCGTTTTTGTACTGGTGATGTTGATGACGATATTATCTTAATGAATTTCATAAAGAAATTCAAATCTAATTAAAATGCTGGCGATGATTATTTCATCATTCGTACCGAATGGTACTTATAACACCTTTGAAAATAATATTTAATCTTTATCTTAGGAAACGTACTTTTCCCACACGAAACAGAATTAGTTCTATTGTTATACGTCGATTTCGACCACTATATATTTCCAGTATCTTCTGTAATTATTGCTAATATATCGTACTACCAAATTCTTAAAATTTACCATTACCTCGATATTTCTGTCTGGTTGTCAGTTATTTTTGATCCATTGGGTATATAGTGAAAGGTTCGTTAACGATATCCCTACTTCCAGGTTATTACTATAATTGGACTAGGTGAAACATTTAATAAGATCCCTTTTAATAATGGTTTTCTTGCGTATAGTATCTAGAATAATGTATTGTTTAACGACGTATTTTTTAGTGCATTATTATATTTGGATTCTACGTACGTGACATAGAACGTTAATTATATTTGGTATCTGTACCTCTGAATTGAAATGACCCCATTTCTTTAAGATCTTAGGTCTTAGGTCATAATAACATCGTTTACAACGGCATATTCTCTGCAATACCGTCTATTTTTGTTAGGTTATATCGTAATTCTTCTAGTACATTATCGTACTTGGGCACTCTGTAGTTCATATTAAATTAGAGGGTTACTTGGATGTCCTTTTATAGATAACTTAGTCATTTGGACTCTTCTAAATTCATTTTTCCGATTGTTTGTTTACAAAATACAGGTTAATCATTCTTAACACTGTCAAGCCAATTGCGCATGGTTTCTAGGTTCACACGGACAAGCGATATACAGATGTGTGCAGTGTATGGAAATTATGCAAGTCCAAGTTCCAGTAAATTTACGAGCAATGAGGTTGACCTATAGGTCAGTCATATCGCCAGTTGTGTTTAGTTACTTCTCGAAAGTATATGTACACGTAATATTATCTTGTTATTTTTGAGATGTCGAAATCATATTTACATGTGTCTATCTGGATAAAAGATTATTTTGTGTAGATAATGGCAGAGTGTTTTGCAAATATTACAGTAAAATTGTATATTTATATTTGTTTAAGTTTAATTTCATATTTTAGTACCTGTAATTAATTATTGTAGATTCGCTGCGACAAAAAGAATTTTAATTAACGCAGCATGTAGGAACTGATTTACATAAAAGAAATATCACAAGATTTAAAAATGCACCACAAGCTACTCTGAATCAGTCGCTTATTTCAACAAGTACAAATACAGAACAGAATAGTTTCCATTATGACTTGTATAACGCTTTCTTAAGTGCAAACATTTCACTTTCAAACTTGTATAATTCAATGTTTAAATTTTTTAGAGAAGTATACGAAACTTTCTAGTCGATCAACTACAAGAAAAAAGTATATTAATTTATTGTTTGAGGAATCTATGATGAAAATTAAGGAAAAAATAGGTGAAACTTAGATTTATATCCTAGTCGATGAGAAAACAGACAGTTGTGGACGCTATATTGACAACTTATTGATTGGCATTTTAAATGAAAATTGCGCCGGCTAATCCTTTTTAATTGGTACCGAAGAATTGGACAAAACGAATAACTTAAATATAACAAGATTTATAAACGATAATTTAACGAAGTTTTATTTGCCGAATGTCGTTCCAAGTGACAAGGTATTACTGATGTTATCGGATGCTGCGACATATATGGTGAAGTCAGCACAGAATTTGAAGATTTTTTACCCGAATCTGAGGCACGTAACATACTTGGCCCATGCTGTTAACAGAGTAGCAGAAGAAATACGTTACACATTTCCAGATATTAATTCATTGATAAATTTGAGAAAAAAATATTTATTAAAGCGCCACTGAAGGTTCAAGCATACAAAGATAAGTTACCTGGTCTGGCACTGCCACTACAACCCATAATGACAAGATGGGGCACGTGGCTTGATGTCGCTGTATTTTATGAAGATACCTTTGAACAGATAAGAGAATTCATTCTCTCTTTTTCAAACGACTCGATAACAATTGCATATTGCAATGATATATTAAATAAACCGCAAATGCAAACTTTTATCAAAGCAAACTATGGTTTTATTAGTGAAGCACTACGAGAATTTGAAACTAATGTGTTAAACTCAGTGAATCGACAGAATTGAGTCAAAGTTTCAAAAATAAAATTTACTATGTGAGAGGTACC
The DNA here is from genome assembly GCA_935421215.2 of Melolontha melolontha. Lineage (NCBI taxonomy): Eukaryota > Metazoa > Arthropoda > Insecta > Coleoptera > Scarabaeidae > Melolontha > Melolontha melolontha. The sequence continues at coordinate 52,035,811 of OW285239.1, forward strand.
ATAGCAAAGCGGTTCAAAATTAGATTAACACAAGTTCTAGAGAAAAACGAGGGCTTTAATCAGCTTGGTAGAATATCCAGTGTGTTACAAGGAAACTACGATGAAACTACTGAGATGAGTCCATCAATTATCTGCAAACAGCAATTACATCAGTTGACGTTGATCGAAGCTTTTCAGCATACAAGCTGTCATTGACAGATCGCAGAAGATCATTTTTAGTTGAGAATTTGGAAAAGCATTTAATTATAAATTTTTACAATACTATACAAAGGCAAATATAAGAGTTACATTGTTTAGCTTATTTATTCTTATTATTATTATACATGTATAGCAATCGCCAATTAAGTTGGCGCGAGGAGGGGGTGCGCAGAAGCCGTTTTTAAAAACGTCCACTCCCACTACTCAAGTAATTGTCAGAATACATTTGTCATTGACGTTTGACAGAACATATTTTGTAATGTCTTTGCTAGGGGATCATACACGCTCAGAGGTTAGAATTATCTGACATTTGATGTAAAACCAAATACAAATCTCCCCACTACTTCTAATCCTGCGCGAACTTACCCCTTCTCGCGCCAACTTAATTGGCGTTTGCTATACGTATTTTGTACATATATAACATACATATATAGATACATATATAGATACATATATAGATGCATATATAGATACATATATACATATATAGATATAATACATATTTGTGGTATCTCTAAATTTATATTAACATCATTTAATATTTTTACAATAATTTAGTTGTGTAACTATTATTTAAACTTTACATTTTTTTGCATATTTTAATAAAAGTTCTGCATACAGTCATCGAATTTTGGAAACATATATGCGCATATAAATACAGTTTCTGTGTGCACATAATTCCCAACTTTTATCATGAGATAAGTCATGCACATTGAGAAGTATTGAATAGCTTGATAGGAGATCTAAGTTATTAGGCGTAGAGGTTGTATTATAGACGTTCTTAAAATTATCAGTAAATGCTTTAACAATATTGAGAATCCTCAAGGCTGACTCCCTAGAGCTGCATTCTGCCTGCAATTCGACTTCTCTTCTTCCTCTCACCAATATAAACCAAAATTGTCTTGGATTGTCTCTACGTTTTTTTTAAGTTTTTGCAAGATAGTCTTTACATATTATATTAGTAGTTTTGTTGTTCTTATGACTCCGAAAAGGTTTAGATTTTCGAAAGGTCTTGGTTTTTCTATGAAAGTTTTAACAGGTCTGAAAATAACACTTGACTTTTCAATATATTAATTTATTAAAGCTTCTGCGATATTTCAAGTTTGTAAAATTTTAAAATCGTAATGAATTTTAATAGTGTTTCTAAATTAGTTGGGGATAACAGGAGGCAGGAATCTCGGCTTCAAGTCATAGACTTAGTTCTCGTACGAGTACTCTTAGTAAATTATGTACCAGCCCTTGCTACTCTATGTATTACAAAATTACATTAATTTCCTACTTATTGTACTTTTAAATGCATTTACTCCCTATTTTTAATTTTCAACGTGGACTAACTATTTGTATGTTGAAACACGCTTCAGTTAAATTTTGAATTATATCTTAACTACCATCTTATTTTAGATAACTGGAGTAAATTTGTTTGAACATTTAAACATTGATGAAACTCGCATTATTTCGCGGTAGATTTACGCACACGCTAAATTAATTTCAGTAATCTCACTCGCTCAGTAATTAATTTTAATTCGAAGTTTGTAAATGTCAAATATGTATATCCATAGGCAGAGGTGAGAGGTTATTAATAAACTTCCAAAACATATACGTTGGAGAAATTTAATTACATGATCTCTTCAATCTGACACAACGTTCCTCTTTAAGACATTACACTTTGGAAATGATATATTAATTTGGGAACGATAATTAAATTCTTATTTATGAAGTTCTTTGCAGTGTGGATTAAATAAATAGAAATGACAACGCGAAAGCGAAATAATCTATTTGATGTTGTCGTAAAAGCATGCCATGACAGTGATGAATTGGAAAATGATGTTATTTTATAAAGAAGATATTTTAAAAATTTCGCCTAGGTAAAATAGAACATAATTTACTTAGTAGTTTTTTTATATATATATTGAACAATATACTAGATAACACACAAGTAAATTCTTAGCAATTACCTTATTTTTATTATTACTTATTATAAATGATGATATTACATGTATCTACAGCTATGGACATATAACACTGGGCAACGAATTTTTAGTTTATTTGTTGTATCTTGTTTGAAAAGTGCATTTTTTGTCAATTTCGGGGCGCTGAATACTAAAATGACAATAAAATTAAAACTTGGTCGCAGTTTTCAAGAAAGTTTATTAAATTTTATTTTTAACAAAATAATAAAATGTAGATACTTTTAGAGTCACTAATTGCGCCGTCTTTTTGCTATTCTTTTGTGAATTGCTTCTGGAGCATCTCTAACAAGAGTCCAACAGTAGTCGGCAAGCATGGAAGCATTCCAGTTTTCCTGGTACCTTTTCTCCATTGTTAATATATCCTGATGGAAACGTTCGCCGTGCTCATCAATCACAGCTCCGCGGTTTCCAGGAAAAAAAGTCCAGGTGTGAGTGTAGGGAATAGATCTTTAGAGACACATTGCAACTTTTTTTTTGGATACGATGACAGCATATTTTCAATAAAAGTAACGTAGTTGTCAGCTTTGTTATTTCCCGAGAAATTAGTGACCACGAAGCGAAAGTCATTTTCAATATCTGAATATTCGAGAATTGCCTTTCATTCGATAATATTCGCGATAGTGGCGTTTGCCACTTGTTTGTATACAGAGGCTGTTTAGTACAGACATGCGGTGACAGTGTTAATATTCAAGGTGTCCCGTATAGTTATGTTCAAATTTTAGGAGTGTAAAGTAGACTTCATTTCAAGTAACAAAAACGCAAAACTTTTATATCCATTTTTAGTTGTTTCAATGTTACAGATCTATGAATGTGATTGTCAGATTATGAAAAAAGATGTAATCCCAAAGTGCTGGGACAGTGTCAGTTGGTTGGTGGGGTCCATTTTGAAAATTTACGTTAACTATTACAATAAATTTAAGTTCAGATGTATTTTTTTTAATTCAATTTTAATTTTGTACAAAAATAAAATTTTCGTATTTTGTCTAAATTTATATCATTTTTCCAATAAAATTGTGATGCAACATACCAATTGTTTTATATCAATATTTGGTGGATATAAAGATCTACCAAAAACGAGAAAAAAATAATATGGTTGCCATTTAAAGAAAGTGTTGATAACGTCATCACTCGAAAACCAATGACGTCATAGAAAAAAATTGTATGTCAAAAGATGGCGTTTTAAAAAAGAAAATTTACCTGTCCGAGCGTTTTTCCTAAAAATGTAAAATAATGCGGTTATAAGCTTGGTTCCAAACTTTATGACCACACTGTATATGGCGCAGCATCCAATAACATTAGTAATACCTTGTGACTTGGAACGGTATTCGATAAATAAAACCTCGTTAAACTATCATTTATAAATCTTGTTCTAGATAAGTTATCTCTTTTCTCCAATTTTTCTATACCAATAGAAAAGGATTGGGCGGCGTAATTTTCATTTAAAATGCCTGCTGTCTCATCTACTAGGAAATAAATATAATTTTGACCTATTTTTTTCCTTAATTTTCGACATAGTTTCCTCAAACAATAGATTAATATATTTTTTTCTTGTAGTGACAGTTTCGTCTACTTCTCTAAAAATATTTAAAAGTTACTTTATCCCACTTTGGATTGTGTACACTTAAGAAGGCGTTACATAATTAAGTCATAGTGGAAACTATTCTATTCTATATTTTTACTTGTTGAAGTAAACGATTGATTCAGAGTAGCTTGTAGCATTTTTAAATCTTTAAATATTTCTGTTATGCAAATCAGTTCCTACATGCTGCGTTAATTGAATTTTTTTGTCGCATCGAATCTACAATAACACAGGCCTGCATAAAATTTGTGATGACGTGGTTTTTATTTTTTAAGCTCAGTTTTTATATAGCAATAACTAATTAAAATACAGTTGGTCTCTACCACCCACAAATTTTTTTTTTGCACAAAAGAAAAAGAAAAAATAATAGGCGTTTTAATACATTTTAAAATGAATGTACTACTTCAAATTCTAGGTATTAACCCAAAAATGATTTTCTGTTGTGGTTTTAAAGAAATTTGTTAAATAGGCTCTCATTACCTGATGTAAATCATTTATTACATGTATTAATTTTGGACAAGATTTCCGAGAATTTTTACCTGCTAAATCCTATTTATTATGCTTTCACTTTATTAGTACTGCGAAGAAGGATTTCGAGTTTATCACTCCAAAAAAAATGTATATTTTGATGTTATTTACTTCATTATAGCACTGAGTGTAAACTAAGTAAAGGAAAGTAAACAAGTAAAATTAATTTGTCTTTAGTGTTGTGCGTGGTATTTGATAAATAAACATTGCTTAAAAATATGTCTAGCCAGTGTTGCAAAAACAAACCAGATGATTTCTGTTATATTTGTGGATATTTCGTCTTGAAAAAGTTTAAGAGACCAATTGGTGAATTTGTGAAAAATGCATATTATGCTTATTGCAGAATCAAATTAGGAGATCAAGATAAAGATTGGGCACCGCACGTTGTTTGTAAGGTATGTGGAGAAGGTTTAAGACATTGGACCAAAGGGAATATAAAAAGCCTTCCTTTTGGAATACCGATGGTTTGGAGAGAACCGCAAAATCATCATGAAGATTGCTACTTTTGTCTTTGTGATATTAAGGGGCATAATAGAAAAACTTTGAAACATTTTGTACCCAAAAAATATTAAGTCAGCTATCAGACCAGTTCCTCACAGTGATCATGTACCTATACCTATACCCCCCAAAGTACTACAAGAAGATATTGAAACCTCTTCAACTTCGGCTCCGTACAGATGGATAGTGATTTTGAACCATCAACCTCAGGTCAAAACCAACCTCAGCTATTTTCACAAGCCGAACTGAATGATTTAGTAAGAGATTTGGGACTTTCAAAAGATCTTTCTGAAGTACTGGGGTCTAGGTTGAAACAAAAATATTTGCTTGCCCCAGAAACTACCTTCAGATCTTCCTTTAGCTGAATATGACAGAAAGACAACCAAACCAAGTTTTTCTGAATAACGAAAACGTTTTTTTAAGAAGCATAAAGAATAAATAACTATTTCTAATAGTTTCTATGTGTATATTTTTGTATTTTTCTTAATATAATATAAAACTAGTTTATAAATTAAATAAATCGTGTTTTTTCTATATTTTTTGATTTTACTGGTTTGAGAAATAACCTTACGTGATACAAAAAAAATAAAAGCAGATTTTAAATCAGCGCTACCCAATTACTAGAAAACAGTTAAAATTTTTAAATCAACATTCAAAGAGTTGAATAATGCAGGCCTGTGTAATTAATTGCAGGTACTAAAATATGAAATTAAACGTAAACAAATATAAACTTACAAAACTTACAAAACACTCTCTCATTATCTACACAAAATTCAGGATAATTCAGATCGATACATGCACATGTATGATTGCGACATACCAAAAATAACAAGGTAAAATTACGTGTACATATACTTTCGAGGAATACCTAAACACAACTGGCGATATGACTGACCTATAGGTCAATCTCATTGCTCGTAGATTCACTGGAACTTCTCCAACTTAATAAACAAAAATTTGGGAATTCCCGCTATACGGAAATGCTCATGTTAATGTAATTTTGATATATTATGAACGAATGGTTTTATATATTTTTTACGGTGCACTTTAGAAACAAATGATAAAATATGAACAAATTTGCAATTTTATATGACATATGCACATTTATATGCAAGATATGCAAAACATAAGCAGTTGCAAGTGCTTTCTTTTTACGTGATCCGTATAAATCTGCAAGAATTTAGGTAAACATATCATAAATAAAAAATGTGCATTTTCTTATAATCCCAGCTTTCCTTATCATTAATGGTTGCAACGGCGCTGTAGTAAGAGCGTCGTACAACGGAAGTGAGAGTTACTTAGGTCGAGGATTCGAAAATCAGACCGGCGAGCGAGAGGTCGGTTTTTTCCGCGTTCGGAATTCTATTCAATTATCCTTAAATATTGCGGAGGTCAAAGTCAACTCAAGATTTCTACTTTCTTACCACGACGAACTGTAGTGACAAAGCCGCGGAACACTTTATACACACTAAGCGGCCTTGGGGGCCATAGTAAGTTTTCAATGAATGTAAGACATTGGCTCCCTATACACACATTACAAAAGAAAAATAATTATTTCTATTATTAACCAACGGATGCTCTGCGTGCGCTGCAACCCCATTTAATGAGATGAAATAGATGTGTTTTCTATGTGTATATGTTACAGTGAAAGTCCGAAAACCGGTGATAGTCGAGATATACCGGTGAATGTCAACATTCACCAAGTTACTTGGCGTATTTCCGATATATTCATCAAATATCATTATTTCTAACTTACACCGGCGAATGTCAACATTCATCATGGACTCATGGTGTATGTTTAAAAGAATTTGTTTATGAAAAGAAAACAAAATAAAACTCTATAGGTTATTATTTATTTTGATTAAAACACAGAAGAAGTTTTCAAATGAACATAAAGAAATTGTTGAACTTAAAACAAACACAACAAACATAATATTAATATCACAAATAAAATGCTTTTTATTTCTTGAAATGAAATTAAAAAAACAAAGTAAATGTATGGCAACCTTATTTATTGCAACAACTTAAGCTACCATGACACTTCGAATTACACAAAAGCCTATTGTTTTTACAGCTACATTTAGCCGTGGAACACTTCTTTTTGCAGTTACAGCGTGTATAGCCTTGCCCTCCACTTTTTGAATTAGCAGAAGCTGCTTCTATTACCGAAATTTCTTGACCTGAAATCTCATCCATGGAAATTAACTTTTCTTTGCAAATTGCGAATTGATTACGAGTGAAAAGCTGCTTGAAGGTGCCATTTTTGTTCGCTAATTTATAAAAGTCTGTATTCTCTATCCCAACAACAATGGCTAACACATTTCGGGGATCTGTACGACCACGATCGACGTTAGGGACTTTAATTCTTACGGTATCACCAATTTGGGCCGCAGGAAACTTTTTCTTTGAGGTTCGCAACATTTTTGTTGCCTCGAGTAGTAGATTCTCTTTTGCTGCTACTCTTTTTGAATTGATTAGCTCGTGCTGGCTGGTCAGCACTTGAGATGAAGACGTAATCGGTTGCAGATCAGTCAGTGTTTGAGTTGAAGACGTGCTGGGTTATGGATCAGTCGGCATTTCAGATGAAGACCTGTTGGTGGCAGATGAAGGTGGATTGGCTCCAATGGTATTTTGGTCATCCATATCACTTACATCTAAAACATGGTCATCAATATGGTCACTAACCAAATTTTCTTCACAAGTATTAACGTAAGCTTCTAGCTGTTCCTCGGTTTCAATGTTTGTAATTTGCTCGTTGGGGAGAGATGACGATGCTATGCCTCTTTTTGGTTTAACGCCAAACAGAGCTTCATATGGACTCGGGCGTATTCCTTCATGGTAAGTTGTGTTTTTTGCGAATTGGACAAACGACAACCCTTCTGAACATTTATTTGAATCATTATCATGCATCCACGCAGTTAACATATTCTGTATGTCTTGATAGGCTCTTTCGACTGAGCCTTGTGTTTGGCTGTGACGAGGCTTTCCGTGCACTATTTTAACATCTTTCCACATAGCGCATAGTTCAGATATGACTTGGTTACTGAACTCTCTGCCATTATCCGTATGCAATATAGCGGGAGCACCAAATATTAAAAATATTTGAAGAAGGTGATATGCTACTTCTTCTGCTCTCTTGGTTTTTAACGCTCGTAACTGGACAAACTTGGTTAAGTGATCTTGGTAAACCATTATAAATTTGTAATCGCCATCTTTGTGTGATTGCAAGTCTATCAAATCGTGTCTTCTCGTCTATTTCTTATTAGGGTATTTAACTTTTCAAGAAATTGATCACTATTTACTGCAGTAGCCATCGAGCACAAATTATAATACATGTTGATGATGTTTAACCTGCCACGGGTTGTCTATTAGATAAGTCTCTGCGAGAACTGTCTTTACCAATTGATCATTTGGAACTGATCTATGAATTTGAATTTAAAAAATATATAAACAGTTTACAACCCTCTGAATTTGGGAAATCCTAGAGCTATTGTAATGAACTACGGTAATAAATGGAACAAAACTAAGAACTAAATATTCGTTTCTTAATAAGCCTATTGTGAATTTGAATAGATGCAAGAAATTACAAATACCTGTGAAGGGTAAATTAAATATAGCTGGAAATTCCAGAATGAATGGTTTGCAGTGACGTGAATAATATAAATAATAAACTTATATTATAATAAATGTCCTGTCGTTTCTGACATTGACCGAAGCTTATATGTGTTTGTCGACATACACTGGTGAAGGACCGAATTTATAATATAACTAATAATTGTTCGGTCTTTCACCTATTCATCTGGTGTCTGTCGACATTAACCGGTGTATGTCGACAACCACTACTTTCGGTCTTTCACGGTAACATATATATCTATATATTTATTGAACGATTATTGATCTATAATTCTATATTTTTGTTCTAAATTTAAAATAATTCTAGTTATTTCAATGCCTTGTTAGTTCATTGTATCATCTTTTATGATGATCGACTGGAGTTTTATTGACTTCGAATACGATTTCGTAATCATTTGATGCAATATTCTCGACAATTTCACATTTTGTGCCAAAATTGAATCCGCAGCGTTGTTATATTTGTTCTTCGTCATTACCATGAAATAAATTTGAAGATACTCTTTGTCTGGAACAGATAGTATGGATCAAGCGCTATGATTACTTTAACCCTTCACTTTGAATGTTGGCATATAGTTGTGATGCATGACTCTGGTTGTATCGAAAGATGCCAATTGAGAACGTGAATTGTATTGGGGAAAAAAGACGCTAAAGGCTGTCTGTAACACCTGAAATCAATGTTCTTCTTCTTCTTCTTTGTTTTGGGTTGGACCCCACCACGTCCAGGCACTTGAGCACACTGCTCTTTGTACTATCCCCAATAGATCTCTCAATTACACTCTGTTAGTCTTGTGTTCTCGATAAGAGCCACTATCCTCCTCAGGGGTGGTTTGAGTACACTCGAAGGATCCAATAGATCTCTCCCGAAATATTTCTGTCTGAGTTCCTTCAGTTCCTCACACGTGCATATTACATGAAGGGTAGTTTCCTCCTGTTTTCACATCTCCTACACCAGGGCTCGCTAACCAAGCCCATGGTGTACAAATGCTTCCTTAAACGACGATGTCCGGTTATTAACCCGGTAATTATTTTAATTTCTTTTTTGCTACTACGAATTAGGTTGGCTGAAAACTTTCCGTACAGCCCCCTTAGTAGTGTTTTGTATGGAGTTGACCTTCCGTTAACCTCCATTGATTTTTATGGTCTTTTTCTAGCCATAACCAGATCTCCCTTTTAGCGGAATCCTTAGTGATTCCACATACAGGTTCTGGTCCTATGAAGTTCCTATTTGTACCTTCTTTGGCCAGTTTGTCGGCTATATAATTGCCTTTAATTCCCTCATGTCCTGGCACCCATATCAGCAACACTGTATTGTCTTGTGCCATGTTATTGAGGGCCTGTTTACAATATTTCACCAGCTTAGACCTGGTAGATGGGTTCATAATGCCTTTAATAGCCGCCTGACTATCAGTAATTATGCGTAGCCGGCTTCCCGAATTTCATCGGCGCAGGCTGCGACTGCTAACAATTCGGCCTGGAAAACCGTAGTATGTTTCCCCAGACATATCGATATCTTCATTCTAGGGCACATGCCGCATATGCCTGCACCGTCCCCCTGACTGGATTGTGATCCGTCAGTGTACCAGGTGCCGGCACCACAATCGATCGAGCGACTTTTGGCCTGTTCCCTGGTCGGTATAAGTATGTTGAGCTTAGCTGTAAACATAATTTCAGGTGCCATACTGTCCACCGGCATTTGAAATATCGGCTCTTCCAGTATAGTGCCTGTGATATCTGTATGTCTCCCTACAACCTTATTAGGGCACCATACGTCATTGGCCTTCAGCCTCAGTATCACAGCCATTGTTCTTAGCTACCGTGATTCCCAACAGGGCCTGTCGCCGGAGAGTCGTGAGGAGCCCTACCGACGATGTCCGCTCCGTCCTCCTCCGCCAGACAACTGCCCCATAGGTAATCGTTGGTCTTGTTACTGCTGTGTACAACCAGTGTACCACATTTGGTCTTAGTCCCCAGGTCTTGCCAACAGCTCTTCTGCATCTCCAGAAGAGCTGCGCCGCCCTGTCTGACACTTTGGCTAGGTATCTGCTCCAATTCAGTTTCGCATCAAGTGTTATGCCTAGATACTTCACTTCATTGGTTTGTTCTAACTCTTGTCCAAACAGCTTTATGCTGCCCAGATCATTTAGTTTTCTCATGTTGGTAAAGGCTACCAACATGGTTTTTTGAGGATCGACAGTTAATCCCTCCTCAAGGCACCATTTTTCTACAATTCGCAGAGCTTTTCGCATGATGCTCGCCACTGTCCCCGGGAATTTCCCCTGGGACACTATGACAATGTCATCGGCGAACCCCTGCGTCCATATTCTCTGGTCATTTAATGTCCTGAGGAGATTATCCACTACTAGACTCCATAGTAGTGGTGACAATACGCCTCCTTGAGGACACCCTTTTGTTGTCCTCATGGAGATCGTTTTTTTTTAATTTGGGCATGAACTACTCTGCTACGCAGCATGTTATGAACCCAGTTGCATGTGGTGCTTTTTATTTTTCGATCTCTTAAAGATCGAATAATAGAAGACATCGAGGTGTTATCGAGGTGTTATCGAAGATGTTATCGAGGTGTTATCGAAAGTTCTATGTCTAAGAAGACTGCAAGTGCAATTTCCTTGTAGTGTAGGCTCCTTTCGAGCCCTCTCACCAGGCTATACAGGGCACCCTCACCTGATTTCAAATCAATGTTCGTAATGGCTCTGAACGTGATTGCAATTCTGGTAACATTACTTTTCCATTCGCACAGCACATACCGGTTGTTTCATTTTTAAATTTCAATGGGTTGAAATGGCGACATACTTTGTTCATTGGTCCAAAAATAACCAATGGATGTGAATGGTAGTTGATGTCTTGATGGTATTGAAATGCGATGCGTTAAAATACAGAGATTTCACGTTGTCTATTTTCAGTAATTCGTATTACACTTGCAATTCGTTGTTGGCGATTATCATCTGTTTCGTTGGTTCGTCTCTGTGTCATTCGTAACCATGAACTTTGTAAGCGCCCTGTAGTTTGTTCATCGGTTTCGTTGTTTCGTGACCATCGAGTGCGCTGTCGCTCGCTACTCAAATTATTTGCACGTCGCTCGTCTGTTTCCATCGTATGAACAACGTAAGAAATCGCACAAAACCACGTGACTGGTTTGTGTGCGATTTCTTTCGTTTCATTACGATTGTTGTTCTTGGCTTTCATTTGCTCTTGTAACAGACCTTATTACCCTTAACATTTGGCGTTATATTAATAATGTCCCGGGCTTCGAGGGATTCGAGAGTGCTGTACAAACGATAACTTTGGCGCTGAAAATACTTAAATGCCGCAGTTATCCTAAATATTGAGATATAGATTAATTAGATTATTGAGTAATTGACTTATTCAAATACCGCTTGCCGGGCGCCAAGAGGATTACCCCCTCTAAGGTATAATTGAATTTATAATAATTGCTGGTTAGCTAAAAATAGCGGAGAGATATAGGAGAAAACTCTAAATAAAAGCGGGTAAGTCGAAATGCGACTTACGCCTTTCTCTCTCAAAGCGTGTGTGAAACTTAAGGTGAAAAATAATGAATCCCTCTTTTTGCTTTAAATATTTCAATCAATTCCTTTTGATTTATCTGCTTTTCCAATGATGTTTATATTACATGATTTGAAAAGAAACAAAATGAAAACAAAATATACTTATATATTGATAAAAAGAAAACTTATTAATTTACATATAATTACTACAAATTTCCTTATGGTTACTACGAAGTGTTTATTATATACTAACATACATATGGGGCGAGATACAGTAAATTTGACATAGATTTGAACTGTTTCGTCTGATCAGATTGATAAACAGTATTAATAAAGACTAACCTTTATATCGCTGCACTAATGGCCATGTCACTTTATAGTTTATTCACTGCTTCTGGAGTGATGCACTTATTCACTGTATTTGCACTCTTTCTTTACGCCTCACGGTGCCTGTAATTTCAGACAAAAACCCTGATGTATTGAGCGTGAGGATTCACTTTTAAACCAATAACTCCACTTGTGGACAATTGATACTTTTTCTTACACTGTGTACTTTTTGTACTTAAGTACACAGAATGCGGTAAATACTTTCTTTACTTGTAATTTTACGGATCCACACGTTTGACAGCTTCGTGACTTAGAAGCAAGTACTTTTATTACAGCATTCCCTCACTTTTTTATCACGTTAAGGGTAGCACATCTGACTCGTTTGACTGACTTGAGTCAAGTGTTCTACTTTCGTTTTGTTATTCGTTCTAACTCCTCTTTTCTTTCGGTGAATCCCAGCTTACTTATAAAATTCTGGATCGTTCTGATTGCGTGAATGATGTAATGTAGTAACCCTGGCGATTCGTATATGTTACACTAGGCTATTTTAATAGAGTTTATGTATGGCTAACTATACACATTGAACTATATAAAATGATGATTTGGCATAAAAGGAACTGAGTGAACTACGCATTTGATATTATTGCGAAATGTTTCGCAATAATACTTAATGGCGGGAAAAGCATTAAAATTTATACAATGTGACTTTTTATTTCAAATAAATTAAATTTTAATATTCTTTAAAATTTTACCGATTGATAGAAATGTCTTTAAATAAGATGAGCGTAATGTGTCCCATTACACTCTTTGCGACTTTTTTCAAAGCGATGTGCGAGTATTTCACCTCAGTGCCGTTTGTTTTCTTGGCATCGTATTGTTTTATTTATCTCCTTGGTGAACGATTTACTATGATTGGAAATTTTACTTATTATATCCATAGTGAGGCCAGTAATTGTTAATTACTTGTAAATTTATTTACGCTGTTTGTATTTGTGTTGTTGTTATCGTTGTATTTCGTTATTCTTTTTGTGTTCGGAAACTACGAGTATACTATCGTGTGGTTAATATTGATTTCTGATAACAATAATGAAACATTGTGCATTCTTTTTATGTATATTTACGTATGACTGGAATACTTACGATGTGTTACAATTCTTTCTGCATTTTTATGCATATCTCTGAATGCTATGTTGTGACCACACAAATTCACATTAAAAACAAAGTTATTTCCATAATGACGATTTAAAATTTTTCAATTTTAATTTGAATGGTTTTCATGTTATAATTGTGAAATTATGATATTTATTGTAAAATGTTTCATTTGTGGCTTGAGAAATGTCGTTGTAATGTTGATTGTTTGTTATTTTCTGCTTCATTTGTAAATTGTGTGAAACTATTGTTCAACGCCACTTATCGTAAAGAAATCATACTGAGCTTCTCTTCTCCTTCTTCTTCTGTTTTCGGTTGGACGGCAGCACGTCCAGGCACTTGAGCACACTGCTCTTTGTACTATCCCCAATAGATCTCTCAGTTCCACTCTGTTAGTCTTGTGTCCTCGATAAAAGCCACTATCCTCTTCAGGGGAAGTTTGAGTACACTCGTAGGATCCAATAGATCTCTCCCGATATATTTCTGTTTGAGCTCCTTCAGTTTCTCACACGTGCATATTATGAATTATTTTAATTGTTTGTTACTACGAATTAGGTTGTCTGAAAACTTTCCATCTAGCTCCCTTAGTAGTGTCTTGGTATGGAGTTGACCTTATGTTAACCTACGTTTCTTTTTGTTTCTTTCCATTTAACACACTAAGCTTATAACCTTCGTCTCTTCAAAACACACGATGTCAAAATTCGAACCTTAGGACCAAGTAATTTCGAAGTTTTATCAAAGACACACTAATAAATAGAGAACGGACGCAATTTCCATAAAACGCAATCGGCAATTGGAATTGTGTATAACGTCGCTCAGTACATCCCGGCGTAATTCAATGAAGTATTTGTTTGACTTACTCGGACACCTGGTCTCGCCGCGATAACAATGGACAAACCAGCTATTGTATTCCGAGAATATAGTGCTTTTTAAAGTGTTTTCATGAGCGTAGATAGAAGCGGGGTTTTTATAATGTATTTTATTTATTAGTTTATATTTCGTAAGATAAATAAAGTGCTGTGAGTAAGTTTCTTGTTTTCATAGTTTTAACTGTTAATTACATCGTAATTTTTGTGATAGATCCTGTTTAATATCGTTTGATTGAATCTATATCTACCAATTATTTCGACGTAAGAGTGTGCATTGAATTTCGTTCAGTTTCAATAACTTACGCACACATTTTTGTTTTCATTTATTTAGATCTAGAGCATTGTTTAAGTTACTTTTTCAGACATGATATGGAAGAATGTCAAGAACGGCATTGTAAAACAATGGCGAGTTGGATTGACGGTCATACTGATTGTATGTCCATTGTCAGTGATTCCGAAATTTATTACAAAATCCGTAAAATATCGTCAAAAATTCGTCACTAAGGATCGCAAACACATCTGAACTCTGTAAAACTTTTATGGCGGCTAAAATTCCATTAAATAAACTTAGCAATCCCACTTTAAAAAAATTTCTGAGAAAATATACTGGTCGAAATGTTCCTGATGAATCAACTTTACGCAAATATTATGTTTCTAGGTGCTATACGAGAACAGTAGAACGCATTAGAAGCCATCTTTTAAATCAATACATATGGATAAGCGCCGACAAAACGGTGGATATGTTAGGATGCTGTGTGGTAAATGTTGTAGCTGGTGTACTACATCCAACTATTCCCTATAACTCATATGTAATAGCAACAAGTGTTATAAATAGAGTTGATGCGGAAACAGTTGCTGAAACCATTAAGGAGAATATGCAAAAAATGTTTCATTCGGACGTACAAAGAAAAAATAATTTTATTTGTCAGTGATAGTGCTGCGTATATGTTAAAAACAGGCAGACTATTGAAGAAAACATATCCTAATATGCTGCATATTACTTGTCTAGCACATGCTCTCCACAGAATCTGTGAATATATCAGAGACACTTTTCCGGAAGTTGATAGACTTGTATCAGCTTTTAAAAAAGTTTTCAGAAAAGCACCATTGAGAGTAGCTCTTTTCAGGGAAAAATTTCCAATCTCTGTCACTGCCTCCCACTCCAGTAATAACTAGATGGGGAACATGGCTGGAAGCTACTAGTTATTATGCTGAGAATTTCGATAGTCTAAAACATTTCGTAACACTGCTAAAGGATGATGCTAGAAGTATTGGTAAGTGCAAGGAGCTCACACAAGTCCCAAATTTAAAAAATCAATTGTACTTTCTTCACGAACGCTTTGGAAAATTGCCAAAACTAATCACTTATTTTGAAAATCGAAATCTCAAATTAAATGACGGATTAACCACATTAGATGTGGCTGTTAATAATTTGAAAAGTATTCCAAGTGACTTCGGATGTGGCCTTGGCAAAAGTGTGAAGCAATTCTTAATAGAAATCCAGATTAATTACATTGCAGCAATTATGTATGGAGACAATTCCACAAAACCTAACGGCTAAATATGAAGAAATAAAAGAATATTTCCAGTATGCACCTATAACCAGTTGCGATGTAGAAAGGACGTTTTCTATTTATAAGCATGTACTTAATTCAAAGAGAACAAAATTGACAGAAGAAAACCTTGGGAAACTATTGCTAGTCAATATTAATACTCCTTTACTCAACTTAAACGACAAAATTAACAAGAAAATTGTTCGAATTATATAAATAAAATTAAAAACTTTAAAAATACAACTTTTCAACAAATACATATGTATTTCGTAATTTTATAAATCACCACCCGTTTGTTTTCCAATTATATAAATCAAATTAAATATTTTAGAAATACAGCCTTACGCCAGTACTGCACTGGGTGGTAAGCGTGTCCGTTGTCTACTAATAAACAAAATTCATTTTTATATACAGGATTAGGTAAATGTATGGATCCATTTGAATATCTTTTATATGGCTACTTAGATTTTAATAAGACTTTTCACAATTAATCCAATGCAAATCGGGGATTCGATGAGTATATTTATATCCGAATCTGACTTCCGGTTTAGCCAAAAACGATGTTAACTTTTTCATTTTAAATGGAATATCCTGTATATTTTTACGAATTTCAATAGAGCTGGTCTCTGGGAGTTCAGCAATAATAAGGGTTGGCACCATTTTGATCGACAACCAACAACAAAGATATTTAATCAAAACTGATATTTTAAAATCACGTTTATGTTTAGTAAGCCATGAAAATAAAATTCAGTACTTGACATAAACAATCAGACTTAACTTTGTAGACGTCCAAATATTAATAAGGGTTCCATTAGCTGAAAAAAACGTATTGAAATTCTGATGATAACTGGTTTTGGTGATCGCGTCAGAACTCGTGAAGAAGTATGCGATTTATTTAACAATTTGCATCAAGATCGGCATCCAATATCACGAACTATCCTTGGTAAAATTTTGACAAGGTATAACATGACTGGAAATTTTAGAAATTTACCGAAAAGCGGACTACAAAAAATCGCAACTAATGAAGTTATTCCTTAAGATAATGCTTTAGTATTAGAAGAATTACCACAAACTTCTACTATATCTCTCGCACTAATTGTCGATTAGTAGCCATAATATTGAAACATGAAAAATATCATCTGTATACACTACATTTAGTACAAGAATTATTGAACGGGGATTATGATCGTAGAATTAAATAGAGTGATGGAGATTTGTAAAAATCACCAATATTTTACGTGCAATTTGCTGTTTTTCGACGAGGTTACGTTTTGTTTGAATGGTACTGTTAATCGCCATAATTGTTGAAGTTGATCAATAAATGACCTTCATTGGATGCTAGAATCGTATACGCAACATCCATAGAAATTAAAGTTACACTAACTGGCCAAACATATTTAGATGCTTTACGTGATCAGGAAGATGGAAAATTACCTGTAGGTGTTTGATTCCAACAATATGGAGCACTTCCTCACTATGCTATTAATGTTAGAAATATATGATACATTTAACCCCCCTCCCCCACGGTCTCCAGATTTAAATAAATTAGATTTTTTTCTTTAGGGGATGCATTAAAATCTCTGGTTTATACTAGACGACCGCATAATCTGGACGAGTTACGGCAGAGAATAATTGAGGAAATGCAATTAATTCGTGAGGAGGCTTTGGCAAATGTCATTCAAGAATTTGTTCACAGACTTGCATAAGAAGTGAACGGTCATCGTTTCGAAAGCTTTCGTAACTGATATTGAATTCCTTTATATTTTCTTGTGTTCGTTTTTCTTGTTCTCAATCAAGTTTGCATTTTTAGATTTTATTAAATATTTCTGTCGTTGTTGAACGAAAGGGCACCAAACCTTGTTATTGCTGAACTCGAAGAGCAGAGTTCTATTGAAATCTGTAAAAATATACAGAGTGTTTCATTCAAAATAAGGAAGGTGACATCGTTTTCCGCTAAACCGAAGATCTGATTTGGATATAGATATACTCATCGAATCCACGATTTGCATTTAATTAATTGTGGAAAATTTTATTGAAATCTATGTAGCGATATCAAAGATATTCGAATTAGCCTAACTGTGTACAAATTTTTGCAAATAGCAATTTTTTAATCTGATACTCCGCGAATATCAAGTTTATTTGAATAAAAGAGAAATTGGTTTCATTATATTTTAATTACTGCATACTTCGGATCGCACATATTACTAAAGTTTTTTTAATATCTGTGCGTTCTCAGTCTCTTTTAATATTTCTCTATGAAGAGAGATATTAAAAGCATGGCGGAGGAAAAACAAAAAATTTTTTGATAATATTTTACGAACAAGAATTTTCCATGTCCGTCCGTGTACATCAAAAAAGTTTTTCGTAGCCGCTTTACCAACGCAGCGTGGTCGGCATAAAAAGAAACAACTCTTCTATGTTTGTGAGTCGTTTAGACACGTTTTTTCGTTTAACCCTGCCACTTTGCATAATAAATTTGTGTACTTTGCGAGTGGGTAAACTTGATGGCGGCCCCGCAGCCCTCGGTGGAGAAATCTAAAATGTCAAAACGTTAACATTTTTAAATGCCACTTGAACGAAAACACGGGAATGCACGCGACGTTTGATGACCTCTCAGATAAGCAAAAATTACTTTATTTTTACTCTTGTTGTGTAATATAAAAAATATGAAATATGTTCATGCCTTACAAGTAAAGAAGCATATGTACGTTTTAAAAATTAAATTTACTTCATTTAAAATAGTCATAGGTTAATGCTTTATGATTATGCCAAATTAATTTATATTTATTTACTATACCTTCAACTATATCTAAGTAGAGCTAGATGAAGGAAGGTGTGCTATGATTTTAGTTGGACTCTGGATATGGTATGCGAGATTAAATTCCTTTAATCTTACTTAAACCATCGACATTGGACAAATTACCTATTTGGATTTATTGTAATATTACTACTTTCCTATTGCTAAAATTTCAAGTCTGTTACCTCATAAAAATTTAAATATTAGGTTTGTTCCAACTCGCTAGCAAAACCGTATAGTGATAGTACTGGACATGCGCATTGCAGAAAATGCGTTCCTCTTCATTTTGGAGCGTAAATGGCACGATACCAAAAGTATTCCAACTAACTTTTGATCATATACAAATCGGTCACTGGACGGTCAAAACAGTTCACAGATTGAAGCAGGTAGTGTTTGTACTAACGTACGCATTACGAGAGGTACACTAAAATATCCAGAAATGACCACTAGACCTACCACTAGATGGTAGTTGTCGTACGATTCAATATGATTGTCTTAATCTTTAAAGTCTTTCTTTGGAGACTGTGGTTAAATAAAAACTCAAAAAAGGGATAAAACCCCTTACCACAATTAATAATCGTATCCTAAATACGTATTTCGGCAACTAAGTTGTCATCATCAGAAAGTAACATCACTAATCAATGTGTTGGACATGGGGCACAGTAAAGGTAATACATGGAACCGCGCACAACTTTTCACAGCGTCCAGGTATACACTAAGTTTAAAACAAATACACAAACTAAAATTACGTCAACTTACACCTCGTAAGAAAACGGCAATAACATGTGTTTATTTTCACGCCCTCAATTTTTTCTACTTCTTTTCTAAGAATCCACAAGTTTTATATCTCAACGTAACCAGGAGGAAAAGTACATGTGTTTACCATACCATCCAATCACGAAAAACTTTAGTAGACTTGTTAACGAACAAGGCCTCCAAGTTGCTTTTCGGTCCGAAAACACCATCAAAAGTCTCCTATGTAATACCAAAGATAAAGTTAATTTGAATTTAAAATTCAGCTGAATCAGCTGAAATATGTAGGTCAAACGAAACGCTTAATTATAACCTGTTTTCAAGAACACATATCATATATTAAATTTAATAGATCAGAAAAATAGCGTCAAAAAAGAGCGTCTAAAACCATGTATTGGACACGGATCATAACATCACGGAAAAAGGGTTAAAACTTGTCAAAAATATCAATAACCCCAGAGATCTCGATGCATACGAAAGCATTCATATCGTTAAAAACAAAATTAATACGTTTAACTCGTGCAATGGTCCTATCCCATACAGTTGCCTCTTTTATTCTTAGAAAAAAAGTAGAAAAGCTGAGGGCGTGAGAATAACATATGGTGTTGCCGTTTTCTTAAGAGGGGTAATTTCTCGTAATTTTCGTTCGTGTATTTGTCTTTAAATTCAGTGTATACGTGAATGAAGTGTAAAGTTGTGCGTCATTTAATATGATAAACACCATTGGCAGGAAAATAGTCGGCTGCATAATTTTGTATTAATAACGTTTCAAAGGAATAAATTTAGTGCACGAATGGACATTTCTCATGAACATCTCCGTTCTATAATTTTTTAACGATTTTAAAGGTGGCCTAACTCAACAACACGGCATCGATCGACTTTATTCTGCCTTTGGTCATGAAGCACCATCCAAAACCAGAATTTGGTTTGCAGAATTTAAGCGTGAACATACTAGTGTCAGTGACAAATTTCGTGAAGGTAGTCCATCAATTGCTGTTGTTCCGGCAAACATCAATGCTGTGCTAGAAATTGTTGAAGCGGATCGACCTGTGATATATCGAGAATTAGAGTCAAATACAAACTTTTTTACATGAATATCTAGTAGTGGAGAAGCTGTGCAGTCGTTGGATTCCACACAATTTAACCAAAGTTCAAAAAATGGCTCGTACGGGTTGGTGAAAAAAATTCAATTGTGGTGCTTCTGCCAACGTATACAGTGATGAAACCTAGATATATTTATAGAGCTGAGGATGTTTGCGGTATAACCATGGTTATATCATGTAACCATAGTAAATTACTATGGTTATATGATATAACCATGGTTATACCGCAAACATCCTCAGCTCTATATATTTATATGAACCAGAAACAAAACAGCGATCGACTGTTTGGGTGGTCCAAAGTGAACCAAAACCAACAAAACATGTTTGTTGACCAAGTACTTCAAAAAAATTATTGCTTTTATCTTAAGTAAAACTGTGCCTGTTGCTACCGTTGCTTTCACTACGACAACCCCAGCTCTCACACAGAACTTCAAACAATCGATTATTTAGAAGAGAATGTATTTCTCACATTGAATTAATGACTCATTGTCCGTATTCGCCTGACTTATCACCTAGTGACTTCTTCCTGCTCCCTTTTGTCAAAAAGAAATTGTGTGGTGACCGGTTTTTAACACCAGAAGAGCCCGTTGGAACTTTTAAAAGACATATTTCTGAGATATCCGCTTCAGATTGGAATAAATGTTTCTACAACTGGTTTCTTCGAATGCAAAAGTGCTTAAAACTCGAAGACCAATGTTTTAAGAATCAATATAGTATATTAAAAAAAAGTTTCATAAGACATCATTTTGCCGCACGAGAGCAGTTTAGAAAACGAGCCGCGATAGCGGCGAGTTTTCTAAGGAGCGAGTCCGGCTAAAGACCTTATGAAACGAGTTTTTTATACTATTTTTTCTATTTTGCGTTTTTTACATTAATAAATTTCATTGATATTTCATTTAAAAATATAAACATGAGTGACATAGGAACATATATATGTTGTTGTCAATTGTATACAACATACGTTGTTTGTGTAAAATACGGACATATATCATATCTGTCAAATGTACATAAATTCTTAAGATCAATGACAGCAATGATATTTATTTCTGTATTCGAACGACGACAACATTGAAAAATGAAAAAAAGCGTATCGAAATGAAGCTCATTTCGATACTGTTTTGGGTTTCATAATGAGTTCATTTCGAACCCAAATAGAAAAAAGTATTTTTTTGTTCTTTTTTTCTTTTTACGGATATTTTTAGGGTTTCCCTCGTACATACTTCATCTAGGAGAACTATAGTTCGCAATAACAGTATTACACATTATCATAGAATAGAACAAAGTGTATTATTACAATTGTCACTGTTGGTAATACTACGAAATAGATTGATAGCCAAACGATCAGAAATACATTTCAACTATAATTTATCACTAGTCCATCCAGGCGCGGCTCGTGATGACGTATTTGGGAGTGCAAGTACAATGATGCGAGTGCCTCGTGTGTTTTCGGTGTTTACTAAGAAAACGTTACAGTTAGTACACGAGAATACACGAAGCACTCGCATCATTGTACTTGCACTCCCAAATACGTCATCACGAGCCGCGCCTGCCATAAGCAGTGTAAAGCTAATGCATGCGCCACCAGATAATACCCGATCCATTTCTACACCGGTAGTTGGAACAAACCTATTATTTCCAAGCCTATGATAGTGGGAGCATATAACACGTTTTTAAGAATTACATTGAAGGGAGTAAGTTTGGAACATAACGAAAACGTATACGTACATGGGAGAGATAACTACAACGAAGGATATATAAGCAATGAATGAACAAAGAAATACGAGGGATGTACGGTTGCTAAGGTACATTTGCAAATTACAGACGGACTCCTTTATTTATAGAAATCAAACGTACACTAAGTAAAAGCGTGAACTGTTAGCTACTTTTCAATTTAATCGCCGCCAATGTTAAGCCACTTGTTCCAGGCGAGGCACAGGCTTCTCTATACCCTCTTCGTAAAAGGTGCGATCCAAATTTTTAAAATACTGCCGTACTTCATTTTGAAGTTCGTCGCCGTCTTCAAACCTCTTACCCGACAAATTTTTCAATTGCCCAAACAAATGAAAATCTGAAGGAGCCAGGTCTGGACTATGGGGCGGATGGACAATAACTTCCCAACTGTATTTCTGAATCCGGGCTTTTGTCTGATTTGAGGTTTACGGTCTTGCATTGTCATGCAACAACCTGATTCCTTTCGCCAAACTTCCTCTTCGTTTCTGTCGAATGGCTTGATGTAGTTTTTCGAGAGTTTGACAATAAATATCGCTGCTGATTGTCGTTTTTGGTAGTAAAAACTCTATGAGCAAAACACCTTGCATATCCCAGAACACAGTTGTCATTGTCTTTTTAGCAGACTGCTGAAATTTGATTTTTTTTTGGTATTGGTGAACTCAGATGCTTCCACGTCTTCTAGTCCGTTTTTGATTCTAGGGTATGGTGGTATACCCACGTTTCGCTTCTTGTAACTATATACTCTAGAATTCCTGACGAAAGCGCGTTGAAAGTTCCATTTCCGCAGCCATTCGCTGCATTTTGTGCTGGTCAGTTAACAGTTTTGGTAACCATCTCGCGGAGAGTTTTCGATAGCGTAATTCAGATACGATTTCATGCACAGAGCTTTTAGAAATGCCGGTCACTAAAGCAAGTTTCCGTATTTTCAACCAACGATCCTCTCGAATCAGCGTATCTACCTTTAATTGATTCTCATCCGTTTTCGTTGTTGATGTTTTTTTTTGCACACCTTCGGGATCATCGTTCAAAGCTGTGCGTTCACTTTTGAAATGTTTACACCAAACACTAACTTGTTTTCGACTCACGACGCATTCTCCGTAAGTCTTCAGTATTTTTTTATGAATTTCGGCAGGTGTTTCATTATTTGCATGCAAAAAACGAATGACCGCTCGCACTTCAAACTTGGAGTATGTTCCGATCGGAACTGACATTGTGCGGCTGTCACTGCACACGTTGTACTGAACCTATGCCAATGACAATAGCCACCTATGCAGTACATATGTGCATCTAAAATGCGTGCAAATTTTAACCTGATCGGAGTGACGTAGGCGGTGTATCGCGCAAACGTACCTTTGGAACCGGACATCCCTCGTAGCTAAAACTTGAAGTCTGTTCACTTTATAGAAAGTAATTATTAGGAAATATTAAATAAAAGTTAATTTGGAAACCCTTATTTTAAATCCTGGATACCTATTTCGACAACCGAGTTGTCATCATCAGCAGTAGATAAATATTATACTTGGAGCTCTAGTACACACATTAGACAAGAAAGTTTGTGGTAAGGTTTTTAAGTAATCCTTTGCAGAATAATACATGATCTTAGATTCATTCACAGGAAATTTCAGGCAAAAATAGGGACACCTGAACCGACAAAAGTTGAAGCAATGAAAAAGTTGTCAAGGCTACTAGTTACTCATGAAAGTAAATAATCGATGACAACACAAAGATCAGAAAGACAGTAATGAAATGGATTTTTCAAAAAATATAAAAGCAAGTACAAAAAAAGATAAATAAGAAATGAAGTACAAAGAAAATTTTGTGTACTGTAGTGTTTTATAATCCAAAATTCACCATCAACCAATCTGGCTTATGATATTTGGTTTTCTGCTATGAAATTAGGTAGTTTTAGAATGTGAGCTTCTTTTTGTCCAACTTTGTGAAGGTCTTCAAATTTCCGTCGTCCTTTAGTGTCGCACGTTCTTGTTAAAATCGCTTCACCACTCGTAAATTGAAGTGCGAGATAAATATTTACATCATTTGAGTTTTTAAGCATTTGAAATTTGATAATTTTGGTTTAACACAAGAGTCAATTTACGCTGTTTGCTTGAGGGTTATTTTTCATCTGATTGATAACCGTATATTGTCCTTTAAGGTAGCATCTATATTTCATGAACTTAATTAGCGAGTTCTGGTGTAGGAGATGTGGAAGACAGGGGAAAACTGGTTTTCATCTAATATGTACTTGTAGGGAACTGAAGAGACTCGGGCAGAAACATTTCCGCAAATATCTATTGGATTGTACGAGGATGCTCAAATTTCCTCTGAGGAAAATAGTAGTTTTTGCCAAGGATAAAGGACTAAGAGAGTAGAATTGAGAAATCTATTTGGGATGGTACAAAGAGAATTGTGCTCAAGTACCTGAACTTATTGATGTCTAACCCTAAATAATTAGAAGAAGAGAATCATTTTTCTAATGTTCACCAATACATTCAGTTATTCTTCAAATTATAACTCTGCTTCAAATAGAACAAATGTTAAGGAACAGTTAATACATCAGCGGAGGTTCCCGTTCTCGACAGCAAAAATATACAAAAGGTGGAACCACGAGACGACGTTTTTGTCTTCTCGGACTAGCCACGAAAACAAAAGACTAGATCAATCGAAATTTATTTTTCAATATAGTTTCCTTGCATTTTAATAACGGTATTACATACTCTCAACATCTCTATCCATAGAAAAAATATTCCCTTTGTTTCTCTGCAAAATTGTTAATAATAATAATAATAATATATTTATTAATTACATAAACACACAAAGTGTATATAATAAGTAATAAGTCACAAATGAATGAAAATTATTGTTTATACTTTATCAAAAGAAATTAAAAAAAAATTAACTAATAAAATAAACCAACAATGTACAAGTACTGAAAGGAAAAATTCAAACTGTGTATTAATACTGAAAACAAAAATATCGGAGGCGGAACGGTATACTCATCTATGTGAGCGATATGAGGAAAACTTCTCCAGAGAATAAAATATATGCTCTTTTAGCTACATTTTCAACCCTGATCGAAATTCAGCAATATATTTTTTGGATGTTATAGCATGCCGTAGGCAATTATATATTCGTACGCCTGCGTTGATAAGACTCATGTTTACGATAATCAAGCTACTGAAAAGTTGGCGTAAATCTCGTCTATTTCTGGTGTTGTGAGAGTAGATGTCAGCGCTTGTTTTAAATTTATTAGAGTGTTCGTACATGCAGCAGCATAGTTCCAGAATTTAGATGCAATAAAGAAGTAATATGCCTCAATGTTTAAAAATTGATCGGCACAATTCTGAATAATGAGCACCGACAATAGCTCTCACTGCCTTGTTTTGGGTCAGAAACATATGCGGCGCAGAAGGCGAAGCGCCCCACAATGTGGCCTAGAATTAATTTCTGCATAGTATAGTGACCGCAGCACTGGTATTGGGACATATTGTCGAATACTGCGAATAAAATAGATTCTGAAGGATTTTTTTTTAAATGGTTCTCTAGAGCTGCTATAATTCTAAATTTTGTCCCCCTACGTATTTTTTTAAATTCGGAAACAAAAAGTAGTCGCTAACTCTGGACTATAAGGTGGATGTTCAATTTCTTCAAAGCCACAATCACCAAGAGCAATTTTGATTGGTGCATTGCCTTAGAGCAACACGAGTTTTCCGGGTTTTTTGACATTAATAGAATATCTGAGACGATGCATGGCGAAGACAGTATTACGCAGACGAATCTAGCATAATATTCTCCATTTACCGTATTACCCTTATTCAGGTAATCGATCACCAAAATTCCTTGACAGCCCTAAAAACCATTGTTTTTCCTGCAGAAGGGGCAACTTCTTAAGGTGGCTTGAATCCTTAACATGCCTCTGCAGCGGATTCGATTCTGATTTATTAAGCGTAATTTCCAGGAGGTCATAATAAAACAATCGTTGACTAATCTTTAACTACCGTCAGATTATAATGTATAGTAATTCTTTACTTCAAATTTCAATCATTGCTAGATAATGTTAACGTAACAACAGAGAGCTTACGTTGGTTAATGTTATGGACTTGGAGAAATTGCCATGCGAGAAATGGTGCGGCAATTTAACGAGAGATTTTCGAACATAAATGTTACACATAATGCCGCAAATATTGTTGCTATTGATTCGGTGGAAGAACATTCAGACTAGCATTGAGGAACGTTCACGCAATTTTAATATAAGTGAACCAGAATTGCACAGAATTTCTAACGCGATGTACACTAACACTTGCAAACACAGTGGAAGAAAGTGATACAGATAGATTGTCTCACAATCGGGAAACAATTTTGCGGGCCCATGAACAAAAATGGTACTTTACCTGAAAAGAAAAAAGTTTTTGCTTCTCTGCCACGGCCGAATTGTGTTTTAGAAACTTAAAATATTCTTAAAATTTTGTTCGAATCAAGCAAGCTTTAATTCCAACATCTTAAAATGAAACTAAATAATTTTAAATCAATCGCACCTGTTGTAACATCAATCCTGAGACACAGTGTATATATACAATGCGCATATTAACTCCATGTCGTTTATTAGACATAAAATTTATAGTTAACAGCCCAACAGTTGAATGTTGAATGAACTACATATGTATTTGTTGTTCCGTTAGTAAACAGAATTGCGTCAAAATCATTCAGGCACAACGCGTTTATTCTGTCATGTTGCCAAACAAATCGTCTAGACGTTCTCTTGATCAATTTCAACTTCGACGGTTCTATTGTTTCAGTGTATTTATTGATAAAAGCCTCTTCAAGTTTGACGTGAGCAGCAATAACACCCATTGTTGACCGAATATGTAGTTCAAACTACGACTAAAATACAGCGTATCTAAACATTAAAAGCAATTTATTTTAGTCAAAACTTCGTGTAGTTTCTGCAATTAAATAGACCAAT
This sequence comes from Melolontha melolontha, assembly GCA_935421215.2. Lineage (NCBI taxonomy): Eukaryota > Metazoa > Arthropoda > Insecta > Coleoptera > Scarabaeidae > Melolontha > Melolontha melolontha. The sequence goes on from OW285239.1 coordinate 52,062,980, forward strand.
GTTTCGTAGTGGATACTAAAAATTACTTTCTTTTATTTGAGGTACCAATGAAACATTATAATTTATTCGAAATAGGTGGTTTTAAATTTGAAATTTACTGAATAAGAATATAGGGCTGTCCTACAATATTCTCAAAAATAATACCAATAGTCATTTTAGATGACATTTGCAACACTTACTTAGATAAGAATTACTCAAAGTTATATTTTAGAAAATCTTGTATTCGTCTTGTATGAGATTCAAATGAAAATTAGGTTTTTCCATTTCTAGTTCTGATGCCAAGATGTGTATATTTAGTTCATTCAATAGTTTCTTTTTTGCTCTTAGTTGTTGAAATAAAAATAAATTAATGAAATTAATTGTACAAAATCTTCTTTCTATATGATGTGTAAAATTCAAAAATACATCTAGTTGTCTTTGATATAATCTGGACATTTTAAACTGTGTTTTAAATTAAATTTAATCATTAATTGCACTTCAACTATGTAACACAAGTTTTAATAAATGTTATGTGTTCCTTTTCGTTCAATTCCTTGCTGTATACGAGGGGCAAGCTGAAATTATTGAGAATGGAAAGATTGATACAAGTTTTCAGAATTTTTATTTTAAATTTCTTCAAAGTAATTGCCATCAACAACAATACACTTAACCATTTTTCCTTCCATAGTTCAAAAGCGATCAGCCAGCTGTCCTTAGGGGTACTATCAAAAAACACTTAACGGCGATATTAATCTCTTCTTCTGACTGGAACCTTTTTCCTCTCAAATGATTTTTGAGCTCAAAAAATAGCCAGAAGTCACACATTGCCAAATCCGGTGAGTAATGGGAATGTTCTATAACCTTGATTTTGTTTTCAGCTAAATACTGAACCTTATCCCTGTTGTATGGAATGACTCGTTATCATGATGTAACATAATTCTCTTTCTTGGCAGTTTACTCAACACAGTAGGCAAACAATTTTCAACATTCCATTTAGCGGTAACTGTATTCTGATCTTCTAATTTAATTGCGGCCACCAAACTCGTACTTCTAAAAAATACTGCGTACATCACTTTTTTCATTGCTCGCTGTTTTTTTACCATCGTAGGGGTGTTCATGTATCGAAATTCGGCTTTCTTGGCGAGTGGGAATATCAAAAAACGATATGTACGCTTCATCACCAGTTATAATTTTAGAAATAATTTGATGGCCTCCAGCATTCAACATATGTAAAGTTTGTTGACAAATTCTAACATGTTCTGCTTTTAGTAAATCTGTCAGATGATGAGATACAAACCGAGCTACAACCTTTTCCAAATGCAAATATTCGTGCAATATTGATCTCACTTGCGAGGATTCAATTTCAATCTTCAGTTTGGACTCTATCATTGCATAGATAATGCGGTTGTCCTCTCTGCAGCAATATTTTTGGGATTAACAACAGTTGAAGGAGGGCCAGCTCATTTTCTGTGTACAACCGAGTTACAACCTCGTTCAAATTATTTATACCATCTATAAACAGTAGCCAATGATGGTGCGAGATCCTCAAATGACGATTTTAAACTTTCCTCACAATCATACGCGCTCCAACTTTTCTTGAAGTCATAGTAAATCATTATCCGAAAGTTCTCTCGTGATAATTCCATTTTTTCGATAACAGAAGCATATTCTATAGGTTATATCTCAGACATTATTCAACCGAATTGCACAAACTAAACTGCATTTGACAGATACAATAATGCTCTATTTAATAAAAAACAATTTGCTTTTCATAGGTAACTAGATTCTTATATTCTCAATAATTGTAGCTTATCCCTCATATATATATTTTTAATAGAACCATAAGAAGAAATCGATGAAAGTATATACAGTAAAACCTGGCAATAACAGGCACAAAAAAAGGAAACAATATTGATTGTTATATAAAGGTGGCCGTAATTGTCAGGTTTTTCGTCTTACTACACATAAAATACATAATTGATTTTTAAGATTTTTTTCTTTATTATATTAATTAAAGTAAATATTATACAAATACGCATATGTATATGAAAAACTAAACTATTTTAATGTATGTTATATGTACATAACATAGACTAGGTACATATTATAAATAATATGTAACAAGTGTTAATTTGAAAAGTCAATTTAGTAGCATGTGATATACTGAGAACATTTTGAAGTATGTCGTAAATTAAAATTTACCACTTAACCTACGAAGTCGTATATTTTGACAGTTTCATACATACAAATAAATAACAAATAATAGGTATTTATTGAAAACTATAACAAATGTTGAAAATGTTGTCCTTCAAGATCAATGCACTTTAAAATCCTCCGTTCAAAATTTCTGATGATATTCTGCAACATTACTAGATTGTTATTAATTTCCATGCATTTCTGTTCGATTCTCTGTAGCATATCATTCAAATTCAATATTGGTGTTGGAAATATGTTATTTTTTAGATAAGGCCACAAAAAGAAGTCGCAAGGTGTTAAATCGCATGAACGTGCAGGCCAGGCAATTTCAGTATTTCGAAAATTATACTCTCATCAAAAAATTCTCTTAAATAATCCAAAGATTCTGCAGTACAGTGACAAGGTGCTCCGTCTTGTTGGAAATATGCATTTTGAAGTTCATCATCATGCAACTGATTGACAAATGGTTGTAAAATTTCCGTACGGTACCTTTGAGCAGTTAAAGTTCCCTGAAAAAATATTGGTCCAATGATTCGCCTTTCGCTTATCGCTGCCCAAACACCAATTTTCTCTGGATGTAGCGATTCTTCATTAATTACATGTGGATTTTCACTACTCCAAATTTTTGTATTTTGTGAATTTAGGTATCCCGTTTTATAAAACCATGCTTCATCAGTAAAGATGACTCTTTTCGAAAGTTCTCCATTATTGTTCATATTTACAAACCAATTACAAAACTGTAGTCTACGTGGGTAATTAATTTCTAACAATTCTTGTACTGCGGTGACACGGTATGGATAAAGTTGAATATCTTTTTTTAATAACTTGTGAGTTGTACCAACAGAAAGGTTTATTTGTTGACTCAAATATCGAACAGATATTTGTTGTTCATTTTCCATTATTTCTTCAACACGATTGCCAACTTGAGGTGTACGTTTCTTAACTGCTCGGCTGCCTGATTTTCTTAAGAGTCTACCAGTTTCAGAAAAAGTTAAAGTTCTATCCAAAGTATTCTTAAATTGTATATAATCTATTACAAAATGTGGAAACTCAACTTGAAATTCTACCATGCAATCTTGAACTGAATAAACCTATAAACCACCAATTTTATTACCACTTCGAAAATAAGCCTGGACCAAAAGAATTTTATTTTCTAAAGTGAAAGCTATTTTAAAACTGAGAAGCAATTTATTTAAACCAAAATCGATGCACGACTATTTTAGGTACTAACTGATATTTGTGATTAACATTATCAAATGTCATTTGTATTTACGTTTACGGAACAACAAACACATACTAATATATTTGCGTCTTATTCTATCAAAATTTCAAAGTAACCTAGATTGACTTTTCAAATGAACACTTGTTACATATACATATTATAGATAATACATACGTTCATTCATATTATTACAACATATTAAGGAGCTGTCTGGAGTGACTTGGAGTTCAGTTCAGCGGATTTTAATGGAAGATTTAATGATGAAAAGAGTGGCTGCCAAATTTTTGCCTCGACTGCTGACTGCTGACTGCTGAACATAGACAAGGTCGCATGGAAGCATACAGTGCTTTGAAAGAAGAGTTTCGAAATGATCCAAACTTTTTTCCAAAATCATCACTAGTCATGAATCATGGTGCCACGGTTACAATCCTAAAACGAAGCAACAATTAATCCGGCTCACTTATTAAATAAGTGCCACCTTATAGGATGAAGCTTGCTTTGTCTAGGAAGGGATTCCAGCTTAATGGCATGTACAGATGCAGATCTATTTGTGAGGATTTGTATCATTTGTATACATTGCTTCGCTAGCTTGACTGACGACGCCTATATATGGCAGAAACATATGTCTTAAGCATAAGTAAATGCTGGAAATACGAGGTTTTGTCCAAGTATACAGTTACAGATATGTAAATTTTTACATGTCTGTTTCATAATGAAACAAAAGCGTTATACGTGCATATTAACGTATAGATATATTTAAAACATTTTTTGTATACTAAGTGGAACAGTCAGGCCTCAGTATATTCCTGGGCAAAATATACTTTATAAGTCACAAGTTGAACCTGATAAAATACTTCAACCGCCATTGCCCATTACACATAAAATTAGGTTTTATGAAAAATTTCGTGAAAGCAATAGATAAAGATAGCCGTTGGTTCCAATACCTTAAACAATAATTTCCCAAAATCTGAGATGCAAAATTTATAGAGGGAATTTTGTAGAACCCCAAATTAAACTTCTGCAACAAGATAAAAAAATTGAAGAAACTTTAAGTGACTTGGAACGTGTTACTTGGAATGCTTTTAAAAACATGACTCGCAATTTTCTAGGAAACTCTAGGAATTAACTTCTTAGAAGTTAAAGAAAAACTTTTTAAACAGAACGATACCATACAGCTCGATATAATGTACATACCTAATTAATATTATTTCATTTACCTTTCAATATCTTCTTACCAAAATCTGACGTACCAGAATAAATTTGTTGTTATTACTATTGTTAGAATTATAAAAGAAGAGAAAGTTGTGAGAAGAATTAAAAAAATTAAAATTTGTTGACCAGTGTAATTGAGTGTGGATTTTCGGTATCCCAAATTATTATACTCATGTTTTATAAATTTACATAATCCGATTCATAAACCCTTGCTTGGTCAGTAAAAATCACTCTTTACCAAATCTATCTCATGTTCATATTTATAAACTAATTACTACAGTTTTACTGTCTAATCAACTATAATATCGTATGAAAAAAAATTGTAAAACTTTTTTTAATTTTGTGCGAGTTGTACCAATAGAAAGGATAACATAACATGTTGACTTAATTGTCGAACCAACATGTATGGTCCATTTTGCTTTCTTCTACATTCCTCTGCATGAGCAACAACTTCTAGTCTACGTTTCTTATTTGTCTCGCTGATTTTCTTAAAAGTCTACCAGTTTCAGAAAACCATTTGATAACTCTCTATGGAGTTCTTTAATTGTACGTAATCTATTTGCAGAATCTATAAAGTCAGCTTGAAATTCTTTGATACGGTCCTATATTGGACAAACTCATACACCATCTTTATTACCATTTCGAAAATAAACTTGGATTAAATAATCAAATATATTCCACCACAATAATATCAGTATTTTTCTAACGGCGAGCAGTGAATTATGGTTATTGGTTACACTATAATTTATCATTTGGTAGAATGATGAACTGAACACCAACATTTTATGTTGTCCATTTCTCGAGGTAGAGTGCAAAGAACGAAAGAGACGGTAGAAATTTTTTTTGGTAACTTAAATCCCGAAAAAACTACTATAAGAATGAAGGTATGGAAAATAAATTCGTGTATTTTGCATTTCGACGGACTGTAAACGACCATTCCGTGATAGAAAATTATTTAAGTGAGATGTATTAACCTTCTCGTTTTAAATTTAGAACTGTCCACGCCAGTACATAATCTATTAATAAACTTTCAGGCAAGTCATCCATTACCTGTTACGAACCCATTCATTGATCGAAGCCAGTTGGAGGATACTAACTACATACTCGTATTTATCCTTCCATTGGAATCAGTAGTTGGCAATTTGAAGCTTTAATAGTAGACATATATGGAATGAAATAAAAATCACTTAAGGTAAATTTAATTTAAAATCTCTATAATTCCATGAACTTATTTATAGTTGATGACATAAATCGACTACTAAAACGTTCATTTCGATTCACTAGAGGTCTATTACGTTACTTTATACTATAAAATACTATCGTTATGCACTCTATTTACTTAAAACTTTCACTACAACAATATTATAATATACTCAATTTCAACGCGTACTATTTATTTTCTTTAGCATCTAAAATTTGTATTTTACTTGCGGCGCACGTTAAACATTTTCATAGAATTATCGACCAATAAATTAAGAACGATCGCGAGACGATACTTTATGAGAAAATTTACTTTCGAATTTTCTCCGTAAGTCATTGAAAGCAAGCATTAAATTACATCATAGAATTTATCATCCAGCACTTTTCAACGAAATTTTGTTGTTGCTCAAGTTTTATGAACCCCACTTTAACTCAAGGTGGCGACCCCTTTTCAGAAGTAAGGTCGGCCATTCCATTTGCCAAACGTCGTTTCTCCGAAGTAGGTAGGTACAATAAAATTTACACAAATTAATTGGAACAGAGTAAGGGAATTTCTCGCTTTTCATTAATGGTGATTGTTTGAAAAGGAACATCATTATACGTACCTTGTATTTTCTTGCACATAAATACTTTATTAATTCAGTTTTAATAAAGTGAAATTAAATCGCAAAATGTGCAAGAGAGATTAAGAAAATTACATTACGAACAAGAAATAAAATCGATTAATTTGACTTGAGAAGATTAAATTTTGCAGAGTCTCCTTAATCAAATAAAATAGTAAATAATTTAGTTTAAAATTACTAATAGGTTCTGAATTAAGGATTTTCACATTTTTAAATATTTCCAATTTTTACAATTAGAATGTGTCATATGTCAAACTGGCATTTATCGTGTGTATTGAAGTAAAGGACTGTGGATGAAGCTATTCCGCTTGATCATTTCAGTGCATATCATCTCCGTTGTGAGCAGTTATTTATGGAAACTGAAAGTGTGGATAGCAGACTATCGCTTAGTAATGAATTATGTTACCTTTTCACTAACGTTTTGTAGCCCTGTATATTCGATGCTTTATATTTTCACGAGTTACTTCTATTCCTTTTTTATATTCTCACGAGCACGTGCGACCATCTGGCTGCGTTTTCTGACGGTTTCCTGCACGCCTCCCTTGCGATGGCCGTCTGGACTGCGTCTCGCGATAGTGATCACTGGTTGAGAGACTTAAAGCCAGTTCGGTTGGGTAGGTTAAGTTCTTTCGATTACATCTTGAAAGTACAATAAATGACGTCATTCTGCGTCATATGTATCAATCGCATTGTTGCGGATAAAGACGCAGAGCGTTCTCATTGTTCAACTGCCGATTACCGGTATTTATTTCGATTATTTCGATTTGGTGGCAGAAAAATAAAGGGAAACTCCTTCATTGACAATATCTTTTGACCGGCAATTCTGGTTCGTTAGTACGGACGATTGCAGCCTTCGGATGCAACCTCGAATACTTTCACCTCGGGAGCGAGTGCCATACCGACGGATTTCCAATAGTTAACGTCATCTCCTAGTTCTGCGAAAATATCTAGGACAACGGGAACTCGTATAAATTTAATTTTCTTGGTATATTTTTTTTTCTTTTTAAATTCCCGTTCTGGATATTTATCAATTTCATATTTGCTAACTTTCGAGAATATTCAATCTGTCATACCTGTAAAGACTTCGTAAGCATACCGTCGGATGGCCTAGTTGTTTCTTTAATCTGTTATCTAGAACTTTTTTTTAATTAATCATTATATTATTTAAATTTGATTTTATTAATTTTGGAAATATATATACTATTACAAACGGCGGCTTTGCTGGTTATCGGGATGTAGTTGCGCCGTGCTAATAATAATGAAATTATTCCAAGATAAAATAATTAGTGGTGCTGGTGAAGTTTCGTCAAAGTTCCAGGACGTGGGTGATAATGGTTAATTAAATAAATATACTACAACTTACTTACTAAATAAAACACAGGAGCGTTGTACTTAAAGTTTGTATTTATTTGTACATAAGAAAGAAGTCGAACTTGATATATTTAAAAGTAATTAATCAAAGTAATATTTTATAATGGGATAAACCTCCATTATATTGATGGGCTATTCCTAATATTATGACTATAAGTTTTTTCTCTCTTTGTCTATTTTAACATATGCAAGAGATATTTCGATTTGTTTGAATTTGTAATAGTTATCATGTTTATTAAAGGGTTGGATATCTTTTTATTAATATATTAGTTTCATAAATATCGATTAGAGTTGAATCTTGGTATATATATTTTTAGTTAATTATATTTTTTAAAATTGTACAATCGTGTAAATTATATTTAGTTAATTTGTTTAAATTATTGTCAAATTTAACTTATGCAAGTGAGTAGTTTTAATATTCGTAATTAAATGTCATCCATGTCAGACTAACTGACTTGGATGAATATGAAAGTATAGAAGATAACCATGCAATTTAAAAAAAAAGGATTATTATTATTTTTTTTGACATGAGAAAAAAGATACGTAAAAATTTAGAAGCTGAATTTTTTTATTTAAGAAACAGCAGTTATCTAATTTTGAATACCTGAAGAAGAACTCAGAAGACTGGATTACTGTTAATTTAAATAACAGGCTATATTTTGATATACATAGTGTATTTGGGTAAATAATTTCCTGACTGCGTAAGAGTTATATATGCTGTATCCTGTATCCTGGTTATGGAAGAATTATATATAATGTATCTTGAGATTGAAATATATCAGCGGTTGCCCCGAGTGTGTCACTCTTCTCTATAAATAGTTACAATAAATCTATACGTGGATTGGAAATATATCAGCAGTTGGTCCGAGAGTGTCAAATTTCTCCAAGCATAGTTATAATAAATCTATTCGTGTAAGTAATAAGAAGCTAAAAAATATTTATATCCAAGATATTTTCTTTTACGTGTTCAAAGATACCGATTTACCTATTTCATTTAATATAGTTACTAATTGTCGATTCTTTGAATTCAAAACTCTTACATAAGTTACTTCCTTTCTTCATAAATTGTGTGTATCTGAAATAAAAACATTTAAATTTGTTTATATTATAATATTCGAAATAGCTACAATTGTAAATATATAAGACCTGATCATACATAGTAAATAAATAGTTTATTTGTTCTAAAAGATTCTTTTATCTATTGAATTGGCAAGTTGTAGTGAAACTCACCCTGAGTGCGAGAACGAATTCATCTCTTTGACTGAGTTATTGCCGGAAGACATTTTATTGACCCATTTAGTAATCGCATTGTTGATGATAAGACTTGAGGTAAATATTCATTAAATATTCATTACAATATACACGAGGAGCGGTAAATAACGTAATTAAAAATTAACACAAAATACACTGAAAACGAACGTTAAATTGAGCAGTAAATTAAGGGTTAATTAATATATATAAAATAACCTCAGTATAGAACAATACAGAGTTACCTTTGAGTTGCAAAAATGGTCGGTCACGTTGTCTGCGAAGATATACCTGGACAAGTATATGTAGAGCGATGCTTCTAATTGCAGAGATACAGGGGCACGTGCATCATGCCAGTACTTGACCAGTACGGTGGGCAAGATGTTTTACTTACGAAGGTTCTAAAGAGAATTTGACTGATAGTTTGTGTCGATAGAACACTGGTTTTATAAAAAGGTCTGTTTAAGACTTGAGGTAAATATTCATTAAATATTCATTACAATATACACGAGGAGCGGTAAATAACGTAATTAAGAATTAACACAAAATACACTGAAAACGAACGTTAAATTGAGCAGTAAATTAAGGGTTAATTAATATATATAAAATAACCCTAAATACAGGTTGGCCCAAAATGACCGAAAGGGTTAATTCCTTATAACTTTTTATTATAATTTTTTTTTTTTCAGTATTTTGTAAAGAAGACTTGGGCAATTTAAAATAGAACAGAACACAATTGAACAACGTGCCAAAATCGTTGAACTTTATTTCTCAAATCAACGATCCATTGTTTTGACTCAGCGTGCATATCGTCCTTATTTTAATGTGCGGGTTGGACCCTCAGAGTCAACAATAAACCGTCTGGTTGCAAATTTTCGAGAACAAGGGGCAGTAAGGAACCTTCCTGGTGCCGGCAGACGACGAACGGTGCACATGGATGACAATTTTGAACGGGTACAGGAGAGTATTCGGGAAGATAGAGAAACATCAACCAGGAGACGTTCGACACATGTTGGCCTCTCAAGAGGGTCGCTGCAGAGAATTTTGCATACAATTCGAATGTTTCCATACAAAATTCAGCTTGCCCAACAATTGAAACCGACAGATTACCAGCAACGACTTGATTATTCAATTTATTTTCGTCAAAAAGCAGAAGAAAATCATGATTTTATTCATAATTTAATTATGAGCGACGAAGCCCATTTCCAATTAAATGGGTTCGTTAATAGGCAAAACTGCAGGATATGGGCTACGGAAAATCCAAGAGTAGTTCAACAGCGAGAATTACACCCACTTAAGTGTACCGTTTGGTGTGGTGTTTCGTCGGAAAGGATAAATGGCCCATATTTTTTGAAAATGAACACGGTGTCGCCGTTTCCATCACTGGTGTTAGATATCGGACAATGTTGGAAAATTTTTTAAGGCCAGCCGTGGAAAACCATCCGCAAGTATGGTTGCAACAGGATGGAGCCACAGCGCACACTGCTAGGGACACAACTGCTCTTTTACGCGACATCTTTGGTGAACGAATTATTTCCCGTACAAGCGATTTTAATTGGCCTCCGCGTTCACCGGATTAACCGCTTCAGACTGTTTCCTTTGTGGTTATTTGAAAGGAAAAGTCTATATTAATAAGCCTCGAACCATACAGCAATTAAAAAATAATATACCGGACGAAATCAACAACATAACACCTGAAGTTTTGCGAAAGGTTATGGAAAATATTTTGGAAAGAACACGAATATGCGAAGCAGAAAACGGCCACCACTTGCGAGATATAATTTTTCATAATTAAATTAAAAATATTCTCCATTAATATACTGTATTTAAAATTTAAAAAAATTAATAATTATGTCTTAAATAAAAAGTTATAATGAACTCAAACCCCTTCGGTCATTTTGGGCCAGCCTGTATTATTGTGACTTAAGCTTTCTAATGATATGAAGCACAACACATAAAAGAAGATGTATATAATTAAATTAAAACAATATAATGAAATGTATCTAGAAATTCCACATTAGGGTTGTTGCCGGGCCAGGTAGTCCACGGGTGTCCCCCACGGGTGTATAACAAAACAAATGATTTCTCTTTGAACACGAATATGTACAGAAAAAATGTCTTAAGTTAAATATTTTAAATCGAGATATTTAAAGAAGAAATATATTATTTAGAAATAAATTAAAATATTTTTATAAGCGGAGCTTAACAATACAGTATAGTTTAATTTCATTATAATCACCATTTTCTTTCCTGTTCAAAATTTTACATACTATTTTCTTTGTTATACGAGTTAACTGTTTCTCTTTTCTCTGCCTTCGTTCATTTTGTTTTATTTTTTTCTTCAGCAAGTTGGTGTTTGAAAATTTATTTTCAGGTTGCAGATATCCTGTACAGCATTTTGCCGTTTAATTTTGTATTAGCGTTTGAAATTTTTAGTAGCCCCTATGCGCATACGCTAAGATTTCTTTTGTCCGTTTTCAGACTTGAGCTTCCGTATGCAAACTGAGTGACGCTACCTACCATCTGTTAGTTTAGTCACCCACACCCGTGTCCGCTGACTAAGGGCATACACAATAAATAGAAGCTCCCAGACTATTGTGCGATACGACTACGGGTTTTGTTTAGATCTTTGCTATCTTCAGACGACATCGCTGCGCCTGCGCGCACTGTAGGTAGCAAGTAACTGTTGAGGTAGTTATGAAAGCAATAAAAAGTCTCTCATGTGGTTCTACTAGACGTATTCTTTCTCACAAATAATCTACATGTACTTGGATATTCAGGTTTTCACGATCGTCTTCTGAAGTTGTAGAAGTTTTTCCTTGTACTGAAGCTGACAGGAGCCGAAACGTCAGCATCTATAAGACCCAACAAGCCAGTGTCAAATCTAAAACACTTTTACCCACAGGCTTACCGTTTACAAATTACACATGAAATATTTGGCTTCTCTTGTGTTATTATTGGGATGGACTGTTAGGGGTACATGACGTCAGTGTCAAGGACGGAGCGAGATGAGTATGAATCCCTATTTAACATTTTTCACACGCGAATCATAATACGTATAGAGAAACAAGTACTTACCAAGTAAGAGTAAATACATCTTCTCCAGAAGGAATATTGTATGATTTCTAAAACATATGACACATACTAACTGTTCACCGTTTATGCCGAGAGTTCAAATGATAGTTAATCGCCAATAGTTATTCATATTCTCATATGTTAATAATAGCCTGCCACCGTATTCCGTTTATAGGTTGAAAAGGAACATTCAACATCTACCGATGAAATAGGGGCATATTTGAAATATATAAAGTTTTTTAGTGACCGCACATTTATCCTTGGTTTGAAAAATCTACTTCCTTACCATCAAACAAGTCGACAATTCACCGTACAGTACGAAATCCTGGATTGTTATTTAGAACTGGTTAATTTTTTTTCACATTATCAGCAGCAGCTTCAGGTAATTGGAAAAGGAATTGACGAAGGTCATGTACAATATCCATGGCGTTAGTTATAGAATATTGTGGACTGCTCGAGTAACTTCCAGATGGACGATGGTTATAGATATTCAGGGATCATGTCCATGACTAAATCTACTTGAATAGTAAATATTCGTTGAGCGTGTAAAATAGAAATAGCATCATTTGGATCCAGTAGTTGTATTATACTGTTAACGTCGTCAAAATGCATATGATAATAGGATGCTGCTTCTATCCATGTTCCCCAGCGCATTATAACAGGTTCTGGTAGTAGTGGCACAAGTAGAAGCTATTCACAAAATAAATTATTGCGTGTAGATGCCTTCACAAATGCTTTCTTGAGAGAAGATATCAATTTATCTGCATTTGGGTAGCATTTTCTGACTTCCTCTGATACTCGATGAAGAGCAAAACATGTGATATGCGGCTCCATCTGCTGAAAGTAATAACACTTTTTCTTTATTTATATCACCCCATAGCGATTTCAAACACGAAGTTACGTTATGTCATAGAAATTCTGCATTAGTTGTTTCCATTCTCTTAGATGCAAGTAGATGTATAAACATTGCTGTGCCGCTGTGCAAGCAATAGCACTCAAGTAGCTAATAAAACCAATCAGGAAATCAACCCGCTAAAAATTCATTTAAGTCGCCTCCTAGAATATGTTATAGTGTTTGATTTAAACTTATCTTTAGTTTTGTTGGGTTTGTATTTTCTATATTATGTGTTTGAAATACTTTGTATATTTTTAATGTTTTAATTTTTTTTTTTACTGTTTTATAAATTTCTTACGTTTCATTGATCATATCTTTGTTCATATTTCTTCTTAATCATTGTTATTGCTAGTGTCTTTTTAACAGTGCCGCTACCTTTGAATGTTGTATTTCTTTGTTGTAATTAATTGATTTAGGGAACTACTATCTATCGTATCTTCACTTTTGGTTAAAGTGCAAGAAGTTTTGGATATAAATAGTGTAGAAAATTAGAAAAGACTTCCACGTTCAAAGTTTTGGCGTTCAACGTTGGACGAAAAGTTTTCTTTTAAATGCTCTATCATTTAAATGCCAATAAAGATGCAAGATATGAGTGTTAACTAGAATATAGGTACCGGGCTGGAAAAAATTATGGGAAGCGGCGTTTTAAAATACGTACTCACTGTTGCAATAGTTTCTCTCTGTAATAGAAATATAAATTAAAGTGGGAGTGTTACGATACACATACCCATACAGAGATGGGACTCAGCAATAACCCTATTACTAGTAAGGAAGGACCGCTGCAGACCTGAGTTAGTACTTTATTGGTATATATAGATTTTACTGTTTCTTTTTCATTTATTACAAATTTTGTTTGGCTTCCTTGTAATTTCTATTGTATTTCTTATTATTTCTTTTAATAATTTAGTATTTAAATTCTAAAATAGTTGCGTCTTGATTGTTCTTAATATGTTACTATACATAACTCTTACAAATACATTTAATAAATTATTTTGGAGTAACATCAGTTTCATTTTAAAATTTTCGCTATGTTGAAATATAAAACCTATTTCAAATTTAGAAAGTTCATTTATATCAGTTGAAATGGCAGATTTCCTTTTTTCAACTAAGTTCGTATATTTATTTATTCATCCTCTTATGCTAAGGCACCAGTCTACTTTTCTATTAAACTGATTGCGAATATTTATTTATTAACGTTAGTATTATTACCAGGGATCGAACACGAGGGGCCGATGACATATCGCCCACGATGAAAATTTTTATTCTAAAGAGTCTTTAATTTTATTTATATGATTGGAAAACAAACGGGTGGTGACCTATAAAATAGGAAATACATTTTTATTTGTTTATTTTGTAGTTCAAGTTGAGTAAAGGAGTATTAATACTAACTAGCAATACTTTCTCAAGATTCTCTTCTGTAAAACTCTTTGAATGAAATACATCCTTGTAGATAGAAAACGTCCTTTCTACATCGCATCTAGTTATAGGTGCATACTGGAAATATTCTTTTATTTCAGCGTATTTAGCAATTAGTAGATTTTGAGGCATTATCCCCATACAAAATTGCTGCAATGTTATTAAATCTGGATTTCTATTAAAACCTGCGTTTAACTTTTGCCGAAGGCCACATCCGAAGTCACTATTTAAGATGTAGTGTTCGACGAAGGTAATATATATATTGATTTTGTTTTATCCGAGTAAACTCTGCCCGTCAATCGCTACGCAATCATCTGAAATTTAGTAAAACCTGTGAATAACGGCCAACAAGAAAAGAAACAATATTGGCCGTTATATAAAGGTGGCTGAAACTGTCAGGTCTTTTGTCTTATAAATAAAATACTGTAAAAGTTTGTCTTTTCGGGTTCTTAAATAAAACTAACAATAACTTTAGACACACACTATATTAATATTAAAACGTATAACAATATAAAACGAACTATTAACAATAAGCACATTTATGTATTTTATATTTATGTAACTATATTAATGTTTACTCCGCGCGACTCAGGTATTGAATGCCGCCATCCCTTCTTCGACGGCTTTTATATCGTGGCTTATATTTTCTCGACGTATGTGGAACGCTCCAGAGAACATCTTAGAGAACGTCGTAGGATGAGTCATCACAATACATACATTTTAACATTTTTGTCTTTTTCATATTAATTAAAGTAGTTATTATATAAATACACATATCTATAGGAAAAATTAAAACTAATTTAATGTATGTAATATATACAAAACATAGACTAGGTCCATATTATAGATAATATGTTAATAAAAAATATAATATAGATAATATATATGTTCATTATTTATACACATTACAAGAGATTTATAGGAAAAGACATAATTTGTTAGGCTTTTTAGGGAATGGTTTAATCTTTGATTGTTTTAAATTTGTTAGCTTCGATTTAAAAGCTACAGCTTCACATGTAAATAAAATTCGAGAAACATCAATAAAATTTTCACCATTGTTATTGCACAATAAATAACTCTCTTAATTTTGCACACATTTAGCTAATACTAGATAAAGTAAATTTTGGAGTTTCACGTTTGTGTACATCACTATTATTAGAGTTATATTCTTTATCATTATTGCATAATTCCTCAACAATTTCCGTGATAGTAAACTTAAGGCTATCTGTAGGCACATGATACTCAACAGAAGCAAATTTATCTAAATCCACAATTTCGTTACGAACGGTAGGAAAGTGTTTAGCAAGGAGTTTCTCGTCTTCTTCATCAAAAATTGTATTTTATTGGATAACAGAGAAATCGGCCTCGGAAAAACATTTCTTAACTGTTGCAGGAGATACCTTTTTCCAAGCAGCTGTAAGCTTTAGCATTGTGCATTGGCTAAATTTACGTTGTTTTCAGAATTTTCAAAATTACGTTCACTGTTAATAAACCTTACAAGCCTTTTAATCAAATCACTTTGGTAAATCAAATTGAAATTCTGAATTATTCCTTGATAAGGGCTGACAATGCGAAATGGTGTTTGGCGGCAGGAAGACTAGTTCAACATTTTGTAATGGAGCTTTAGAATATGACATGTCATTATCCAAGAAAAGAAATACCTTTCTTTTTTAATTTTTTCATTTTATTGTTAAGTCTATGCAGCCATCTTAACATAATTTCTGTTTTCATCCAAGCTTTTTTGTTAGAAACCCATTCTAATGGTAACTTGTCAACATGATTATCTTTAAAATTCCTTTTTACTTTTTCCAATTAATAATGGTACTTCTTCCTCGTGTTCCATATTTGCACACAGTAAAATAGTTAAAAGTTGTTTTTCTGCCTTCTTTCCTGCACAATTATAATTTTTTAATGCAAATGTCTTATTTGGCATGGCGCGGTAGTAAAGACCTGTTTTATTAGCATTATGGACATCTTGTGGAGAATAATTCCTTGAAATCAACGGTAAATTGGTTATCCAGTCTTCTATGTCGTCCAAATTAACCTCTGCGGATCCACAATAAATTGATTTAAAAGTTATACTGTGTCGCCGGCAGAAAATTTCATACCATCCATTTGTTGCTACGAAATGTTCCATCTTCAAACTGCTTGCTGTCTTCAGTACTTTTTCTTTAAGCAGCAGCCCAGATATTGGAATTGCTTCATTTCTGGCTTTGCAAAACCAATTGTAGACGTCTTGATCCAATGCCAATCCTTCCGACTTCGAAAATTTTCGTTTTTACTCCAAGTTAACACCTTCTTCAACCATTTTTCTAATTCGCCATTATTTTTCATAATATCGTTAATTTGTGTTTTCCCAACCCAATTTTTTTCGGCCAACTTTCGCGTACTTAAAACGAATACTTTTCACTTTCCGGGATTATATTTATTTTGTCATCTAGCGAAACGCATTTTCTTTTTAGCGACATACTTAATTAAGAACCTTTCGAATACGGAGACAACTTTAAACTAATCAAGTAACCGACAAAAACCTTTCGCGTACGGAGAAAATTTTAAACTAACCAAGTAACTGAAAGAGCAAATTAAGTGTAAACTTGTAGAAGATAAGGCGATCTCTGCTTAATCAAACATAAACGTGCACGTATTGCGCCGGCATTTGCTTTCCGAGCGTGTTCGGGACTGAGATCGCATTCATTTCTACAAGTTTAGTTTAATAATGTGTACATACTAGGAATACATAATTATGGTCAATTTCGCAAAAATACGATATAATATTGGGTATTTCCATTAATAAAGATACATCGTAAATAGTTCAGCCGATATTGGCAGGTAAATTTTTATGAAGATAGGTCGTAAAAATTTGGGTTGCGCCGACATCGTTTTATAAGGAAAGCCGTAAATACCGGGTTTTCGTATAAGGGAATTTCCTTATAACCGGGTAACTTTGAAGCTGTCCTACGTCGGGTGGCCGCTTTAGACAGGTGGCCGTTAACAAAGGTTTTACTGTAATTTTTTTCATCACTCAGTAATAATCGTTAATATTAATACTGCTGAATTACAACTCAATACAAAAGTAAATTCTTATTGCGTAAAAGTGATTACAAATGGAGATTCTTTCTAAACATTCCTAATAGGTCAGGGTCTCAATTAAATAGTTTTAAATTTTTTAACAATAAGTCTGCAGTATCATTATATCTTGCTAAAAATTTGTTAAAGATTTAATCCGTAATCAATATTTCATGTCAGATTTCGGTATTTAGAGTTATCAGAGCCAATTTCTTTGAAGGGAATATAACTTTGAAACATTAAAGTAAGTTGAAATATCGAATTTTTTACGTCTTAGACAAAGACGACGGGAGTTTAAAATAATAAATCTTGACCCGATGGATCATACTGTAGGAGTATGGATTTCTTGATTCAAAACTTATTTCTCGTTTAATTTTTAGCAACCGCAATATCAATTGGCTGCTCAGATTGCCTGGTTTTGTGGCGCCAGACATCTATTTATGTTTTTTTTTCAGATCCCGCCTTTACATGTAACTGAACAAACTATATAAATAAAACTTTATTTTCCGCGAAAAACTTTAGTAGGAGGGTAGTTTTTATTTTTCTTATTGTCCTTCCATAGTCGCATTTGCATACTTTGCGATAATGATTTCTATCCGCATTTATTTATTTTTTTCACAATTTCCAATTTTAATAGCTTTGCTGGTTTTTACTTTTAAAGTTTATTTTTACCCTGTCCTAAAGTTGTATTGAATCAATAATCGTAAAAATAAAGCATAAGATTCTTATCGTCAAACCAATTCAAATTTGAATCATGAGGAAATACATTACAAAATAGGAAGAAATATACTGTACCTTTTATTATTACACCTGCATTACATGGCATATGTATAGAGACGTCAGGTACAATTGTACAGTGATATTGAAAATACAAAAATATAAAGACATATTAATAACATACAATATATTAAAATCGCATTAGAATTTAAAATCAAAGAGTGATCACAGTTGGAGAACACATGGTCAGTCAGTACCTGAAATAGGTTTTGCTTAAAAGACCTTTCTTTTGGTTCTTTCATCTGACCAGGTAAGTGATTTTAGATCTTCACCATCCACACCATGTACGACCATCTTATTTTTCAAATTAAATATATTTGATATAATTTTATTAATATCTGAAGTTAATTTATATAAAATAAGTAATAAAATTATAACTATATTAATTATTTTCCCGCCATTAGATATTATTGCGAAACATTTCGCAATGTATATTAAATTCGCATTTCAATCAGAGATCTTTTCATACAAATTACATAATAGAATGACATCATTTTCTGTATTTGAAATTCTATAGTTAGTCATGTGTAAACTCGAATAGATATAACATTTATCATATATGCAAATCAATAGCGTTACTATATTACGTCATCCGAATTCCAAGAACGGCCGAGAACATCCGAAGAAAGCTAGGGGACTCACCGAGATCGAAAGACGCTGCAACGTTTCTAAAAGAACGGAACGGGACACTTCGCCTTTAGTAGTGAAGCAAGTCACTCATGCGGACCCCATAAAGTGATAATAAAGATAGGGTTTACCGCAATATAAGGATATACGTACTTAATTAATAAGAAGTACAAAGCGTGGCAAAATTATTTCACGCATATAAGTGAAATAACTCGTTCGACCCATAAAATTCCATGTTTGATACATCAAGGCCTTTGTTTGGGGTTCCAGGCACCTTGAGGCGTGAGGAAAAGGTCGGACTTAGTATTAAAGTGCGTTAAGTACGAAGAAAGCGATTTTGTGAAGTGATATGGCCATTGCGACTTGATATCAAGATTAGTTATTCCTATTACTGTTTATAAAGATCTGATCCGACAAAACAGTTTAAAATATGTAAAATTTATCTTATTTTGTCCTATATGTATATATAGTTTCTAATTACCATTTCAAAGTAACGATTAAGAATTTTATTGTAGATTATATGTAGTAAATAATATGCTTTTTGTCAATATATATGTATATGTTCTATAACATATTTTTGTTTCATTCAAATCATATAAAGTAAATTTAATTATAAGTTAGCATATTAATCAAAGAAGATTTGATTGAAATAATTGATAAAAAGAAGGATTCCATCGTTTCACCCTACGATTTCATACACTCCTTGAGATAAGACGCCGTAAGTACAATTTCAACTTACAAACTTAATATAGAGTTCTCATTTTAATCTCTATATATGCAGATTTTTAGCTAACCGGCAATTAGTATTAATTACAATTATATACCTTAGAAGGGGTAAATCTTCTTGGCGCTCAACTAAACAGTAATTAAATAAAACTTTCTTAAGCTTTCTTCACAACCAGATTTCGATATTTCGCTACCGTACTATCAGCCCTTTTTATGTCATCCACCCTCCACCCACACCCAGTATCAGGGCGTATCCAAAGATCCTCATGTAATCGACAAAATGTCCTAAATGTTCTGAGTAAGTATTTTGTCAAAAATATCAAACTTATAACGCTAAGAAATAAGTAATTAAACTTCTAGCTTCAAAAATTCTTTTATTGTAAATACCACTATAATATTGTTTCGCCATACAAGGGCTTCATCATTGTACATATTCAGTATTTCATCCACCTGATGAAGCCATTGTATGGGGAAACAATATTGTAGTGGTATTTACAATAAAAGAATTTTTTAAACTAGAAGTTTAATTACTTATTTCTTAGCGTTACAATGAAGTTTCAATAAGTATCTCCTTCGTCAATTAACTATTTAATATCAAACTTTACGGTAAAAATATCGGTTGTCAGATGGCAGCAGGATGGCCTATTCCTGAAATGTTAAAGGTATCCCTCGCACTATACTAGTATACTGACTAGACTATATTTTGGTTTCTAATCCAACCAGCTAATTGTTCTGTAATACTTTTTCATGCAATGAGTAACCGCAACAAGTAATTTACTATAAACAATTGGAAGAAGTTTTTATCTATTTAAGGGAAATTTTGATAGTAGACTTATAAAACATAGCTGATGTCAGCAATATATTTTTTTATCATGATGAAAGTGTTGCCAACTTTTGAAACAATCACCCTCATAAATGCACATGTATTACACTTAAATATTTCACTGTTAATAATCTAATTTAAATTTGTATCATAATAAACATCAATAACCACTATCTATAATCTATTCATCGTAATTTCCGCTACCTATATAATACTGAGGCGAAATCTGTTAATCCACTCCAAAGTTTTAGTAATTAATTAGCTTTATTTGACGGGATCGACAAGAACTCCTAAATGTATCAATCATTACACTATCATTTTAAATCAATTTTTACCAGAATAAAATCGGTTACCGGCAAGAAAACTACGAAAGCATCAATTGCTGTGGGATGCCAACATCGAAGCTACGGAACATAATAAACTTTTACATACCTGCATCATTCAATTCATTCAATTCAAAATTTAATAATTATATTTTGATGAGTCAGTGGGACTTGCGGTCGTGGGACTTGCGGTCAAGTAGATTTTTAATTACATGCAGTGGGACTTGCGGTCAATTTTATTTTCGCAGTGGGACTTGCGGTCACATTGTATATGCACGTATAAATAATGATATACATTTGCATAATTATTATATGGTAGCAAAAAGTGAAAAATACAACTTTCCTTCACACTTTAATCCAGGCGTAGGACTGGCAGTTGAATACTGGCGTGTTTAAAAGTTGGCGTTTTTGGCCGTTGTCATACGAAAACTATACTATTTACTACTATATACATAGATAATATTTACAAATTTTTGTTTATTCGAATTTTGCGATGTATGCCAATGTTGACAGACATTTTTTATATGTCTTGTCTGTTTAAAACCTTCCAAACACTTTCCAATTCTTTCATCCACTTTTACGTACACCTTGCGCTGTTTCGTTGCTTGTAAATGTAAGTCACATCGTTTCATTAAAAACGAGCCATGGCTGGCTTGTGTTTTTAATATTTTTATCAATGCGTATAAGTTTGGATGTGGTCGATTTACAGTCGAATTTAGTCTTCGATTCCACCCTTCAACCGCATTGTTCGTTCTGTGTAAAGCTTCGGAGCAGTTCCATTCTTCTTGCTTTATTGTGGGATTTTCGAGCCACTGTTCAACAAAGTAGTCGTAGAATAATGTAAGTTTTTCGTCAATTGGTGTTCTTTCTTGAATTGCTATCCAACCTTCGTCAATATTATCAATTGGAATATATGATAATGCTGCACACATACGCAGATGTTTTCTGGTTGCATCGTCTTCTTTGTAGGCTTTAACCAATCCCAATTCTCGGATTTTTCGCCATAAAGACTGATTAAAGTGGAAGTTACACCCCTCTATGGCGACGGTAGGATAGATTGTTTTCAAAGACGTAATATATGCTTGCTCGAAATCCACTGATACGGTATGAGGGTTCCAGGATGTTGCCTCTTTAATTATTTGAAATAGTTTTGTGTAGGTTGCGCACGATTTATTGCACAGAAGTGCAAAAAGTACAGGAACAATTTTGATTTCGGTCGACGAGCTTCCAAGATCGACGTGGATGGTGTACAGCTGTTCATGTTGCTTTTCACAGCTTTTAAAAGTCCCATCCATAAAAAATCCTTCGTATGATAAGGACGGTTTCCCTTTCGTTGTTTCAATCAACTCTATTTCCAATCCAGTTACAATGCAAACATTGAAATGAAAAGCGATCACGGAACTAAATTTCTTAAGGGCGTGATTTCTCTTTTATACCCTTTCCATAACCACCCTCATAGATTTTAACCAATGAGCACCGTTGAAAAGAGGTATGTAGGTACGTAATTAATACCCTGTAATACGCCTAATTACCGAGTGTTACGTTTACACTGAAAAGAAATTCGAAAACGTTTTTAATTGTAAACGGTTAATCCGTATACCTAACTTGTCCTAACATTGAAATTCAGTGTTATAAGTAGAATTTCTGGGCGATTACAATTTCATCCGATTTGCAGATTTCTTTTTTCTTTTCTTTTCTCATTTGTTATTTTGTGTTTACCATAATTTACCTATTAATTTTTTGTTATTACATTACAAAGAATGGAGGAAACTTGTACTTTTCACTTTTTGTTACTATATAATAATTGTGCAAATGTATATCATTATTTATACGTGCATATACAATGAGGTGACCGCAAGTCCCACTGCGAAAATAAAATTGACCGCAAGTCCCACTGCATGTAGTTAAAAATCTACTTGACCGCAAGTCCCACGACCGCAAGTCCCACGATACCATTTTGATTTTGCTTTAAAAGTATAAATATTTTGTTTAATTTAACGTGAAGAATATTACCTATTGAGATTTCTGTAGTACTTACCATATAACATTGTTAATTTATTTATGTTATAATAAACTTAAAAATATCAACTAGTAAACATAACCATAATTACACACATATGTTATTATATTCGTAAATTCATAATACCTTATTTTGTCGTTTAGCTAAGTTGCACATTATAGTGTATCTTGCGTTGAATAAATATTTTTTACTTGTTACTTTAAAGAAGTTCTTTTATTTATCTATGCGTAGTAAAAATATCTCATTTATATTATTAATTTATTATTTATCAGTTTTATAGGGGTATAATTTACCGGCGATGATCCAGAGATCAGAGTCGAATAAGTTCAGTATCTTAGTCATGCTCTATCGACATCTATTTGTAAATTGAAAATACTGGGTACTATCGGCTGGTAGACCAATATCATTTGTTCAAATAAAGGCGGTCAATATAATCTATCAGTGGAAGTACGATTTATTCAATATTATCCATTTTATTTACGTATTATTATTTCACCGATCCACAGACTATTTATCATTTATCATACCAACGTGGGCCATTAGACACACATATCAATATATAGATAGATAATTATTTCTTGACCTTTGTATGTTATAGTTGATTAAATTAATCGGCGATTTAAGGTCTGTTTTACTTTGATATGTATATATTTAAAATACTCTTACATGTTTTGGCACATAGTGCCCTTTTCAAAGAAATTAAAAATATAAATGACATTATATCAATATCAAATTTATATATCTGTAGTTGTCATGGATAAAATTAAAATTTTCAAATATACATTCAAGTTTAATGATAATAATTCATGCCTCAGAACTCTCGACAGCAAGACGTCAATAACGGGGGATTGGCAAGCCATGAGTTATTATTATGTCTGCGCCCATGGAGAGACTTAAGATGTTAAGCTGTCAGCATTCCCCTTGAACGAGAAGAAAAACCACGAAAACCTACTCGGTAGCCTAGTCAGGGATCCCAGAACTGCCAGTATGATAACCCAGTGTACAGATATTTAAATAACATATGATAGATATTTATATAATAACAACATATATTCATGATGGTAAATTGCAGATCGTTACATTATTAGGTTATAGTATATACTGGTTAGATTTTTATATCACTTCTTTTGTTAATTGAATTTCTTTCTTGTTTAATATTAATCATTTCTTTAATTTCCCTTTTCATTGTTCGTCGTTCTTTATCGATTACCTGTGTGCTTTCAAAATCTAAACAGTGATCGCGCTGTAGTTTATGTGTAAATAAAGCAGTTTTGCTTGGTTTGAAGTATTTGTGGGCTTGTATTCTTTTGTATAAATCTTATTTAGTTTGGCCTATGTAGTGACATTACCAACGCTGGTATATATATATATATATATATATATATATATATATGAACTTCATGTGTATGAGAATTAATAATTATTAAATCTCATTTTACATGCGATTGTCGCTGACTGACAACTTGTACAGTTGATGTCGCGGCTTGTTGCGTCACAATCTAGGGCAAAAGTGATTTGCCGAATTGTAGAATTAAATGCAACAAATTAGCGACAATCGCATGTAAAATGAGATTTAATAATTATTAATTCTCATACACATGAAGTTCATTACAGTTCGTATATATACACGTAGTATAGAAGTGAATATCATGTCTGTCTTCGGTGAGGTGCACTGATGATCTGTAAAAAACAGTGAAATATCGATATATGCACATTCCGCGCAGATAAATTTTTCACAAAAATTTTTCATATATATATATATATATATAACAATTGATAAATTATTGGAGTTTTTCGGCTTTTATATAAAATATAATTGATATTTGTAAATATTTCATATAAAAGCCGAAAAACTCCAATAATTTATCAATTGTTATATTTAATAAACGGCTAAGAAATTATCTAAACACTTATATATATATATATATATATATATATATATATATATATATGTATATATAACATATAGTGTATTATATGCCATGTAAAACAACACATAGGATTTCCGCGATGAATGCAGTTCTACAAAACTTTGTTTTAAATCCGACATAGGATAAGGTTATTAAATATTTGAGAAAGTAAATTACCATATACATACATCCCTTAATTAAATACTATTGGCTCTGTCTTTCTGCGCTTTAATCATATTATAAAGTTTGCAGCAGGAAGTAACGGTAACAGCAACAAAGGTTGCTGTATGTTCTGCTTCTATAACAAGCGCGTCTAAGCATGATTTTAGTTAACCTAATGCAATTCCAATTATCACTCGTGCAGAAATTAAATAAACATTAAATGGTTCTTGCACGGTTATTTGTTTTGACTAATACTAATAAGCCGTTCTATTAGTAATTATAACAGTAAGTAGATCAACTAAACTACAATTCAAATACAAATTTAGAATAGATCATAATACCACGTTTGATAGGACGTTTAAAAAATTTAAGTCGAGGTAATGTTGTTCAAATATCTTTACACAAATCTTCATATTTATTTATTTGCAAGTGCAAATTAAAAATAATAGAATTTAATTTATCGTTAAAATACTTTGTTTTTTTAATTTTCTGAATTTATTTCTTAGAGTTATTAGTGGTAATTGCCATAGAAGTGACAATTAATGTTAATACTTTGTTAAATTTTTTTCACTTATGTATGGCGAATGTCCCGTTAATATTGACCTCACCAAGGTGATGATTAATAACATTTTAAGATAACCGTTATTGAGTTTGCTATGAGTAAATAGCAAAAATAAATATCACTAAATTGGCTTTAGTAACTTTTCGATATAAGGTAAAGTTCCAAGGACTTACCTTTGTGGAAAGGTTGATAATAAAAGTACAACTAAACTACCCAGTATCAAGGCTAATATCTCAATGAAGACGACGGGTACTTTTCAAAACGTTGTTGTATGACTGACTACAAAAATAGTTAGAATGGGCGCCACCGCAAATTACTGTTGAATTGTAATCAGAGGTCTTACGTCACACAGATAACGTACACGCTCTAACGTACCCACGATGCGTAGTATAAAAAACAAAGAAGCTACAATTACAAATCAATGTATACGGGTAGTTTGATAAAATAA
This sequence comes from Melolontha melolontha, assembly GCA_935421215.2. Classification (NCBI taxonomy): domain Eukaryota; kingdom Metazoa; phylum Arthropoda; class Insecta; order Coleoptera; family Scarabaeidae; genus Melolontha; species Melolontha melolontha. Next base: position 52,088,861 of record OW285239.1, read on the forward strand.
ACGTAACAAGTTTAAGTCTTTTTCCAGCAATACTTGAATCCATTTCTCTATGGTGGATTACTCCAATTCCTACTAATACGAACTACATCAATATTCTCATCTATTCTTACATGTCCTCCTATTTCTTCTACAATCTGCTAATTCTCATTAGGTCTGAATCTTTTTACACCTTATCTGCGGTGTTTCTTGGGGTCTACTTTATACCGGTTTCCGTTCAGTAATTTTTTGACAGCGTCTTCTTATGACTTTTTATGTAAATGGTCATACCATCTTGTTCTCTACGCTTTAATAAATTGACTATACAATCACCTTCATTTTGTTTTTAATTTCATATTTCATAGCCTTTCTGTATTCTCCGTGTTCACTTTTAATTAGCCCATAAACTTTTCTCATAATCTTTCTTTCAAATATTCTTAGTCTTTTTTATTCCTTATTTACATATGCCATTGTTACAGCTACATACATAACAACTGGTTTTATTACTGCTTTATGTATTTTGATCTTTGTTTTGCAACTAATTTTTTTACGTTGCATGAAGTATTTATATACAAAGAGGGTCTTATATCCTGTTCGTATACGTTGGGAAATCTCAATGCTGCTCTCATTTAATCTGCTCACCATTTTTCCAAGATATAAAGCTATCTACTGCTTCAAATTCGAAACTTCCTAGATGTTTTCAGATTACTTCTTTTTCGTAGAAAGCAGTTCATGTATTTACTTTTATCCGCGCTAACCTCGAATCCCCTCTTTCTTGCTTCGCATTCTATCCTGATAAAGGTGCGCATAACTCTCGACGCTAACATGCTATTATTGTAATATCATCAGCGTAGGCGATTACCTGCACCTGCTTTCGTATAGTTCCTTTTATTTCAGCATCTCCGATTATAACTTGATGTTATAATCAGATATGATAATATTATGTTAAATATAGTTATCTACAGTGAGTCCTCTGGCACCTTTGTTAGATATATAAATTCGACAGTTGCTCCTTCTTCTATCATCACAACGGCCTTCGATCCTACCATTGTCATATCGATGGTCTTCTCTCATACTCGTACTCTCTCGGTTCAAGCTATTGAATGCCTGTTTAAAATCTACGAAGAGGATTTGAATATGAATGAATATGATTATGAATATGAATATAAATATAAATATGAATATGAATACGAATACGAATACGAATACGAATACGAATACGAATACGAATACGAATACGAATACGAATACGAATACGAATACGAATACGAATACGAGTACGAGTACGAGTCGAATACGTATACGAATACAAATATGAATACGAATACGAATACGAATACTAATACGAATACGAATACGGATACGAATACGAATACGAATACCAATACGAATACGAATACGAATACGAACACGAATACGAATACGAATATAAACATGAATATGTTCGTGACATTTCTCCAGTATCTTAGATACAATGCGAATTGGAACAGTTGCTTACTTTTCTTTTACAAAATCGTGTTGATACTCTCACATAGTTTCCCTAATGCAATTATTGAACAGCTTATGAATTATTCCAGTTAGTACGTAACACTTAGTAGTTATTCAACATATAATTCCTACAATGTTGGGATTTCCTTTTTTATGTCTTTGCAGTCTTAGATATCTTCATTAATAAATTATGTGCTCTATTCAGTAGTTCATTTCCACCTGCGTTGATCAACTCTGCGCTGATTTCGTCTGTCCACGTCGCTAGTCTATTGTTCTTTAAGTTTACAGTAGCCTTCTTACATCCTTCCATGTCGAGAGATAAATATCATACTTCCAAAATTATGGAAAAATATTTGGATAACTTATTTTGGGGAATCTAAAAGCATATTAGTGTAATGCGGGAATATTTGAGTATAACGTAATCGTATTTTTAAAATAAAATATTCTATCTTACTCTATTAGACTAGGTGAAGAGGTTATAAGATAAAGAAGAAGTTGAGAAGTATTAGGCTTAGCATCAAGTGAAGTGAAAAACTTAAAAAAATGTATAGAACCCCTCACCACATTGATATCCGTATCCTGAATATAATATATTTCGACAACCGAATTGTCATCATCACTAGGGAAAAATAAAAGTGTTGAATATAGGGCTCAGTAAAACTAGGTTCCATAAACCGTAATAATTATTGTGGTATTGGTCTTACATTAAAGGTGATATTTAAACAATTTGTCAATCAATCTTCGTGGGATATTGTACTTCATGTGAATTATAAGAGGGTAACTTGACGAGAAAATGACTTTTCAATGGTTGGCAACACATTTGCCATCTATTAGATAGATAAGTCTTTACAATCGTTTAAAGCAAGCCAGTTGTTGCTTTTGTGTTGGTATGGAGAAATAAGAATTTCGCATGTTAATTAAACATTAACTTTTACGTGAAAGAACCACTTGAGGAACTGAAGAAAAGTTAGACTAATATTATAATTAGAGACCGGACACATCGGGCTGAAATGGACACCACTACGACGGACGATATAAATAGTTTACAACATCTGCAAGTACATCACGCAGTTGTTGAATAGCACTATTCATTCGGTTAACTGCACATCTATTTTTGGTGTGCGGTTAACCGAATGAATAGTGCTAGCCAATAACTGCGTGATGTAGGTACTTACAAATGTTGTAGATTATTTATATCGATGTGTCCGGTCTCTAATTATAATAAATCTGCTCATTCCCGTAATAATTTATAAGTAGTTCGTCGCTTTCAAAAATGGTCATACTATTAAAAAAAGTGCTGAACGTTCAGAGATTTCGTTTACAGTACCTTCTCCAAAGATCATTAACAAAGTACATAGCATTGTAAAAAGCGATCGGCGAATACAAGTGTGAGTAAAAGTGTTGTAAAAATCTAAACAGAAGTATAATGTTTTACATCAACATGTGAATATGAAAAGCTAACTGCAAGATGGGTGCTACATTTGCTTAATGTTAAGCAAATGCGAACTTATGCTATTACTCAAATGATTATATGGCTAATGTCGAAATGTCAAAACAATGAATTTCTTCTGGTGAACGTGCGCCGAAGAAGGCAAAAACAGTTTTTTCGGTTATTTAGATTATGGACACCTTTTTTTTGTGATTTCAAAGGCGTAACAGTTATTCTCAATTTTCAGGAAAGAATAACTGGCCAATACTATGGTGATCTACCGACACGTTTCAATGGCAAATTAAAGAAGAATTGTTCCTTCAAGATAATCCGCTAAGGCAACCGCTAAATTTTCCAAATAAGGATAAAAATTTTATCCTTATACAGGCTGATTCATTTTCGACCCTCCCCATGGGGATCTCGCTTATTATTAGAGTGTAGGTTTAAATTAGGTACAGTTGTTAAATTTTGTGTTATGAATCCGAAGAGAAAATTAACTTGTGTCATATAACGTTCGCGATTTTTTAAAAAAAACGAAAGAAGCTCATTTTCTTCTTACCTTTAGCACGTTTATTTTGGGTTGCAGAGGAAAAATAAAAATAAATTCTCGAGGCCACTTTTAATCTACTATGTAACGGTAAATTCCAAATTTCCATATGACGTTTCGGTTCTATCTGGCCATCATTAACTTTCTTATTTCTTATAGGCACTATGTCGGATTTTGACACCGCTAGAAATAGTTTTTTTCTAATTTCTACTATGTATGACAAGTTGATACAAATTTTTAATATTATGCTTTAATTCACGAAGAATACATTTTAAGATTAAAGAAATTTCAAACTGTCAAACATTTCAATTATCGTACAACACTACTAATAGAAATATGCCGTACACCGACGAAGAGAAATTTTTTATTCATCGAATCGAAATACAAAAATAGCGAGTACAATATATTTACAAATGTATTCAGAACAAAAACAGCCACATCGTACCATTTTTCTGGATCTTGATAGAAGCTTGGTCGAGATTGGATCATTTACAAAACCGCGTGATGTTTATGTTAACAGGAATTTGAATGAAAATCAACAGGATATTTTATTTATGGTAAATTAAAGGTGTGTTTTTGCAAAGTCTATGTAAATTTTGTATTTTCTTGATAATTAATAATCCATCAACATAAACACGCGAAGTGGCGTCAGAACTAAAGTTGAACTTTAAAGGAGAACTTTACATCGAAATAAGTTTAAACCATACAATATTCATGTTAGTAACAGTTTAACATCTGGTGATAATTGAAGACGACTGGAATACTGCAACTTGTTAGTAGGAAGATGGGAAGACGACGAAGATATTTTAAACAAGATAATCTGGTCAGATGAAGCAAAATTTACCAATTATGGAATGTTTAACAGAAATACGGAGCACTATTGGACACTACAGAATCACAGATAAAACAAGGCAAGAAGACTACTACATCGTTTTGGGAAATCCCCTCATAAGACCTGTTATGAACGAAAAAACATTAAATGGGGAATGATATTTAAACCTTCTTCAAACATACGTATCTAACTTCCTGGTTAACAATATTCCATGAAATCAACATTTATGGTGGCAACAGGATGGCGCACAGGCTGACAATGCGGCAATTGTGAGGAATTACTAGTCAAGAGTTTTGAAATCGTTCGATTGGAAAGAGTGGAGTTGTTGAATGGCCGGGGATGTGTCGTTTTGGACGCAATTGTAAATATCTTGTACTCGCTATTTTTGCAGCAGGTACCGCATTGTGATTATAGATGACGTACGAATTGACTGCGTTTACGTTCACGATATTGTAAAAGAAACAAAGAAGCCAACACCATCTCTTTCTATTAAAGCACATGTTCTACGACATTTGATCAAAACTATCAACTCTTCGCTTTGTAGAATTGTAGACATGGATTTTGTCTGGTTTGAATGTATTGGGATTTAGAACGCTTGAAGTATGCATCGAAGACAAAAATAAGACGCGTTTGTTTTAATTTGACGCTTTTATATAAGCCAGCTAGACCAGGTTTAATATCAACTACATTTCTTGCTAGAGTTTTTCGCTTTTCTCAGATGTCGTTGAGATACTAAAGCACTTATAATATCCTTTGCCAAATAAAAATTCCCGAAAAGAATTTCTCTTGTTCCGAAGTATATTTCCTGTTTCCCCTGCGCTAACTGGTTTCGCACTATTTGTTATAGATGAGTTTGCAGCATCATTAGAAAGTTTTTGTTTCTTAGACAAATGTGTGTTGCAAGGAGTGTTCCGTTTCCTCTTCTGATTATGAGTCCATAGCTCTCATACTTCTTCATTGTACAGTTTTTTTATATATTTGATCCGGAACAAAAATTTTTATCGGAAATGCTATCGCCGTTGTCACAATTAGTATTTGCTTTTTCGGGAACATTGTCTGCTAGGTCGCTAGTGTCGCTTGCTGAGAGAATATTCTCTAAATCCTAATCAAAAAATAATTTCTTCGACTTCGAAATATCTTTCGCGCTCATTTTGGACTGAAAATTATAAAAACTGTATAAAAATAGAAATATGACTCCAAGAATCATACTCAGGTTTCTGCCAACAATACGTAAAAAATACATGGATTCACCCAACGCTAACGGAAATTATACGTAATATTTACGTGTAGAACTTCATACCTCTTACTACCATAATATAAAAACAATAACGAATGTTATCTTCAGTTAAGCGGTCCTAGGACGCTAAAGTAATGGTTAAATGCCAATGCCCTTGTTCACGGATACATAAAGCAATGGTGTTAACAAAACCATGCATAAATTTGACATATATTGGAGTTCTAGGGTTAAAGACGTACATAATACTTGGTTTTCTTGTTCCAACCTCTCCCTCTTTCCTTTTCTCTTTTTTCTTTTCATTTTTTACCTCTCATTACTTGTGTCCCCTTTTTCTTTCCTTCTCTTTCTATTTTTCCAATTATTTATTTATTTAATTTTATTCCTTTCTTTCCTTTTATTTAACACTATGAGCACAGAATATGCTGAGCGTCCAGGGCCTTTATTTGCAGCAGCTTTTCCAGAAATTCATTATTGATACCATCACAAATAGCAACAGGCGAATAAAAGTGTGAGATAGCTAATGGCGTAAGGACTTCAACCGTATAGGTATACACTATTTTACATCATAATTTAAATATAAAAAGCTATCTGCAAGATGAGTGCCGCTTGTGCTTACTGTTGACCAAATACCAACACGTGCTATATGTTTAAATGACGCTACCAATAGCTAAATTCAAATGAAATCAAGATAATTATTTTGTCGATATGTCAACTAAAGTGAAATCTATATCATTATATTTCAGTTTCAAAAACACAGTCAAAACAATAGATTTCTTGTGATGAATGTGCTCCGATGAAAGTACAAACCGTTCTGACAGCAGATAGGATTAAGGCCACAATTTTTGGGATACCAGTGACATAATGTTTATTCACTATTTACAGAAGGGAAGTACAATAACTGTACAATATTATGCTAATGTATTGACATGTTTCGATAGCGAACTGAAGAAAAACCGATCGCATTTATATAGAAGAAAGACGCTCGGATGAATAAGCAACCATTAAATCAATCGAATTAGGATGCAAATTGCTGCCTCATTCACCATAATCATCAGATCTGGTTTTCAATGATTGGCTTGGTGGAATGAGATTCGGTACATAGAATGAGGCCATATCTGCAACGAATTCTTATTTAAACGAGTTTCCGAAAGAGTACTTTTTAGGCGGCTTACAAAAATTGTAAAGTCGTTGAGTATATGAAATTAGAGAGAAATTATGTTTAAAAATCAAATAATTTTTTATACTAAAATAAGTATTTCATTTAATTACGTCGTAGAATTAGATTTAAGTTGTTAGTTTTTAAATTTGTATACAAAATTCTTCTCCATCCAACATAACGAAGATGTAAAATTAGAAGTATTTTGTTTTAGTTTCATTTTATATCGGTTTTATTATCTTATTTTGGTGGGTATTTCTTATAAAGGAACGTTAGTTTTAATTAACATTACATTAATCATATTCATTCCATTCTAAATGAAATTTCAATGTGAATTATTAGGTGTATTTGAAAATTTCGCATCCGAAAGTTTGGGTCTAACAGTTTTTTTCGTTATGTTTATATCTATAAATTGCCTATTAAACTATTTTAATTTGTTGACATCTACAATAAATATGAAGAAAAACTAGTCTTTCTTTGATGTTATTCTTGAGATTTTCTTTTAATTTTGCCTGTGTTAAGCGTAAATAAAATTTGTATAGAAATAATAATAATAATAATGTCGAATTCTGCGTTTAAAACTCACCAAAGAGTAATGAAAGGGCGCATAGGCGAGCTTGCAATCCATGCGCGGTTAATATCTCAAATGCATAGCTTCTGAATAAAAAATCAGAACGTGTATTCAATACGAATATGAAAAGTATTATTGATCTGTACTAGAGTGAATGGTAAGTATGTTTAAGGTTACGGTATTGATCCTCTAGAATAATTAATATCTAGTCAGTATGTTTTTTAATTCACTATATAACGTAGGAATATAGCAGGATTTTTTTCAAATCTTTTGGAATTTTGAATAATTGAATTGATTCTGTTTTTACTTGATGAAGATCCATAATTTAAAATAGAAAATAACCATTAGTTTATTTCTATTTTGGAGTTTTAGTATTTTAAATATTGTACTCTCTCGAAATTTTAAAATTTTATATCTAGAAACAACATTTTTCTATTTCAAATATTTCGTTTATTTATTGCGTTTGACATCAATATGCTAGCCATGTTAAAACAGAAATAAACGTTATAATAATGGCACACGGAAATGATCTTATAATAGTATCTTATAATAATAATCTTTATTATTTAATAGCGCACCAATAGATGTTAATTAAAGACGAAGAAGAAGAAAACACAAAAAGTATCTCATGTAAAAATTAACGGAAAGATAATAATAAGGATAATAAAAATAGATAGCTACATTAATGTTAATAATAAAAGTAAGCAGTTTTACGAGGGCAAGCCTTGCAGCAGGAGGGATAAAACTAGGAATTAGATCACCATATCTCTTTAGGGGAATTTTGCCATTATGTTAAGACTTCGTCTTCAGTTACTTATATTAATGTAAAAGGGGATAGTTAGTTTTCTCCTAAATGTAAAAAAAATCGCTATTTATAGAGTGAGCAGAAGAATATTGATTGTCAAATGCGTCGACAATACCTTGAGGAGAATCTAGGGGGTATTATTATAAAGTGTAAGTGTAGTTTCTGTATTCAAGGCTGTTCAGTTTCATGGTTCTATCTACAAGATTTATAATACATGAAATTGACCAGTCCTTAATATCCTTAATACAAATTAAGCAAAATAACCCCTTCATTAAACAATAATTATTCATCTACACTATATAATAGAATAATAAAACAAAGGTGTACAAAATGTGTATTACCAACAATATAGAGTCAATGAACAAATAAACACATTGAAAACGCATCTACAGTGTACTCTCTCTTAAGGGGTCAGCCATGGGACTGAAAAATTTGTCCGCTTATGAGAAGTGTCCGCTTATGAGAAAAGTACAAAAAGAGTAAATAATAATTTGTAATATATTTATCTTTAAACAATTTTATTTCCAAAACAAGAACATATAAATATTAGATAAAGTAAACAGAATTTTCATTAACATTTTTGCGAGAAGTAAAAAAAAAACAAAATTTGTTATGCAAGGTATTCAAATAGATTTAAAAAAGTCAGAAATTTTAGCTTGGCGCGTTTTTCCTTTAATTTCATTATCTTGGAGATGTATTTGAAGATCAGTAAGCAATTGAACACCTTTAAGGTCGCTGTGATACAAAGAAAAAGCCTTTAGTTTTCTTATAGCTAAATAAGCCTCTTTATAGGAAGTTAACTTGTCTTCAATTTGACTTTCTAGCTCATCTTCAGACGAGTTGGCGAGCGTTTCTTGGGAAGCAATTAACATTTCAGTATTAATGTTTTCCACATCTTCATCATTAATGAAGACTTTATTATCTAAATTAATATAGTCTTCGACGTCAATTTGTATTTGGCTCTGAACTTGATTAATAATATTGGAGAACTGAGCATCTTCTGCGGTCCAACCGCTATCGTCATTTAGGATATCTGTTTTCTCAAAACCAGCTTTCCTGAAACAATGTTTTATTGTCTGGGGACCCACTTGCTCCCACGCTTTGTGTATGAAATAAACGACATCAAACAAATTTATTGATTTTGATAAATCCAAAGCAGAATTTGCGTCTTCCATCTGCAGCAAAATATTTTTTAAAAATAACGATTTGTACAAAAACTTAAAGTTTTTTATAACGCCTTGATCCAGGGGCTGACAAAATGCTGTTGTGTTTGCTGGAAGAAAAATAACTTTAACATTTTTCAATTTAAGATCGCGAGGATGAGAGGCCGCATTGTCTAAAAATAGCAGGACGTTCCGTTCTTGAAGTTGCATTTTCTATCGAACTGCGCTAGAAAATCAGTCATCAAATCAGACGTCATCCAAGCCTTTTTGTTTGATCGCCACGTAACTGGTAAATTGTTCAAATTAATATTGCGAAACGCCCGAGGTTTTGCAGCTTTCCCAATAACAAAAAGTGGTTCCTTTTCTCCAGCCATATTGACGCAGTGCAAAAAGTTAGTCTATCCTTAGCCATTTTTCCACCAGTGCATTTTTCACCTTTTAATGCAAATGTTTTATCGGGTAATGCCCGAAAAAACAATCCAGTCTTATCCGCATTATAAATACCTCGTGAATCATATCCTTGAATCAAAGATGGCACTTTTTCAGTAAAACTTTTGACATCATCTTGGTTTATACTAGCGGCTTCTTCAGAAATGGCACGGAAGGTTATGTTATGCCGTTTTTTGAACCTTTCCAGCCAGCCAGATGATGCACTAAAATCTGCGTAATTCAATTTATCTGCAATTTCTTTAGCCTTGCTCCTGAAAACTGTGCCCGAGAGTGGAATAAATTTATTTCGAGCTTTCACAAACCGTTCGTAGCACAATTTATCAATGTTAACGCCTTTGATGTTCAGCATACTCCTTTTTCTATCCGGATTGACATCAGTGTCCAACAATCTTAAAATTTGGTCTCTGTTTTTGATGATACAATTAGCTTGAGTTTTACTGATCTTACGTTTTTTTGCTAACTCGCGTACACTAAGTTTCTCATTTTTTTGAATTTCAATGACATTAACTTTGTCTTTAATAGTCAACACTGCTTTAGGCATAGCGATTCAAGTATGTATACAATAAGAATCTATAAATATACTATGTATTTACGTACTACATTCAAAACAACAAGCTGTGCGTATTTAGGGAATTCCCCTTTGTACATAACATCTGTACGAATGTACGAATATGAAGAAGAGTAAACGGAAAACAGTGTTACAGTGTTGTAAGCTGTCCGGTTATGGGAAACTAAAATCACTTTGGTGTGGGAAAAAAGTGTCCGCGTCCGGTTATGCCAGGGTTGTCCGCTCAAGAGAGAAAAATTTTAAAAATCCCTAAGTAATCTTTTGCTGCTGCAAAAAGTGTCCGTTTATGGGAGGTGTCCGCTTAAGAGAGGTGTCCCTAAGGAGAGAGTGTACACTGTATTAATACCGCAAGTTCCCCAAATATTTGAAAAATTAAACAAATTTTTTAGAAAATATGTGATATCCACATTTCTCCTAAAATTACTTAAGTTTCACTAAAACTTAATTAAAACCAGTCATTTCAGTGAAAAAATCACACGTAGTTTATAGGATAGCATGTAATGATTGTATGTAGTACCTTTCATATAAGTTAAACAGAACCCCATTTTAATTAAATATTCGAATAAACTTAAATCAACAGTACTAAAACAAATGGATAGGTAAAAACAATGATGCCTCTGTAAATTAGCCACCACGTTCACCAGACTTAACCCCAATGGATTATTTTTTGTGAGGATATCTTAAGTTCACAGTTTACATGACATCTGTAGATAATGGAAAATAACTGTGGGAACGTATTTAAGATGCTACAAATAATATTAAAATGAAGCTGATGAAGAAGTTATTCAGAGAGTACATTTTAATTTTCTTCGTCGTGTAAATCTTTGTGTATGTGTTGGACACTTTCAACAATTTCTATAACATCTTTATTAATTTTTTCACATGTTTTTTAGTAACATAGTTTTTTTGTTACTTTGAATTATTAAAATTCAAATTTCACAAAAACCATGACAGTAATCGAGTCTTACAAAGAGTATCTTTTCTGTAGTAAATAAGTTACACGATCCAAATTTTATATTTAAACCTCTCTCCTTCCATTGGCGTAGAAATTTGAAATGCGTGATTATTAAAAAAAACAAGTTCTACGCCTATGTTAATGTTACTCAAAATGTTGATATAAGTTCTTTTGCCTCATAAAAATATGTAAACGTACAATATTTCAGTAAAATCGCGTTAGCCGTTTTATATTTATAAAAAAAAAATGATTTCAGAAGTGTAACTTCAGCGCCGTATAGCGCCCAAACTAAGCAACTTTGTACTAAAGTAAGTTGTCTTAAATCGGCTCATTTTGGTGTAAAGAATATGTGGTAGGTTTTTATAAAAACCTTTTACAGACACTTGTATATAGTTATGTTGTATTTGCGTTTACAGGAATTAGTCATGTAAATGTATTAACATGCAGGTGTAATTGATTGTAATGAGATTTTATTAACGACCATGTTGGAAAGTTTTCTCATTCTCGATGAAACTAAATATTAGTTTCAGCATTGAATTGAATAACATAAGAGCCAGCATAAATATAATAATTAATAATGTAATATAAAAACTTTTGAAACTCAACTGAAAGGCTGTTCTTATCTTGTTAAATACGTTTTGGATCATTTCCGATATCAGATTTCCTAATACTGCCATGTAGGGTACTTATCTTCAGAGTTGCAAATTCCCTTAAATTCTCAGCTTCGGAATGTACCCGTTAGTCGATATGCCCAAAGATCTCTAATTAGAAAACGATAAATTGGACGTGTTCGTTTTGATCTCGTTTTAATTAAAAAAAGAAATAATTGCGTTCGGTCCTCTTGCTTGTCCAATTATGCTTAATTACGCATTAATAATTTTTAAAAGGTATCTATTTATTCCAGAAGATTAAATTTCCAATTACTTTCAATGAGTTCAAATTGCAATTAATTTTGTTTAGCTAAAATGAAACACAACGTAAATTACATTAATTATACCTCGTTTTTAGTGCCAGTGAAATCGTCGTGCGTGCCCGCGTGTTATTCACGTGACTCGAAATACTAATTCATAATACAATTATTATCGTTATATATACTCGACATAGTGCAGCACATAATACGCAATCACAAACGAAATACAATCATACACACCTACCGCGCCGTAATACCTACCTAACCGAACCTGCTGCGGTCCTCGTAAATTTCCAGTAACATAATTCGGTGCCTAAATCTCATTAGTAGCGAGCCCTGAATAATGTAAGGACCGACCGTTGTTATCAATGCGTGGTTGCGGATTCACGATGTCTATGGGACTAAATGTCGTATCCGCCCGCTCTTTCGTGTTCCAATCTCTTCACAGAAAGCTGCCGTGCTCTCAAGAAAGTACTTGGAGTAGAGTAATTCATTGAAGTTGTAAGGAGATAATGAGCTTAGACAATTCGTCCGACGAGTTTGAACATTTAAACTGCCTAACTGATTGAACTAAGCGAAACTTTTGTCGATTTCTGTATTCAGTATTGACAAAATTCTAAATCAATAAATGTCAAATTCGTTTACCAAATTGCAATAGTTTCTCTTATTCAGTGATTTTCAATTATTTTGTATTTCGTAACAACTTATTTGGTATTGAGCATTTGTTGTTCATTTTAAATGTAAACGTAACAAGTTTGTAAATATAACAAAGAGTAAATTTAGCCTTGAAACCGTTAACAACTTTGTTAAATTCCCTAAATAAGGGATGTAATTTACAACAACTTGTCGTACAAATTAGTCACCTTTGATACATGGATGATCTCAAATTGTATGCTAGGAAAAAGAATCATCTTCGCGATATCCTAAACTGTGTTGGCTGTTATAGTAGAGATATCCAAATGAAATTTGGATTGGAAAAATGCAAAATAAGTTGCATAGAAAAGGGACAATGGGTTGAACATCGTGGGTTCGAAGTGGAAGGCGGACAAGGACTAGTTATTGGAATGGAGAGCAACGACTATTATAAGTATCTTGGTTATTTACAGGCTAGAGGAATAGAACACAATATTGCAAAAGAATCAGCGAAAGATCAGTATTTCTCTAGACTGCGATCGTTGTTGAAAACCAGATTGTCGGCAAGAAATATGTCCAAGGCAATAAACAGCTTTGCAACTTCCGTACTTACTTATGGATTTGGAATAATTAACTGGACTGATACTGAACTTGTAGCAATAGACATCAAGACAAGAGTAGAAGCCAGAAAATTTAGAGTTCATCACCCACGTAGTGCGATCGAAAGGTTCCACCTACCAAGAAGAAAAGGAGGTAGAGGAATACCGAGTGCTTATTGCAGGCATTATACACAGGTAAATAATTTACGAGAGTACTGTCAGCAAAAGTCGAAAGAAAGTAGATTGCATAATGCGATTGCTCAAATGGACAATTTTACGCCACTCAAACTGGCTAACGATGAATTCAATCCATCCACGAGAATCTTAAATATACCCCAACAGAAAGAGAGATGGAAAAATAAATCTTTGCATGGCAAGTATCCGTTGAAAAATCAATTGAAAATTTTGAATTAACAATTAACAATTAACAAACAGTTATCAATTGAAAATTTTGACACCTCAGCGTCGCAGGCATGGCTGTATACAGGTAACCTGTTTGCAGAAACAGTGGGATTCATAGCCGCCATCGAAGATCAAGTAATTCCAACGCGTTCCTATAGGAAAAAAATTCTTAGGGAGAATTTATCTGACATTAAATGTCGTGTATGCGCAGATAAAGAAGAAACAATTGATCATTTGATGGCAGGATGCTCTGTACTTGCCTCCAAACAATATCTCGAGAGGCACAACAGGGTTGCAAAAATATTACACCAGCAGCTCAGACAGAAGCACTTGTCGTATTCTGAAAATGTCCCGTATTATGAATATGAAGCACCTTCAGTTTGCGAGGACGAAAATTCTCGATTATATTGGAATCGCCAAATAATCACAGATAAAACAATTCCCAACAATATTCCAGATATAATACTGACACTGAAGAAGGACAAGGTAACGTACATCATTGACATTGCTGTTCCATTGGCAAAAAAAACACTGCTAGGAACTATAGTGAAAAGGTAAATAAATATTTACCTCTCAGCGACGAAATTAAGAGTATGTGGAAGATGGACAAGTTCCTAATAGTACCAATTGTGATTGGCGCAACTGGAGAAATTCCACAGAAATTACACAAGTCCATAAATACTTTGAATCTCTACCAAAAACTTTATTTAAAAATGCAAAAAAGTGTCTTGTTAGACACGGCTGCAATAATACGTCGCGTGCTAAACTGATGTTGCAGCGCGCGAACGCGGGCAACGTGGCCGGGAGGCGAAATGACGGAACGGGTGGGGTGCTGATGTGGTCCTCTACTGGGTTGTAGCCTAGCATATGCGCTACCAAACTCTAGGGGGGTCTGCCCGATGGGCGGACAAGTGCCATTCCGCCTTTCCAGCAGGGGAGAGAGGAACTAAACTACGCAGCGCAAAACACGGCGCTGCGCAATGCACACACCACTAGGACCGGCCCTGGACGGCAACCTGGCTAGGCGGCCGTTAACAGTACACACACGTTCGACGTGTATGCAGTGCCCCAGCAATGGCGGAAAACGTTAAGATGGCACAAATTGTGACCGTCATCGACCGAAGTAGCCGCTAAGAGTGTTCCCTCGGTTGGCGATGAGCAACCCCGTTCAGGGTGCGCTTCGCTGGTCTGCGCCTTGCCTCGATGGGGCGTAGGTCGGGCCGTCGAAGTACTGCACGAAAAAGTAAAGAAGTTGCCGGGAAAGGGTTGGCGGCCCTGCGCAACGGCTGGTTCTCCGATCTCTCAAAATTAACGCGACCGGTAACTAAACACACGCACGAGCGCGCCAACATACAACACCCTAGACTTGCGCGCTCGCACAAACACAAAGACACACCCAGAGAGAGACGCAAGCTGCCAGCAGCAACCAACACACAAGTTCATACCCAGAAAGAGACACAAGTTGCTAGCAGCGGACAACACATATGTTCACACCTTGAAAGTACTGGTAAGTATTTACTATAATCAATATTTATATAAAATATATGAATGATAGATAACTATGCCATCCATCTTGTTCGAATGAACCGATGGGGTAAGATAATGGCAACCAAGAACGAATGGTTCTTGTGAGTGGAAGAGATAATAATAGTAATAATAAAAATAATTAATTTCGAGGCCTTCAGCATTTTGAAGCTCATACTGGTATTTACCCTATCAAATCTGAGATTCCGCAGGCTGCGTGCTCGGGCCAATTCCGTATTTACTTTATAGTAAGGACCTGGCAACGACTGGTGATGTCACTACTGTTACATATGCAGGATACGGCCGTCCTTATCTCACATATAGATCATGTTGTTGCTTCGTAACTACTGGTAACAAATATGAATAGAATTCAAGACTGGTTAACGAAATGGTCGATCAGAGTTAACGAACATAAATCTGTTCATGTAAAATTTACCACCAGAAGAGATTACTGTCCTGCGGTTACTCCGCTATACCGCAAAAAGACGAAGCCAAATACTTATGAATGTATCTTGACGGGCGATTGACATGGAGAAAGAATATATTTGCGAAAAGCAAGCAACTAAGCTTCAAACTTAGTTGGCTGTACTGGTTAATTTGTTAAAAAATCCAGCCTGTCCTTGAAATACAATGTCCTTGTTTACAAAGTACAATTAAAACCCGTTTGTCGTTACGAAATAAAGCTCTGGAGATTGCTTCAAACTCTAACGAATTTATATTTAGGTTTTAGTCTAAAGTACGTCCTGCGCTTACCAAGGCTCCTTGATATGTCCCAAATAACATTATAGCTCACGACCTCAAAATTAAAGAACAAAATCAAAGCTTTCATCTAAAAATATGCAGAAAGACTTATCGTGCCCCTTCCCAGACTATCACTTTAATGATTTAACCCACTAGAAGGCGTAGATTCAAGCGGTTCAATCCTACTGACTTGCCTAGGAGATTTTAATCTTCTAGACATACTATAAAATATATTTTTTTAAATTATACTCTACAGAAGCTTGGTTGTGGGCAGTTTCTTTACAAATCAATATATCTTAAACATACAATTTCCTTATTGTGATATATTTGTACCGATTGTAAACAAATTTAGATGTTAAAAAATAATGGAAATCATACGTAGAAAACAACCAATCAGTACAAGTGAACTATTAGAAAGAAAACAGCCTCTGGTTTTAACAATATGATTTTTAGTATAGAAAACTAACATCTGCATATAAATATCTACTCAAACTCATAAACCAAATAACTAAAATCCCATGTTCGTATGTATCTAGAGCTTCGAACTACTTCAGAATATTAATACTTGAGAGTATATTAATAAAATATCTGTGTATATATAACATTTGCTTTGCCGAATTTCCTGTATTCTATTGAACCTTATTGAGAGATTGTTTTTAATTTAGGAATTAGCACTTGCTTTAGTTGTCCCTAACTAAAATGTGTTTTATTTAGAGTTTTATGCGATGTAATTTATTGCATTATTTTCATTGAATTTGTTTAAAGTATAGCAAATTATCTACATACGAGGACAAAATAAATAAGTTAATGCATTAAGTTTTTTATTGTATTTCAAAGTATTTTCCTTCAACTTCCACGCACTTAGGCCAACGATGCTCAATTGCCATTATAGTTTGTAATAATTTTTCTCAAGATCATCAAAAATATTATTCCGCTGCCGCAGTAAGGAAAAATTTGTGTTTGGAAAACAAATGGAAGTCTTATTTGGGACTAAATCTGACGAATGGGATAGGTGGGGCACAACTTGAAGTCTCTGTTGATCCAGTTTTTTATAAGAAGCTTGATGTAAGAAGGTTTTCCCACAGAAAGACAATTTTCTTGTGAGTCATTCCAGAAAATTTTCTTTCTCTCATATCTCTAATAGATTAGCATAATGCAAATGTTAATGGTTTTACCCTTTGCAGTCTCCGAAAATTGCATTCCAAAAAATCGTATTCATTACCTTAACCAACTATCAAAATGTCTTGGCTTTGAAGGAGAGCAAGGACGATGTGTCAACTGTTGATATTTGCCGTTTCAATACAGGAACATAGTGGTGATGGCAGGTTTTATTAATCGTAGCAAATCTTCGCAAGAAATCAATTTTGTTAAATAGCTTAAAATTATTACTCCACGTTGGCGTTCTTTCACGTCATTAATGACAATTCAAGATCACATCCCTTGACCGTCTAATTCTAAGTGTCAAATGTGATTAACGCATTCAGTTGATATGCTCTTGTTGCCTGTTATTTCCTTGGTATTAGTTCTTCGGGCGTTTGAAACAATGTCGTTAATTTTAACAGCTAAAATTTCAGATATGTTTCATTCTTTAAAAAATAAGTTGCACTACGAAATGCCTGTTTAAACATTCAAGTATTAATAGTTTCAGTAATTATAATGACTTTCTAGTCCTATTTGTATAACCATCATTTCCTAGTTCAGCATCTTAACGTGCATACTGGCATGTATCCTATCAAATCTGGAATGTATCTCAAATTAATCTCAAATTAATTCCGTATTGACTGTATATTGCCGATCTTCCAACAACTGATGACGTCAGTACTATTACATACGCAGGACGACACGGGCATTCTTGCCTCACATATAGATCATATTATTGCTTCGCCACTATTGAAAACAAATCTGAACGAAATTAAAGACTGGTTAACGAAATAATGGATCAAAATTAATGAAAATAAATCTGTTCATGCGACATTTGCCACCAGAAAACGAGATGCCAAATACCTAGGAACGCAGTTTGACCGGAGAAAGAATATATTCGCGAAAGGGAAGCAGTTATGCCTCAAACTTAGGAGACTAAACTGGCTAAATGGCCAAAATTAACCCTTGCCTAGAAAACGAAATCCTTGTCTATAAAAATCATTAAAACCCATTTGGGGTTATGGAATACAGCTCTTGGGGGATTGCTTCCATCTCTAAAATTGAGATATTAAAAAGATATTAAAAAGATATGATTACCAAAACTTCTTGGTATGTCAGAAATAACGACATAGTCCATAATATGGAAATAAAAACAGTAATGGACGAAATCATAACTTTCTCCGAAATAACTTGCCTTTGGATTCAGGAACATAGCGGTGAACTCAGACTTGATTTATCGTAGCAAATCTTCGCAAAAGATCAGCTTGGTTACATTACTTCAAATTATCACTACACTTGGCATTTATTCACGTTTTTGATCAAAATTAAAAATCACACACCTTGGCCATATCTAATTTTATGTGTAAAATATGATGTACGCGTTTAGCTAATATGGTCGCTATGCCTGTATGCTACTTCCTGGGTATAAGTTTTTTGGTCGTTTAAACAATATCATTAATTTTTTAATGATTTTCGAAGGTTACGATACTCGTATCAAGCATTTAAGTTGCGCAGCTCAGCGACAAATTGTGACTTGCAAGGAAGTGTTATCACCCAAAGTTTGTTACACGCCAACCCAAATTTCAGATGAGTTGAGACATTTTAAAATAAATATTGGATTGCTCCACGAATTGAGAATTTCAATATTTCTGAATTTTATATTTTCGCTCTTTATTCACAGTGCTGTAACATTGAAATCAAATTAAGACATTAGCTTTTAAACTTTACCTGCCATCAAAAAAAAGAATTATGATGTAATACTAAGTTTTTTTCCGAAAGGTGGTCTACTATTCCATTCTAACTTCCCTCCAAATATTCTTCGTAGTCTATGGACAATTAAAAATATGAATAAGTACTAAAAAACGCAAATACATTTAAATTTAGGTAAAATTTTAACACGCTTGATATCCCACGTGATATATTAGCTATACACGTATTAAATACAAAAATTATATTTAAAAAATGTCTAGTTTTCCTTCTTGTATAAAACTATTTTATTAAAGAAAATCTATTTGAACCGTCAACAAAACGAAAATTCAATTTTCTATCATTAGAACGTCATTTAAAAAGTTTTTAATAGACGTTTATTTCGAATCTGAAGCGCCGTATCTTCTCCAGAACTAATTTCGCTAATTTAAAACTTCGAGAGCGAATTCGCTTTTTTTAGTTGGGCCTACCTAGTAAAACTTCTAGAAACTAATTTTGTTGAAATCGAAATTATTAAGTCTGTTCTGGTAGCGAAAGAGGCCAGCCCAACTTCTAGATCAATCCAGACTTTTTATTTCCCCACAGAAAATTAAGCCAATTGAAGGCGGTAAATACGGAGAAAAGTTGATTGGACGAGATAACAAAAATACAAAAAGTCTTTCGTTTAATTGAAAGTACATGTTAGGCGTTTTTATAATTGAATTTTATTTCTTTTTTAAAATGTATTTCCAGAAACGATCGAATAATTTTTTAAAGGACCTGGTACGAAATGACCAGAAAATATTAATTAGTAATTAATAGCGTTCGGATTTTATGTAAAAAATATATTTTTTATCACCACAATATTGTAGATATATCCATTCTACACTGAAATAATACGATTAATGGTATAAATAAATTACATATTTTGCACAAGACCGATGTTCGCGGTCGTTATTTTGTAAATTTATTAGTTGGTGTTTTTAACCAGAATTTCTTGCCAAAATCTTTTGTAATTAGAACGAAAGAGTTTATGAAAACAAATAGCGTAGAAATTGTTCGCTTTGTTAATGAAAGCTTGATGACTTTTTTTGCTCCAAATATTCTGCAGACTGAAAAAATTCTTCTATTCGTCACAGATGCGGTAGCGTGTATGGCTAAAGCAGGGGCAAATTTAAACATTTTTTACAAAAATTTAATTCACGTGACTTGTTTAGGGCGTGGAATAAATAGAGTTTGCGAAGAAATTAAAGGTCAGTGTCCTTTAGGTGATTCTTAAATTTCCATCTTGAATTATTTAAGAAAGCACCTCTACGAGTCCAAGTATATAAAGAAAAATTGCTGAATGTTCCTCTACCATCTAAACCGGTAATTACCCGTGGGGAACGCGGTTAGATGCAGCCATATTCCTCTAGAATAACTATAATCATAGAAAAAAGATTGTACTAGACTTTTCTTATTCAGCTGAGTCAATTATAAAACCCAAAAGTTTATTCGATAAACCCGAGATTCTAGATCAGTGGATGTATATTAAAGCCCATTATATTTTTTTAAGTGAATTAATTCAAAAGTTAGAGACTAACCAAATATCTTTATTAGAGTCAATTTCTATTGTAGAACATTGTGAAAATTTATTGAAAAATGTTCCAGTTCCAACTGGTAAAGTTATACTAGGTACATTATATAGTGTTACAACAAAAAATGATGGTTTTCAAAAGTTAACAGAAATATCAAAAATTGTATCATCATCATTAAGTTCAACTATTAAAGATAATAATTTACATTTATACCCCGAACATCTGGCGCCATTAAAATATGCACCTATCACCTTAGTTGAAGTCGAAATAACGTATTTAACATAAAAATATTTTATGCGATAGAAGATAAAATTCTAGTGACTAAAATCTAGAAAAGTACGTAATTATTAATTGGTACAATAATAAGTTAAGTAGATTTCATTGCGAAAGTGAATAGTTCTTAGTAATATCCATAGAATTATAATGTATATAGCTATTAATAGTAATCCTTTACCATATTATTATGCAATGTTCGTATCATATATTATGTAACAATAATTATTTTTTATTCAAAAAAGTTATAAAGCCCCTTACCACAATTAATAATCGCCTATTAATTTTGTTTTTAACGATATGAATGCTTTCGTATGCGTCGAGATCTCTGGAGTTGTTGATATTTTTGAAAAGTTTTAATTCTTTTATCGTGACCTTGTGGTCCGTGTCCAATGTATTGTTTGCAACGCTCGATTTTTCTGGTTATTAAATTTAGTATGTGACATATGTTCTTTAAAACGGGATTTTATTGAGAGTTTCATTTGATCTATATATTTCAGATTACAATAGTCGCAATTAATTTCACATATACCTGACTTCAAATTCAAATTAACTTTATCTTTTGTATTGCCTAGGAGACCTTTGATTGTGTTTTCGGACCTAAAAGCGACTTGGAGAACTTGTTCTTTAACATCCCTAACATTAACAACTGTAAAACATGAATAGAGTTTTCTTTCATCTAAATCTACTAAATACATATACACATATACACATATATACTTATATATATATATATATATATGTGTATATATATATATATATAGTAAACCTAATCAGTAGGCGATTAAAGGTCTGTATATTACTTCAAAATATATGTATTTAAGAAACTCTACATGTTTCGGCTGTGTACGCCTTTATCAAGAGAATACAAAATATGAATGACAGGATATAAATGTCAAGTCACTTGACATTTATATCCTGTCATTCATATTTTGTATTCTCTTGATAAAGGCATACACAGCCGAAACATGTAGAGTTTTTTAAATACATATATTTTGAAGTAATATACAGACCTTTAATCGCCTACTGATTAGGTTTACCATATCATACCAAGGTCACGAAGTTATTATATATATATATATATATATATATATATATATATAGGATATAATATATAAGTGTTTAGATAATTTCTTAGCCGTTTTTATCAAATGTTATATATATATATATATATATATATATATATATATATGGTAGATTAAATTAGTTGGCGATTTAAGGTCTGGTTTTACTTCAAAATGTATATATTTTTGATGTTTGAATGTAAACATTGCTCTCTACAAATTACAAAGCAAATTCAAAGCGAAATGTTTAATTGAAAAATTTTGTCTACGTTGGGACTTGAACCCAAGTCTACGGTTTGCCGGACCATTGCTTTACCACTTAAGCCACGATAGACCTTGTTTCAAGCTATTTAGAAATGCATTATAAAGTAACAGTGTTAATCATTCAGATGTCAGTTATTGAAAGTAGATGTCAGGTTTTAAAGCAGAAGTTAGTTTTGAAAGCGGATGTCAGTTTTGAAAGCAGATGTCAGTTATTGAAAGTAAATCTCAGTTATTGAAAACAGATGTTTGTTTTTGAAAGCAGATGTCAGTGTTGAAGCTTTGAAATTGCTAATTATTACTCCATAGCTCTATATGTGTTTAGATAATTTCTTAGCTGTTCATTAAATATATCAATTGATAAATTATTGGACTTTTTCGGATTTTAACTGACATTTGCTTTCAAGAACTGACATCTGCTTTCAAAACTGACATCCGCTTTCAAAACTGACTTCTGCTTTCAAACCTGACTTCTGCTTTCAAACCTGACATATACTTTCAGACTGACATCTGAATAATTAACACTGTTACTTTATAGTGCATTTCTAAATAGCTTGAACCAAGGTCTATCGTGGCTTAAGTGGTAAAGCAACGGTCCGGCAAACCGTAGACTTAGCTTCAAGTTCCAAAGCAGACAAAATTTTTCAATTAAAAATTTCGTATGATTTGCTTTGTAATTTGTAGACAACAACGCAACTACATATTAATTTGATAATATTTGTAAATACTTCATATAAAATCCGAAAAACTCCTAGAATTTATGAATTGATATATTTAATGAACGGCTTAGAAATTATCTAAACATATATACAGGGTGAGTTTTTTTGAATGTTTAGCATTGGGATCTCAGAAACTACTGGAGATAGAAAAACGCTTAAATGGGGAAAGATGCGCAGTTTTACGAGTTTGATTTAAAACTGCTTTTGTTTCTCCGATAACTTTCATGGCTTATTAGATATTCAAAGAAAACTAAATTTTACGATTTTCTTTAAACATGCTTAGCATCGTTAATAGTAATTTTAGAGAAAAAGTGTTCAGACAAAAGTTTTAGATAATTTTACGCCAAATAAAACTATGTAGCTAATATTTTTTTTTCGTTCACCATTATCGAGTTATGTCACAAACTTGTGTTTTTTTAAATGGAAACCATAGTTAGTTTTGACATCATTAAAAAGCTTATTTTTTGCTGATTACAATGATATAAGGTTTGATATGGTTATTTTAAAAAATAAAGAGGATATAGACATTTCTATGATTGTTCACTTTATAAGATAAAAACTTAAAAAAAAAATGTTTGGTGTTTTGTAATTCAAAAAACGAAAAATCCGAGTTACAATAGTGTTCGTTGGAGCAGTCGAGATAAATATACTAACATTGCTTTCACGTTGAGTCACAGAAGTGAAAGCTGTTAATTTTTACTTTTAAGTCAAGTTAATAATCAAACATTGACAATTAACTAGTAATTAATTTAATTGTAACTTAACTATAAGCGGTGCAAACGGCCGTTAATCATAAGTCTGCATTGGCTATGGAACTTTCTAACGTAGAAAAGCGTGATATGGTTGAATGTTACATTCAGTGCCAGAAAAATTCTACTAGAGCTGCTGAAGTTTATTTTGAAAATTATTTTGACCGACGTCAGCCGTCGCTACCTACTTTTAAGAGATTATGGGATAATTTAGCAGATTACGGTTCGTTCGTTAAACCAAAATCAAAAAAAGGGATGGATGAAGATAGAGAAATAAACAGATTAGCAAGTGTCGCTCATAATCCATCTATATCAACCCGACAAATTTCAACAGAAATGGGCTCCTCTCAACGCACTATTGTCAGAGTGTTGAAGAAGCATAAATTTTGTCCCTACAAATTATCAGTATCACAAACTTTACATGAAGGTGATAACATCAGACGAATAGCTTTTTGTAGATGGTTTAAAGATCAGTGTCAAAACGATCCACACTTTTCAATGAAAATATTATGGACTGATGAATCTCATTTCACAAATTGTGGAATGTTTAATAGGCACAATGAGCATATATGGTCTCAAACAAATCCACTTCACGTTGAATATAGGAGACCACAAATTAAATTTGGGTTTAATGTTTGGTGTGGTGTTATGGGATCAACTGTTCTTCCTCCTTTTATTTTTGATGGATCACTAACTGGCAATCGTTATCTTAATTTTTTACAACAAGATTTCGAGGAAATGTTAGATAATTTAAATTTAAGAACCCGAGCAATGCTGCAATGGTTTCAACATGACGGAGCGCCTCCGCACAATCAACTGAATGTTAGAAATTATTTAAATTTGAACTTCCCTAATCAATGGATAGGACGAAATGCACCCATTGAATGGCCGGCTAGATCCCCTGATTTATCAGTTTTGGATTTTTTCTTGTGGGGTGTGCTAAAGGACACAGTATTCAAAAGAATATATGAAACAATCGACGATTTAAGAGAAGCTGTCTTAGTTGCTTTTAATAACATCGATAGGCGTAAAGTCCGCAATGCTACAAATTCTGTTGTGAAGAGATGCAATTTGTGTATTAATAATAATGGAGGTATCTTTGAACATTAATAATGTTGTGTGCCCTTAATAAAAGTTCTTATAGTTTTCATTTTATTACTACATAAGATTTCAAAATAAGTTTTCGTTTGGTTTGTATTTTATCAGTTCGAAATTCAATTGTTTTCCATAAAAACCATAAAAATGTCTATATCCTCTCTATTTTTTAAAATAACCATATCAAACCTTATATCATTGTAATCTGCAAAAAACAAGCTTTTTAATGATGTCAAAACCAACTATGGTTTCCATTTAAAAAATCACAAGTTTGTGTCATAACTCGATAATAGTGAACGAAAAAAAAATATTAGCTACACAGTTTTATTTGGCGAAAAATTATCTAAAACTTTTGTCTGATCACTTTTTCTCTAAAATTACTATTAACGATTGTAAGCATGTTTAAAGAAAATCGTAAAATTTAGTTTTCTTTGAATATCTAATAACCCATGAAAGTTATCGGAGAAACAAAAGCAGTTTTAAATCAAACTCGTAAAACTGCGCATCTTTCCACATTTAAGCGTTTTTCTATCTCCAGTAGTTTCTGAGATCCCAATGCTAAACATTCAAAAAAACTCACCCTGTATATATATATATATATATATATATATATATATATATAACAATTGATAAATTATTGGAGTTTTTCGGTAAAACTGACAGTCCGGCAAACTGTAGACTTGGGTTCGAGTCCCAACATAGACAATATTTTTCAATTAAAAAATTTCTTATGATTTGCTTTGTAATTTGTAGACAGCAATGTTTACATCCCCCCTTACTTTGCAATTACATACATACTAACTTGATATTTGTAACTATTTCATATAAAAGCCGAAAAACTCCAATAATTTATCAATTGTTATATTTAATAAACGGCTAAGAAATTATCTAAACACTTATATATATATATATATATATATATATATATATAAATATAATAACTTCGTGACCTTGGTATGATATGGTAAACCTAATCAGTAGGCGATTAAAGGTCTGTATATTACTTCAAAATATATGTATTTAAAAAACTCTACATGTTTCGGCTGTATACGCCTTTTTCAAGAGAATACAAAATATGAATGACAGGATATAAATGTCAAGTAATTAAGTTGCTATGGTTTAAATTATTCAAAGATACATTCTAGTAATAATAATAAATCATGCCTTAGTATTCCAAAAAATAGATAACAAGGTGTGAAAATATGTGCTGTTCGCTGCTAGCAATTTGTGTCTCCTTCTGGGTATGAACTTGTGTGTTGGTTGCTGCTGGCAGCTTGCGTCTCTCTATGGGTGTGTGGTTTTGTGTGAGAGCGTAAGTGTAGGGTTTTGTATGTCGGTGCGTTCGTGCGTGTGTTTAGTGATCGGTCGCATGAATTTAGAGAGGTCGGATAACCAGCCGTTGCGTAGGGCCGCCAACCCTTTCCCGACAACTTCTTTACAATTCCGTGCAGTACTTCGACGGTCTGACCCCCGCCCCAACGAGGCAAGGCGCAGACAGGCGAAGCGCACCCTGTACGGGGTTGCTCATCGCAACTAAGGGAACACTCTTAGTGGCTACCTCGGTCGACGATGGTCACACTTATGCCATCTTAACGTTTTCCGCCGAAGCGGGGGCATAGCACACACGTCGAACGTGTGTGTGCTGTTAACGGCAACCTAGCCAGGTTGTCGCCCAGGACCGGTCCTAGTGGTGTGTGCATTGCGCGGCGACGAGATAGCGCCGCGTAGCATGGTTCCTCACTCTTGCTGGAAAGGCGGTATATATATATATATATAATGGTATATATATATATATAATGTATAAACATATATATATATATATATATATATACAAGCTAATATGTATGTACAAATGTTTTCAATATACATCGCGTTTTGTAAAGAAGGGTGCCGTAGGAAATTATAACTCAGCTTAAGATAAAAAAAATTCTTACTTAAAATGGATGAAATCGGCAAAAAGCTCTTACATTTGTTTCTGTAAGCAATGTTCGCGGTGGTGAGAAAGTTTTACACATCTACGGATGTAACACAAGCGTAATTAAAATAATCTTTATAAATAGATAGTGGCTCTGTAGATGCATCAACACAAATTTGTCTTAATCTAGTAAAATCAATACATTTGTTCAAAATACTATCGAACTTTCTACTACGCGAACGTTTTTTGCGTCGCCTATATTGTGCAGTAATGATTTCACTTCGTACCGATTCCATTAACGATAACCGAATATTTTGCAATTTTTCAAAAGCACTGCTTAACTAAAATATAAACATCTGGCCGGCATAAAAGACCTAACACAATGCATGCAATGAACCTGCTAGGTGCGTCTCGTAAGAAAAAAATTTTTGGCGAACATCTCTTACAATAAATAATTTCTTTGTTAATACTTAAATCTTATCGGACTGTATATATTAAGAAAAATGCTGAGTTGCAATTTCATACGAGCACGTGTTCTTCATAAAACTCGATGTGTTTTGAAAACGTTCATTTGAATATATTAACTTATACTGAGTATGATTCTGGAATTGGGTAAAATCTGACAACTCTAGTTATGATACAGTATTTTTGCAAAATAAATAATTTACAATCAATATTCTCTTGACCTGTTAGCGTTATGAGCATTTTCAATTATATACAATGTATTATGTTTACTTTGGAAAATTTGATTATATTGTAAATATACAAAGAGAGGAACGAACATACGTTGTTTTAATGAAATAGTACCCACTAAAAAGACAATCTGAAAAAATTGCATTCAACGTTGAAAATACATTTCATTTTACATTAAAAAATTCTGTTTGCTTTAAATTTTCGATCAAAATTGGCTCTAAAAAATCTCATAATTATTTACATTTACAATATGAACAAAACGAGATTCAGGAAAGGTTGACGTGGAAGTTTTTGTGAACTTGTTATTTAATTAAATTTAATTAAAATCGGGGTGAGTCGGGAAGTTTTTAAAAAATAAAAGTTTAGTCTATTTAAAAAAAAAGAAAATAAATATTACTGTTAGTTTCGTTAGTGTCTGCAAAACAACTGTTGGAACGCTACGCTACCATTTTCTTCTTTCTCGTTTTCAAATTCTAATAAACACAAAACTAATCAAGTAAATGTAAATACGTCGTGCGTTTATTATGGTATGTTGGAAAAAGTTATTATTTAGCTTATTCAGCTAAATTAATATCTTTACGAGTGAAATCTGTCAATAATATATTTGATAAAATCGAACCAATCGATAGCCGACTGGTAATGCACTGGCTTATTATGCTGGAATCCCGGGATTGGATCCGGAGTTTGGCTGTCCAGGAAGCTTTTCTTGATTTTCCATCGCGTTTAAGGTGAATTCCAACAACTAAGTATCATAAGTGGCTTAACGAGCACAGGATTAATAATAACCCATGGACTGCCAATGCCCCCCGTAATTTGCGTTAAGCTATTGAGGAATTGCCAAGGCATGAATTATAATTATATTTAGAATAAAATTGGAATGATATGGTGTGCGGTGGCTTTGAAATGATTTAACTCATTCTTGAGTAATTGTAAACAACTTTTTGTACTAAAGGATCATAAATCTATTATACGGGCTATTTATTTCAGTGCTCTTCAGGGATCTGTTCTTGGTCCCACACTTTTTACGATTTTTATAATTATTTATTATTTATTTATAATTATTATATTATTTATAATATACAGTGTGGTCATAAAGTTTGGAACCAAGCTTATAACCGCATTATTTTACATTTTTAGGAAAAACGCTCGGACAGGTAAATTTTCTTTTTTAAAACGCCATCTTTTGACATACAATTTGTTTCTATGACGTCATTAGTTTTCGAGTGATGACGTTATCAACACTTTCTTTAAATGGCAACCATATTATTTTTTTCTCGTTTTTGGTAGATCTTTATATCTACCAAATAGTGATATAAAACAATTGGTATGTTGCATCACAATTTTTTTGAAAAAATGATATAAATTTAGAAAAAAATACGAAAATTTTATTTTTGTACAAAATTAAAATTAAATTAAAAAAATACATCTGAACTTAAATTTATTGTAACAGTTAACGTAAATTTTTAAAATGGACCCCACCAACCAACTGACACTGTCCCAGCCGAGTGTAAACACTTCGTATACTCGCCTCAATTATGTCTGGGGATATTTGTGTAAGTTCTACGCGAATTCGTTCTTTTAAATCTTCTATTGTTCGGTTTGTTAAAATACTCTTTCGATTTCAAATAACACCACAAAAAAAAGTCTAACGGAGTCAGGTCAGGAGAACGAGGGGCCATTCTATGGCGCCTCTCCGTCCAAACCATTTATTGGGAAATATTTCGTCAAGATAGTGGCGAACCTTTACACCATAATGGGGAGGCGCCCAGGCGCGGCTCGTGATGACGTATTTGGGGGTTGGGTACAATGATGTGAGTGCTTCGTGTATTCTTGCGTACTAACTGAGACGTTTTCTCAGTGAACACAGAAAAGACACGAGGCACTCGCATCATTGTACGCAACCCCCAAATACGGTATCACGAATCACGAGCCGCGCCTGGAGGCGCCCCATCTTGTTGAAACCAAATATTTGGATGGGGTACATCACCATCCTCGTGATTTGGGAAAATAACAGCGAGCGCTAACCCATACGTTAACTTTTCCTCTGCGCTGAGCATGACACGCTTGAGTCCAATGCGGATTGTTCTGCGACCAATATCTGCAATTATGGCGGTGAACAGATCCATTTAGGCAGAACGTAGCTTCATCTGAGAAGAGGATGTTTTCCAAGAAATTTGGATTTTGGTCACAACGTAACATTACGTCTTCACAGAACTGCAGTCGACGATCTTCGTCATCCTCATGTAATTCCTGTGCAAGTTGAACTTTGTAAGGACGATAGTGTTCTTTTTTAAATAAGTTGACGACAAATGAGTGAGCCACCTGATTGGCTAACGCAAGTTGTCTGGTGGAAACATGATGCCTTTCTTCTGCTTCTAGAAGCACATTTAATTTCACATCTTCTCCTACTTGAGGTCTACCTTGCCGTGGTCGATCTTTTACGGATCCAGTTTCGGTAAACTTTCCAACTAGTTTTGTCACCGTAGACCTGGTAATTGGAGGTCTATCAGGGTGTTCATGATTAAACAAATCGCATGCTTCTGCATGCGTTCTTTGCCTGTCCCCATACCCAACCATAATTAAAATTTCGATTCTTTCTCGCTCAGATAAATGTGCCATTTTTTATATTAGCGAAAATGAACAATTTTTACGCAATATCTGAAAAATTTAACGTCAAAAATAGAAGTAAATAATTCAACAATGTTGTCGCCATAGAAACAATTTCAAACTAAAATTTTTGTACATAAATTGTATAAAAAGAAGCAAGAATGTCATAAAGAAATATCTTGCAAAAAGTGCGTGTTTTTGTTTTTGTAAATTTTTTGCATAGTAACATGAGTACATGTGCTTTTGACGATCCGGTTTGTTCAAGAAGAATATTTAAGTCCTCACACAAGACAGAAGTGTGAAAAAAACTTACTTACATATTTCAGTAAATTTTGTAAGCTTAATTAGTTTTTGAAATCTTCAATTTTTGGGCGATAATTTTAATTAAGAAATGGTCTGCCACATCATGGCAATTTTTTAAATAAATTAAACATCTTTGGCCCTTTTTTGTGAAACTATTTAATGTTAAATAAGATTTTTTAATAAGTAATTGGCCGATTGGGAAGACGAATTTCTTTTGACCTGTAGCAAATAACGCAGATTACTATTGATCGCAAAGCATTTACACTCGGCTGGGACAGCGTCAGTTGGTTGGTGGGGTCCATTTTGAAAATTTACATTAACTGTTACAATAAATTTAAGTTCAGATGTATTTTTTTAATTTAATTTTAATTTTGTACAAAAATAAAATTTTCGTATTTTTTTCTAAATTTATATCATTTTTTCAAAAAAATTGTGATGCAACTTACCAATTGTTTTATATCACTATTTGGTGGATATAAAGATCTACCAAAAACGAGAAAAAAATAATATGGTTGCCATTTAAAGAAAGTGTTGATAACGTTATCACTCGAAAACCAATGACGTCATAGAAAAAAATTGTATGTCAAAAGATGGCGTTTTAAAAAAGAAAATTCACCTTTTCGAGCGTTTTTCCTAAAAATGTAAAATAATGCGGTTACAAGCTTGGTTCCAAACTTTATGACCACACTGTATATTCCTCAATAGCTTGACGCAAATTACAAGGGGCGTTGGCAGTCCATGGGTTATTATTAATACTGCGCCCGTGAAGCCACTTAAGATATTTAGTTGTTGAAATTCACCTTAAACGCGATGGAAAATCAAGAAAAGCTTCTTGGACAGCCAAACTCCGGATCCAATCCCGGGATTCCAGCATAATAAGCCAGTGCATTACCAGTCGGCTATCGATTGGTTCGATTTTATCAAATATATTATTGACAGATTTCACTCGTAAAGATATTAATTTAGCTGAATAAGCTAAATAATAACTTTTTCCAACATACCATAATAAACGCACGATGTATTTACATTTACTTGATTAGTTTTTGTTTATTAGAATTAGAAAACGAGAAAGAAGAAAATGGTAGCGTAGCGTTCCAACAGTTGTTTTGCAGACACTAACGAAACTAACAGTAATATTTATTTTCTTTTTTTTTAAATAGACTAAACTTTTATTTTTTAAAAACTCCCGACACCCCGATTTAAATTAAATTTAATTAAATAACAAGTTCACAAAAACTTCCACGTCAACCTTTCCTGAATCTCGTTTTGTTCATAATGTAAATGTAAATAATTATGAGATTTTTTAGAGCCAATTTTGACCGAAAATTTAAAGCAAACAGAATTTTTTAATGTAAAATGAAATGTATTTTCAACGTTAAATGCAATTTTTTCAGATTGTCTTTTTAGTGCGTACTATTTCAATTAAAACAACGTATGTTCATTCCTCTCTTTGTATATTTACAATATTATCAAATTTTCCAAAGTAAACATAATACATTGTATATAATTGAAAATGCTCATAACGCTAACAGGTCTAGAGAAAATTGATTGTAAATTATTTATTTTGCGAAAATACTGTATCATGATTAGAGTTGTCAGATTTTTACCCAATGATCTTATTAAATTTCTTACGCTTACGCAATTGTTTCTTATGCAGTTAATAATAACATTTTAATTACAGACTCATCTCTGAATCGGGTTTTCGATACGATCCAGGTAATTTGGAAAAAAATATTTCTTTGGGTATGTAATAATAAATTATGCATCAATGATGATAAACGCAATTATATTATTTTCAATTACTGGTCCAAGCTTAATGAATAGCTTCTGTTGACTGTACGCGGTTTTTGGGTCGTGGGTTGAGTGGGATTTGAAGTGGCATCTAGCAGTTGTCCGTCGGGAAGTTATTATACTTTGTTATGTCGCCTTTTTGGTAAATATTAATTTTAACATTTCATATTTGACAGTCTTGGAGTAATGACGTGTCAAATTTATTATGAATAAATATTCGATAAATAAACGTGCTTTAATTGTTAAAACATTTTATACAAATCAATCATTGATTTCTGTAACGATGAGAAAGTTACGTGTACATTTTGGTCCAACGAAACGCACTACTTGTCACATAGTGAAAAATTTCGAAGAAAGAGAGTCCGTAGGTAAAGGTCTGTAGCTGATTGGGTCAAGCGTGGACTGCACCATACTGCAAGATTGCCTGAGAATATTGCCGCTATTCAAGAAGATGTTCAAAACAATCCATCACCCTCAATTCTACTCCGTGTTCAGGAACTTGGTTTACAAAAACAAATTTGGCCACAATTATGTACAAAGATTTGAAATTGTTTCCATTTTAAATTCAATTAACACAACATCTTCTTCTACAAGACCATTCACGCCGCCGTACATATGTCAATAGGATGTTACAGTTCGCCTTTGTGAACTCTGATTTTCATGAAAAACTAATAATGAGTGACGAAGTGCACTTTCATTTTAATATGTGAAAAATCGGTTCTGGGCAATGGAAAACCCACAAATTATTCATCGTAAGTCACCTTCATATCCATTAAAAGTGGCAGTTTGGTCTGCAGTTTGGTTCAGAAGAGTCATTGGACCTTACTTTTTGAAAATGAAAACGATTTAACGGTAACTGTCACTTGTGAACGATATTTTGACATGATTAAAAACTTTTTGACGCCAGAACTGCATATTTTGGGCTTAATTAATATGTGGTTCCAGCAAGACGGTGCCATAACACATACAACCAGAATTACTATGGAATTACTGCGAGACCTCTTTCTACAACAAGTTATTTAAAAAAATAGTGATGTTGAATGGCCTCCACGATAACCGCATTTGACTGCTCCAGACTTTTTTTGTGAGGGGATGTCTGAAGAGCAAGGTATATGTAAATATGCTGACTAGTACGTATATCATAGACAATATCATGCTGTATTCCAATCATTCTTTTTATATTTTCGTTTGTGACTCGCTTCATTCTAGTCTAACCTCACAACTGTATATTACTATACTTCTAACAGTGGATTATATATTCTCCTTTTATTTTCTTTCGTGATCCTACAGATCACAATTCAGCATAGATATTGCTCTTCTTCTTTGCAAATTCCACTCACATATTGCTTGATTGAGTTTCCCGTCATTAGTTATCTTCTGGCCGAGATATTTATATATATTGCAGTGTTTAATGTTTTGCCCAGTACTCGAGAGTTAAGTCTTGTTCTCCTCCAATATATTCTGTTTTATTTATGTATACTTCTAATCTCAACTTTCTATACTCCTTAATAAGTTTGAGCGCCATATGTTCCATGTCATCTATGTTGTGTGCTATAACAACGTGATCATCTGCAAATGACAGAGCATAAACTTTCTAAAATTCATAACATAAGTTCCTTAAATTTGAAGTATAAATGAATAAATTTAATGAAATAAAAATGAAGAAGCAGTATTACTTAATTTCCACTTTATTGAGGTAAAACCCCATTACAATTGTTCCGACACATAGTATTTTCCTCGGAAGGAGTTGTGTTACAAAGAAAACCTAAAGGATGTTGACAAATTTAAACTTAAATGAATATTAGGTATATGAAAAAAATAATTATACTTAGAAGGATGGTTCAATAATAGGTACTTTCTAATTCAAGATGTAAACTTTATTACACAGAGGGACGAAAGTTTACCGAGTACAAACACAAAAACGGGAAAACCAAAATAGATAAAAGAATCAGTTGTAAAATAGGCATAATAAAGGAGAATAGCCGAAATCTATATAATTGTTGA
This sequence comes from Melolontha melolontha, assembly GCA_935421215.2. Lineage (NCBI taxonomy): Eukaryota > Metazoa > Arthropoda > Insecta > Coleoptera > Scarabaeidae > Melolontha > Melolontha melolontha. Next base: position 52,122,724 of record OW285239.1, read on the forward strand.
GTAAAAGGTCTATATTTTTATATATCAAAATTTCCTTAATTTCAAGTAAATTTAATTTTTGCGATTTATTTTCTGTGTAAAATTTTAAAGTTATAATTAAAATTATGGGCTTTTTCTCTCAGACGTATTGCATAATGTGAGCCATTCTTGTTATTAATATAACTTCGTTCATGTACACTGCCCGATATATATATATATATATATATATATATATATATATATATAAGGTAAACTTAATAAGTCGGCGATTAAAGGTCTGGTTCATTACTTCAAAGTATATATATTTAAAACAACCCTACATGTTTCGGCAATGATGCCTTTGTCAAGGGAATAAAGACATCATTGCCGAAACATGTAGGGTTGTTTTAAATATATATACTTTGAAGTAATGAACCAGACCTTTAATCGCTAAGTTAAATGGTACTCGCGAAGCTGGCGCAGCGAAGGCTACTTCGATTCAAAATGGATTAAGGCTATATGAAGATTTTTTTGTAAAAAAAATTTTGCAACATTTTTATTTATTGTTGTACTATATGGAGATGTACTGTATGTAAAATGTATTCAAACAATATCTCATTAATTTAATCAAGAATTATTTACTTTCCAAATATCATTTATTATATTTAGCCTTAACTGAAAATGAAAAAAGGACATAATTTTCTTAATAGAAGCTCGGGAATATTTTTGCATAGGTAATATCAAAATTCCCAAATCCCCGACACGAACGAAGAAAATTCCACGAAAGATGATTTCTTTGGGGTAGGATTGTCGGTAATATGATTTAGATCTCTTGGGAGTATTTCTCGCACACTAGAGGCCACTTGTAAAAGCGCCTGAAATCAACTTTCATCCGGAGCAGTATTTTTCAAATTATTAAATACATCAATACCGTCTACATCTGTAGATGTACCTATATATGTGCATATGTCTATATAAAAGAAAAAGATGTGTACATTCATACTACATTTTTATTCAAAAAAAAAAAGGGAAACAGGAATATTCTCGAACAGACTCGAAATTGGTATTTACATTTTAATTTGCATTGATGAAAGCGAAATGAGGGAGAAAAATGTCTTTTAAAGGAACATTAAGCGTTATGTGTAGGTATAGTTAAAGTAACGTTGATGGATAATATGATGTTCTTGTATACATACAATATTTGCATAAATTAGATAAGGCAAATAAGATTATCCAAAATATACAAGCCTGGCTTAAAATAGAATGATCGATTTTCCAATATTCATTATTGGCGTCACCATATAACGGTAAATATATCTCTAAAAAGTTAATGGTATGTTAATATGGAATTGAATATTCCTGAAAAACACTCATAAAATATAAGTAACTTGATAGGGGTTCCTTTATAGCAACAGTAGAAACATTTTAAGTATTATTAAATCAAAATATATTGTCGAAGCTTTTAGCCGAATATATTCATTAAATGCTTATGAGGAAAATTCAATCAAAATCATGTCGTGTTATGCATATACAGAGTGGCCCAAAATGACCGAAGGGGCTTGAGTTCTTTATAACTTCTTATTTAAGACTTAATTATTAATTTTTTTTAATTTTAAATACAGTATATTAATGGAGAATATTTTGAACTTAATTATGAAAAATTATATCTCGCAAGTGGTGGCCATTTTCTGCTTCGCATATTCGTGCTCTTTCCAAAACATTTTCCATAACCTTTCGCAAAAATTCAGGTGTTATGTTGTTGATTTCGTCGCGTATATTATTTTTTAATTGCTATATGGTTCGAAGCTTATTAATATAGACTTTTCCTTTCAAAATAACCCCAAAGGAAACAGTCTGAAGCGGTTCAATCCGGTGAACGCGGAGGCCAATTAAAATCACTTGTACGGGAAATAATTCGTTCACCAAAGATATCGCGTAAAAGAGCCATTGTCTCCCTCGCAGTGTGCGCTGTGGCTCCATCCTGTTGGAACAATACTTGCGGATGGTTTTCCACGGCTGGCATTAAAAAATTTTCCAACATTGTCCGATATCTAACACCAGTGATGGAAACGCCGACACCGTGTTCATTTTCAAAAAAATATGGGAAAATTATCCTTTCCGACGAAACACCGCACCAAACGGTACACTTAAGTGGGTGTAATTCTCGCTGTTGAACTACTCTTGGATTTTCCGTAGCCCATATCCTGCAGTTTTGCCTATTAACGAACCCATTTAATTGGAAATGGGCTTCGTCGCTCATAATTAAATTATGAATAAAATCATGATTTTCTTCTGCTTTTTGACGAAAATAAATTGCATAATCAAGTCGTTGCTGGTAATCTGTCGGTTTCAATTGCTGGATAAGCTGAATTTTGTATGGAAACATTCTTATTGTATACAAAATTCTCTGCAGCGACCCTCTTGAGAGGCCAAGTTGTGTCGAACGTCTCCTGGTTGATGTTTCTCCATCTTCCCGAATACTCTCCTGTACCCGTTCAATATTGTCATCCGTGTGCACCGTTCGTCGTCTTCCGGCACCAGGAAGGTTCCTTACTGCCCCTTGTTCTCGAAAATTTGCAACCAGACGGTTTATTGATGACTCTGAGGGTCCAACCCGCACATTAAAATAACGACGATATGCACGCTGAGTCAAAACAATGGATCGTTGATTTGAGAAATAATGTTCAACGATTTTGGCAAGTTGTTCAATTGTGTACTGTTCCATTTTAAATTCCCCAAGTCTTCTTTACAAAATACTGAAAACAGAAAAAAAAAATTATAATAAAAAAGTTATAAGGAATTAAAACCCCTTCGGTCATTTTGGGCCAGCCTGTACAAGGGACACTTTAAAACTATTGAAGAGAACAGGCTGACTAAATAATAATTTATTTGATCCTTCAGACTATAGTAGTAGAGATAAGTTATCAATTTTGAGATAAAGCCTTAATAGTTGTCGCAGTCATTATTACACGTGAATAAGTAGAATAGATATTCATATATTATACAAGACACTTGAAAATACTTGATTGTACAAGACTTATTGCCTGAAACATCGTGAAACATACAAGCTGTGTTTTTTTAGGCAATACGTCGAGTTTTGAGAATTTTCATGTGTCGACTTGTATACAGGTAGACTAAATCATGGAAATAAAAAGAAAAAAGTATTGCGAAACGAGCCATGATGATAACTAACAAATCGAAGTTTTGGCAGCGAATATATTCGTTCGTATATTCAATTTGTGTCCTAATACCGGGCGGCTACAAAAGAACCATCGGGTTTGAAAAACCTACATTTCAGAAAGTATTATAGATAGAATAGTAAATGGCATGTCTATAGTCAGGGACAACCTTCAAGTTTAGAACGTGCGCATACGTACATCGCTTGACATGCGCACACCGAAGCCAGCACGCAGTATGCAAAATGGCGACGATGCAACAAAAAGCGTTTTGCGTGTTAGAGTATGCGCGATGTTTCTCGATTGTTACGGTGCAACGGTACGTTCCGACGGCAATACGAAAGAGATCCTCCAGGTCATCAGAGCATTCTACGATGGTATCGGGAATGTCAGAAAACAGGTTCACATACTAAACGTAAAAGCACCGGACGGCCACGAGTGCCTAAAGCAACGGTGGATGCGGTTAGACAATGCTTCGTCGTTCACCTCAACAATCTACCAGTGGCGCAGGCCGTGTACTTGGACAACTATGTCAAGCGAACCGAGTTTTGTTGTGACATGAAGACAGTAATAGAGGACGACGAATTTGCTAACCGTCTTGTGTTTAGCGACGAAGCTACATTTCATTTAAGTGGCAAGGTGAAGCCTTATAACATTCGAATTTGAGGTACGAAACCACCTCATGTCATTGTACAACATGAAAGGGATTCTCAAAAATTGAATGTCCTCTGGGCTGTATCCAACACAAAAGTGTTTCTTACGTCAAAAAACTGTGACCGGTATATCCTACCTCGATATTTTGAAATTCTGGCTATTTCCGCAACTGACAGATTATTCAAACAACTTTATATTCCAACAAGATGGTTCTCCACCTCATTGGCATAATGAAGTGCGTCGGTATCTAAACGAGGTGCTACCTCAACGTCGGATAGGCCGTTGTGCTGAAACAGATGTGGCATTGTACGCGTGGCCTCCCAATTCTCCCGATCTTACCCTGTGTGATTGTTTCCTTTGAGGGTATATTAAAGACAGGGTTTACGTACCACCATTACCTACAACACTTGACGAACCCAGAAGACGCATTACTCCTGCTGTTAACAGTATTGACCGAGACACCTTGCAGCGTGTATAGACTGAACTAGAATCCTTTGGACGTTTGTCGTGTGACTCGAGGGCCCACATTTAACATTTGTAATAATATGCTTACAAACTTGATTATTTTCTCTGCATATAGACATATCATTTACTATTCTGTCTATAATACTTTCTGGAATATAGCTTTCTCAAACCCGATGATTCTTTTGTAGTAACCCTGTACGCCTATAACCGCTGTTATACATAACTACGGAAAATCCTGATTTTCTTTGGTTCACAATTTTGGAATGATATAGTCACTTATTATACCATAAGTAGTTAAAGTATTATCGATTATTTTTGGGGTGCTATCATGAATGTTTATTGTGTTACTTTAACTACGAATTAATATGTGGCGGACTATTCCAGGAGTTCTACCATTTTTTCAAATTAGTTTCCGAATAAGTTACTTAATGTTCATAGAAACGAGTAAATAAACTATTGTCAATTTGAAGAATTAGATTTAATTCGAATTTCTTGCATTATTTTTGACGAATAATAGGTAAATAAATTGCGTTCTAATATGGAAACTAGTTCAAAAAGGTTCGGTGACGAATCAGACGGGGAAAATTCAGAAAAATATTCCATTAAATACGAAGAAAGCAGGAGATTATGTGTGGAGTTACAGATTTATTGACAGAAAAAAATTACAAATTGGAGGCATCCACATCTTCTGCTGAAATTAATATAATGATATTGAAATGTTGGGAATATAATACGAAAAAAGGAATGGTACAGATTACAAAGAAGGAGTGGTGAAACATAACTGGAACATTACCGTTAAATTAGTCCAAGAGTTATATTTCAATAAGTGGAAAACTGCAATCAATCTATTCAGCGATGAAGTTTTAAATATGCCAGAGAAGCTAGAGATGCAAAGCGAAGAGAATTATAAATGTACGCAGAGAAACGAATAAATAGTACAGCAGCTATTACCCAAGAAGAGATTACTAATATTTTACTTACTTTTAATGAAAATATCCCTGAAAGGCTTCAAAAAGAGGTTTTTTAATAGATTCCTTTGAACTGGCATAGCGGAGTGGAGAAGGATTACAATGCTTAATTTACAAAGAGGAGGATATATTAAGATCAATCGAATGTTTCTAACACCAAATCCTTTTTGGAATAAGTCAGAGAATCAAGTAATTTGTTTAAAAATTCTCCTGTTGAAATTAATGAATGAATATATAGGTAAAACATTCAGCCAAACAAGCCGGCATAAATGTTAAAATAAGAAATATGTCCAACCACTCAATAAGATGATCTACATTGTCAACTTTAGTGAAAGCTGGCGTTGGGAACACCAACTGATGAAAATTAGTGGTCACAGCAATGTAAACGCTATTAAAAGTTATCTATAGTTAGATAGTGAACATAATGAGAATATTATTGGTCAGTTAAGCAAAAATGTAACGAAGATTGAAATTACTTATAGCCTCTACTTCTACTGTCAATACTCCTTCTGTTGCTCTTGCAGAAAAAAAGTATTTCTGGAGGAAGCCTTCTGCATAACTGTAGTCAAGTTTAGCCAATTTTTTAAGTTAAATATAAAAATTTGCTTCATTATTGCTTCATATAATAAAGATTATAAAAATAAATACTTATTCATTTTTCGGTAAAATACCCAATTTGACCACTTGTGTAATACCCGATGGTATTTCTACGCGTGTAAATACCCACTAAAATGCATCGTTTCCATAGCGATTTAGCACTGTTAACATTGTTATAAATACTAAAAATGGAATAGTCATATGCAATACTACTATTTAAGAATATACCAATGATCTTTCATCCACAAAATCACGAAAATTTCTATATGCAGATGACCTGGCTTTGTGCATCCAAACCAAGGCTTTAGATGATGGAGAATTACGACTTGCTGAAAACTTGTATGCTTTAGATTATAATATTATATATTATAATATTATAATAAATGGCACTTACAACCAAACCTTCCAAAATCCAAATCATGTACCTTTCATTTGTGTAACAAAGAAGCCAACAAAGAGCTGCATATTGAATTTGGTAGTAGTCGGACCAACCACAAACCTTACTCTAAATATCTGGACGTAACGTTAACCGGTCTCTAATATTTAATCAGCACCTCTACGACTAGTCAAAAGGTGAAGACCTGCAATAATATATTACATAAATTTTCCAGTAATTCAAAGGGGCGAATAAAGAGTCCTTGTGAACGACAGTCATTGTATTGGCTTACTCTTCTACTGAATACTGTGCTGCTGTCTGGTATCGAAGCTCTCAAACTAAGCTAGTAGATGTTCAACTTAACGATACAATGAGGATCGTTACCGGTACTGTTAGATTCACTCCTAGTCTCAGGTTACCGATTCTCTCTAACATTGCCCCGCTGGATATTAAACATGTCGCTGCACCATAAGAATGGGCTAAGATTTCCAATAACATTGATTTTCCAAAACATGATGATTTGGAGAGCATCTTAAGCACCGACTGAAATCTAGGAGACCAATTTGGCTGGGTATGAAAGTTCAGCATCCTATCAATGTGAATTATTGTTAGATAGTCCTCCTCGAACAACACTCTGAATTGAGGAATAGAGATCTAATTTTAAATCCTTCATAATCTCTACCGTTCGTAACACTCCCACGTAGGCAATAGTCTTAATTAAACCATACAGGCCACGAAATGTTCAACTCAATTTTGTATAAATGGAAACTAGCAGATACTGGCCTCTGTGACTGCGGATATTTGAAGCAAACTATGGCCCGCATAGTAAAAGACTGCCTCAGAAAGAGTTTCCCTGGTTGCATCGACGGGATGACCAAAGCAACACCTAAAACCCTTGACTGTTAAAAAAAAAATTAGATATGAATGTATAAATTAGTTTTATGACCATTTTTTTTGTTACAAAAGTGATTGATACACTATTATCTAAATTTCGATTTCTCTTTTCATGCGAAATCAATCAATAAATTTAAGCATAAAAGAAATGTACATACATTTTACATTTTACAAAATTGCACAATAACATTAAATTTCAGACTAAAATTAAATACAAATGAAACATTAAACATCACAATCATGAAAGCATTCATGAACTGAATAGTACACGTTTGAGATTAAAAGGTCCCAACACTGCTTAACACTGACTGCTTGGTATTTTGGATGATTACCATTAAATGTTAATCTATGTTTTGGTACTTATAATATATTACTATTACGCGTATAAACTGTCTCATTTAAGAAGGAATATAAAAATTATCCTTTACATTAACTAATAGTTTGTAAATGTAATATTATAATGTTCATATATACAAAAATTCGTATGTATCCTTGAATGCATCATACATACAAGTTATTGCTCTGTTAGTTTTAATTTTCTTTACTTAATTTTGAGAGCTAATGATTGTACGTTACATCAGTGTTTAGTGCATTTGATTTTCTTTCCTGTGGTATTTGATTTACTCCGGTATCTTTTCAACTTTTGATTTTACTGGGGTGTAAAGATATCCGTAAGTTTATATGCGAAATTTACCCATATTTTGCATATTGGTTATTTATATCAATAGTTACTTATTTATTACTTAAATAAGAAAAGCCATTTATTTAAAACTTAAGATATATCATTACTTAAACTAAATTGTTTATTGAAATACACATATATTTTTTAGGTCTTTGTTTAGATTCTATAAAATCTTTCAAAAATTACGATGGAGTATTTCACTTAACCAAGGGGTATTTTCCCTCGAAACGTTAAGCTAAAACTCTGTTTGACTCTTTAGATATGGATATCTTGATTCTACTGATATTTTTCTTCTAAATAAGTGTATTATTCGACGCTTGATTAAGTGGAATTCGAGTTCCTACAGCACAACGCGTCTATCTCCAGACTGTATATAAGTTTTACTTTATGCCTATCAATGAATATTTGATTGCAAAACAATTACATAGATATCATGAGATCACTCGTGGAAATCTAACTTCCTGCTTGCTTGCTCAGGTATATTGCATAAATTTACACACGCAGTAGTGTATTTATCGTTAATTTGTTCAAATTAATAATCCATGTATGTTTTAAAATATTTTTATTTTAGTTTTATAGACTCCAAATAATATTGTGCGTTATTTTTATTACTCAAGTCTTGCCTATTCATCATAATACTTTTATTTGAATAGAGTTCAATAGAATTTTAAATTAAACTAATTGTATAAAGAAAATATTCAACACTATATTAACAATTATAAATCGAAAATGCCTCAACTTGTAAAGGTAGATATACAATAAACTATTGATAAACTTTCTTAATACCAATCTAAGTTTATTCGAACCGTTAAATTATAAATGCTGTTCTATCGCTGTTTCCCATTTTATACTTTTTGTTTCGCGGTAAACGCTCATTTTTCTTTCCCACTCTCGTATGTATTTTCGTTTTTTATTTTATTTCATTAATTTTTCCATTTCCATACGTTTAATTCATATATATTTAATTTAATTTGTTTAATTTCTCTACAAAAGGGAGATTTCACAGAAATATGTTTGTATATGTTTTTGTTTTCTTGTATTTTGTAGACTATATCAACATTTTTAATTATTTGTTATGAAGCTTTAATCCCAAACAAAGATGCGTCTTCCATAATAAGAATATATATTTTCTTTCATTTTGAATTATACACATTGTACCTTTTACATAAATAAACTTGATTAATTGGATGATTTATTCGGTAAGGATGTATTTGGGGGCCGTTGTACAATTTTATTCCTGAAATATAGGGAATATGGACGTAAGGGTTCTCCGATGACTTTGTCATTGTTTCCCAGGAGAAATTTCCGGGAATAGGGGCGAGTATCATGCGAAATGCTCTGCGAATTGTGGAAAGATGGTGCCTTGGCGAGGGATTAACTGTCAATTCTCAAAAAACCAAGCTGGTAGCCTTTACTAACATAAGAAATCTAAATGATCTGGGCAGCGTAAAGCTGCTTGGCCAAGAGTGAGAACTAACTAATGAAGTGTCTAGGCATAACACTTGATGCCAAACTGAATTGGAGCAGACACCTAGTCAAAGTAGCAGATAGGGCGACGCAGCTCTTCTGGAGATGTGGAAGAGCTGTTGGCAAGACCTGGGGACTGAAACCAAATGTGGTACACTAGCTGTAAACAGCCGTAGAAGACCAAAGATTACCTATGGGGCAGTTGTCTGCATGGGGCAGGTGGTAGAGGAGGACAGAGCTGACATCGTCAGTGGTGCTCCTCACGACTCTCCAGCGACAGTCTCTGTAATTACAAGAGCTATGAACAGCACGAGAACCGCCTCCAAGGAGCCCATCGTACTGGAACTATTTGCGAAAGCGTAGGCCATGGCAGCGATCCTGAGCCTGAGGGCCAATGACGAATGGTGTCCTAATGAAGTTGTAGAAGGCCATACAAATATCACAGGAACTATACTGGAAGAGCTGATATTTCAAATGCCGGCGGACAGTATCGCACCTGAGATTATGTTTACAGCTAAGCTGAACATATTTATACCGACTAGGGAACAGACAAAAAGTCGCTCGAACCATTGTGGTGACGACACCTGGTACACGGATGGATCCCAATCCAATCAGGAGGCAGGTGCAAGCATATGCGGAATGTGCCCTTCAAGGAAGATATCGATATGTCTGGGAAAACGTATGAGAGTTTTCCAGACCGAATTTTTGCAGTCGTAACCTGCGCCGAGGAAATTCGGGAAGCCGACTGACAAAAAATTAAACATAATGACCGATAGTCAGGCAACTATTAAAGCCATTATGAATCCATCTACCAGGTCCAAACTGGTGAAATATTGCAAACAGGTCTTAATAAACTGCCTCAAGACAATACTGTGTCGCTGATATAGGTGCCAGGACATGAGGTAATTGAGATAAACTGGCCAAAGAAGGTACTAATAGGAACTTGATAGGAACAGAAGCTGTATGTGGAATCGCTAAGGATTCTCTTAAAAGGCAGATCTGGTTTTGATTAGAAAGAGAACATAAAAGGAAATGGAGGTTAACCGAAGCCCAACTCCATACTAAAACACTACTAAGGGAGCTGGATGGAAGGTTTTCAGCCAACCTAATTCGTAGTAACAAAATAGAAATTAAAATCATTAACGGCTTAATAACCGGACATTGTCCTTTAAGGAAGCATCTGTACAAATGGGATTGGTTATCGAGGTCGTGTACGAGATTCGAAAAGCAGGAGGAAGCTAGCCTTCATGTAATGTGCACGTGAGAGGAACTGAAGGAATTCAGGCAGAAACATTTCGGAAGAGATCTTTTGGGGATCCTACGCGGATATTCAAACTTCCCCTGAAGAGGATAGTGGCTTTTATCGAGGACACAAAACTAACAGAGTGGAACTGAAAGATCCATTGGGGGTAGTACAAAGAGCAGTGTGCTCAAGTTCCTGAGCGGACTGGCGTCCAACCCAAAACAGAAGAAGAAGAAGAAAAATAGGTTTTTGTGAAGTTTGATGATGATATGTGACATTGAGTTAGGAGTTTGGGAACAGTGACTAGTAGAGATTGGAATTATTGCTAGTGTTAAGATTTAATTTAGAATAAGGTAAAATTTGAGAAAGCTCTAAATATGGGTGAACAAGATTGATCGTTTCCGAATTACCAAAATGTGTCCTCCCCATTTTTACATTCTTGCATTTTTCTTCTAGTGGTAGTATTTGCGTTCCTGCTCATTTTTTATTATTCCTTTGTCTGTTTATTTTTATATTCCTTCGGAATACACACCGCACCAACTGATATTGATTACCATTCAGAATATATAATCAAAATAGTCTAAAGAATGTCTTTAATAAAGAAATAAAGCAAAATTTGACAAAATACTGTTTTGTGACACTACATTTACTTACATATTTAATAATCTTCCAAATAAAAATAGGTTGTTATATGAACCTTAGTATTCTAATCTTCTTTCATGCATATTTATTCGCGGCTCAAGAAAGTTATTTCAATTCCCTTTAAGCCTGAATTGCGAAAACGTATTTAAGGAAATTGTTCATTCTGTAATAATACGATACATGTTATCCATTAATAGAAGAATCGATGGAAAAGTGTATTCGAAAATATTAGAGCAACCGTTTGAAAATCCTATTACTTACATCCATCATACTCTAGAGATTTAATGTAATCGAATAGGCGACATCAAGAACAAGCTGAAAGTATTTAAAGATCTATCTAGGAAGATAGATTGAAACGCGTATTGAGGGAATTGACTGCTTGCAGTCTGAGACCGAACTATAACGACGCAATTTGCCAGAGTATAATACTCACGTCGTGCAATTGCAATAAGGTTTTTGCGGAAGTTGCAAATATTGAATTAGGTACTTCGGTCTTGCAAAATTAAGCTACTAATTCCAGGAAATAAATATTATTTTTTATATTATATCACTTTATTTATTAGTTTAATTGTTTAAATTATAACGTTATCAAACATATGTAATATTTGAACACGTTTACAGAAATTAAGAAAAAGAATATGACAATAAATGCATGTGCTTAAAAAATAATTTTATTATGTTGGAAACATATTTAACACCAGCTAAATAACGTTCAGTATTTATACATATAGAAAGTTTAGTCAATATGTTTTATTAATAAGATGAAGCATTGCGTATCAACAATACGATTTTGAGATTTATGTTTATTTCTGTACATACCGTATGGAATTGAGGTGAGAAAACGGTGGAGATGTAAACGATACCCCACCAGAACACTAGATAAGAGAGATGGGATGGTTATAGCACCAGGCGCCAGCCGTGTTTTTGCCCAGTCTAATCAGATACGTTGACGATATATGTGCAGAGTACTTATACGTAGAACATCGATTGTAATGGCAAAGTATACACAACCAGAAATAATTTATTTAACTCATATGTTAATTTTTTATCATACCATAGAATTGCGTTTTTATTTTGTTACTTTAGCAAACTTTTAATTTTTTTCGATGTAGCGGTTGTGCGTCAGTACTTTTTCACCTGAAATCCATATTACAGGTTTACGCAATTTACTAATAGGTACACAGAATTTCTTCTTTTCTTTGATGAAATTATGCGTCCATTTTCTCAGAATATTTTTAATTTTCTCTTCAAGTGCAGCATTTTATTTAGCTACGTCAGCATAGTTTTAATTTTTTTTTCATTTGTTTATATTTTTCTTGATGTAGCGTTTGTACATCCGGCAGTAGCGGCTCTTGATGACGTTCGATGTGAGCTGCTGCACGGATGAGACTGCTTCGTTTAAGCTTTTATATATACAGAGAAGCAAGTAACCGTACCGAAATCTTCCGAAATAGTTCGAAGTTGTCTCATCCGTGCAGCAGCGCACATCGTACGTCATCAAGAGCCGCCACTGACATTCGGTGATGTACAAACGCAGAGGTCTTGCACCGCCGATAATAATGATAAAAGTGCACAAGTGCTCTACAAAAAAAAATTAAAATAGTCAGAGAAAACAAACGCATAATTCCACCAAAACGAAAGAAAAATCTGTGTACTTATAAATAGCACAAACCCATAATTAAATTCACCGGAATTTAATTATGGGTTTGTGCTATTTATAAGTACACAGATTTTTCTTTCGTTTTGGTGGAATTATGCGTTTGTTTTCTCTGACTATTTTAATTTTTTTTTGTAGAGCACTTGTGCACTTTTATCATTATTATCGGCGGTGCAAGACCTCTCATCTTTGAAATATGTTGCGTATACACATACACATTACGTATGTGTAGACCACACCTACTCCTTACGTATCATTGCTTATCCAATCATACGTATGTGTATACCACACCTACATCTGACCTATCCTTGTGATGACCTAAGCTTATCTAATCATATGCTACACTATATATATATATATATATATATATATATATATATATATATATATATATATATATATATATATATATATATATATATGATAAACGTAATGTTAATGAGAATTAATAATCAATAAATTCTCACATTACTGCCAATGCCGCTCTAATTCGTTGCATTAATTTCTACACCTGACAAAATCACATTTGCCTAAGAATGTAGCTGCAACGCGTCGCGGCGCCAACTGACCGAGTTGTACGGGAAAATGAAAAAATGTGTGAAAGTCGTATCCACCCTGGAATGTGCAGACGCCAGCGTTTCATGGTTTTACCAATCATCGGTGCACCTACATCCAGGAATAGACACGACTTTCATTTCTATACGAAGTGTATATATACTAATTGTGATAAACGTAATGTTAATGAGAATTAATAATCAATAAATTCTCACATTACTGCCAATGCCGCTCTAATTCGTTGCATTAATTTCTACACCTGACAAAATCACATTTGCCTAAGAAAGTAGCTGCAACGCGTCGCGGCGCCAACTGACCGAGTTGTACGGGAAAATGAAAAAATGTGTGAAAGTCGTATCCACCTTGGAATGTGCAGACGCCAGCGTTTCATGGTTTTACCAATCATCGGTGCACCTACATCCAGGAATAGACACGACTTTCATTTCTATACGAAGTGTATATATACTAATTGTGATAAACGTAATGTTAATGAGAATTAATAATCAATAAATTCTCACATTACTGCCAATGCCGCTCTAATTCGTTGCATTAATTTCTACACCTGACAAAATCACATTTGCCTAAGAATGTAGCTGCAACGCGTCGCGGCGCCAACTGACCGAGTTGTACCGGAAAATGAAAAAATGTGTGAAAGTCGTATCCACCCTGGAATGTGCAGCCGCCAGCGTTTCATGGTTTTACCAATCATCGGTGCACCTACATCCAGGAATAGACACGACTTTCATTTCTATACGAAGTGTATATATACTAATTGTAATAAACGTAATGTTAATGAGAATTAATAATCAATAAATTCTCACATTACTGCCAATGCCGCTCTAATTCGTTGCATTAATTTCTACACCTGACAAAATCACATTTGCCTAAGAATGTAGCTGCAACGGGTCGCATCTACATTCTTAGGCAAATGTGATTTTGTCAGGTGTAGAAATTAACGCAACGAATTAGAGCGGCATTGGCAGTAATGTGAGAATTTATTGATTATTAATTCTCATTAACATTACGTTTATTACAATTAGTATATATACACTTCGTATAGAAATGAAAGTCGTGTCTATTCCTGGATGTAGGTGCACCGATGATTGGTAAAACCATGAAACGCTGGCGTCTGCACATTCCAGGGTGGATACGACTTTTACACATTTTTTCATATATATATATATATATATATATATATATATATATATATATATATAATAAATATATCGTAGAAATAAAGCGGCAGAGATGCGTCTTGCGCAGCAGTGTCGTTTTCTTACCTCGTTTACACACAGTATATGGACAATTAAAGTATCAAATGAGAATTGTAAATACATATTGTAAAAAAAAATAATTGGTTGATTGTTTCAACCGCACGATGCAATAAAAGTTAAATATTTTAATTGTGACTCTCATTGTCACTTACGAAGCTACTGAAAAATGTTCATGAGACTTAAGAAATCCTAGAAGTTACCTCAGTTGTTAACAAGATTCGTGTGTCGGATAGGTTTCCGTGTACCACGCTTGTCGACAAGAACGTTCAATGGTAATTCCTAGAACAAGCTAAGAATTTGGATTTTGTTTTTCCGGATGTGTTTTGTAATTTTTTTTCTTAACATATCTTTATTTTGCATTTAATAGATTAGCTACTCTGTTTATTTACTGCATCTACACGTGTAGAAGTTTGTTTGTGTTTATCTCATGTATAATCTGCTTACTTATAATCTCATTTCGGGATTTCTGTTGACAATTTAAATAAATGTTATTATTATTATCGCCTACATGTACGAGGTGCTACCCATAAATTCCCGTAATTTGAATGAGGCGAGAGATGCTTGTACAGTTTTATAGCGCTAGGCGGTGTGAGCTACGTCTATAGTACAGTACCTTGCTAAGTGCTTTCAAACAGTTTTTGTGTTTATATTTGTCGAGTTGTGGTTTGAGTTATTCTGCGACACTACAATGTCTGATGTGAAAGAGCAAAGAACAATATGTGATAAAAGTGCATGATGTTATCTTGCAAGACCGAAGAAGAACAATCCATGACATTTGTAATATTGTCGGCTTGGCGTCGTATTATGTCCGGCGAACTCAACATGTGGCATATTGCTGCGAAGTTTGCGTCAATGTTAATCAGCATTGAACAAAAACAGTACCGTCTTATGTGTGCACAGAGCTGAAAGAAACAGGAGAAAGGGATGCGAACTTCAATACCAGAATTATTACTGGCGATGAATCATGTGTATACGGATATGATTCTGAAATAAATCAACAGTCATCGCAGTGGAAGACGCCATCGTCACCACGACCCAAGAAAGCACAGCAAGTTCGAAGCAACATCAGGGAATGTTGCTTCTTTGACGCTGATGGCATCGTGCACAAAGAGCTTCTCGCACCAGGTGAAACAGTTAGTGGACAATTTTGTTGACAAGTTCTTTGGCGACTGAGAGAAAACATTCAACATAAGCGGCCTGCCAAGTGTCGCAGCAGTTCATGGATCCTACAACACGACAATGCACAAACCCACACGTCGCTTGTTGTGGGTGAGTTTCTAGCCTCAACGAAGTACTACTCCGCAAATCTTGTTCCTTGTGGCTTCTTCGTGTTCCCGAAGTTGAAACTAAAGCTTAAGGGGTGCCGTTTCGAGACGATTGAGGAAATCCAGATCAAATCACAGACAGGATTCAACACATTAACAAGCGAATACTTGTTAGCGACACTGCTTTCAGTCATGGACAAGTCGCTGGAATTGGTGTATTCATACTTTGTGAAGTGGACGGTAGTGAATAAGTTCTAAAAACAATGCAACGAGAAGAAAATAATAAAACTAAGCAGTAGATTGGCCGACTACAAAATAATTTAAGTTCCCTCCTGGAATGTACCCCTGACAGTCAATCCCTAATTATTCAGAAGAACTTTCGTCAGTCTTGAACAGCGCAGTTCGTTTGTATTAAAATTGTATAAATAGAGACTGATTATTGTGATCGTTTTGCTAAATTTTGAATAACCTAGTTTTCCTAACATGTGTTTATTAAAAAATAAAATCATGTTTTCAATGTCCTGAAGACATTTGTTTTAAGCTTTTACATATTATAAATTAGCTTACAAGACAGAAAGAAATTACATGGAGCAAAATTTAAACTAAAACAGGTTTGGTCCAGTTATCGAAACCCACAGATGCAAATAAGTCACTAGGAAAATCCAAATATGCAAGTGGAAAATCCAAAAATATGCGCTTCTATATGCAAATCATTTAATCAAAATACGCACAAAAATGTTAAAAATATGCAAATAAAAAATAGTATATTACATACCGAGGCAGAAATTAGTTCATTACCGTCGAGAGACTAGAAAGTAATCTCAAGACGGGAAAGAATCTTTCCGCCTAGGGTTATCTGGTGTCATCTGATAGAACAAAATTTGCTAATTGACCAGAAGTGTACTACAGTCGTTTGTCTTCGTAAACCCTCCATTGACAAAGTTGTTAGACAGAAACGTATGCGCCCGGTGGTTGAAGCAAATGCTGGTAAATACGTACTGTGTGTCCATGTATACAGATACAGATTTGTTTTTATACAGATTTGTATTATTTAGTAGCGAGCTCTCGCATTGATATGCTAATTTGTTTTTGGTATAAAAATATTATTAAAATAGGGTGTGGAGAACACAATACATGAACACCACACCCGATTTTTACACTTTTTTATATTATTAGAAATGTTTTTGTTTTACCTATATATACCCATAAAATCAGGAAAATTCAATATCTTCAAAATAATGATTATTTAGATCTAGTTATTATTTGTGAAATACGAAAATATTGCCTCTACACCAGTTTCCCCAATATATCGTGACTAATATTTCCAGACAAAACGAGCAAAAAGAATACTTCATTAATGTCTTGACAACTTTATATTATAAAATATAACTTTCTTTCACGAAAACAGAAATATTTTTTGGGATTTATGCCAACACCAGAAACGAAAAATAACTTTTCCGATACTTTTAATTTGTTTTGCCCAAGTCGGTGTTTCTTAAATAACGATAAGCTATATATAACTTTGTCGATAACTTTTTTGTAACGACATATAGTTATTAATAGATACATATAAGTTAAAATTGTATTCTAGTAATTAGCGAAGGTTTCGTTGTACCTACAATTAATGGAAAACATATTTATTTTAAAAACAGAGAATGATTTACAGTCATAAAATCTGTATAACAAATCTTTATAGGAACAACAATAAACATATTTGACCTAAACAACAAAAATATTATACATATTTCTTTTTATTCCTCTAATATCGTTTTAGTATGTCCTTCCATTCTCAAAGAGTTTACTCAAGTGAAAGGGTATATACTATTTTATCGGTCCTAGTATCTGTTATTAGAACATTTAAATATTCCGTCCACGTATTTGTCAGCTTCTGCTTTATATCTATATCGCGAAAGTAAATGTTATTTATACAATGTTCTGTAAGCCCTACATTTTTTATTCCTGGAATAATGGATTTTTTATGTGCGCTTGGCTCCGTTTTAATATTTCTACCACTTTGTCCGATATATACGGTAGCACAATCTTTACCATTTATTTGGCACCCTCCATTTTTTTCTAAAATTGAAATTTTATCATTGCTATTCGTTGGCATGATACTTAAGTTGTTCTTAACTTTATATTGTTGGTAATAATAAACCAGCAAATACAAGGAAATAATATCTATCAATAACGTACCTATACTCCGCAACTATCTGAAAAATTAAACTAATTCTTTATAAAAAAAGTATAATATCCACATTGCTCACAAAAATTACAATAATTTAAGTTTCCCTAAATCAAAATTAAAAGAAGCCATTCCACGGGGAAAAAATCACATGTTGTTTATAGCATACCATGTAACGATTGTAGTCGTGTTTATATAGGTCAAACAGAACAACATGTAGAAAAAAGAATCAACGGTCGCAAATATTCAAAAAACATTTCAGCTTTAAAACAAGAAACTAAAAATGACCACACTTTCAATCACAAAGAAGTTGAAATATTACTAACCGAAACAAATTACAAAGCAGGTCAGTATTAGAGTTAATTCATATTAAAAAACATGAAAAAATGACCGTCATTAAATTTCAAATCTGCCGAAATTATATTTCCCATTAATCTAAAATATACGTAATATAAATAACGTAAAAATTCGAATCCAATAAAACTCACCCACACCAAGCCGAAAGCATCAAACTACAGGCAAGGACAAAACACAAAAATTAAAAATAGATACATACATTAGGTCCACTAAAATTCAGTCTACTACCATATGTTGAAAGTACAATGTGTCAATTTTATATTTTAAGTAAAATATTTGAAACTGTTAAAAAAAATGTAAAAAAGAGGAATACACATTGTAAGTACCATAAATATACATAAATTTACATTTTACATTAGTTTAAATTTACCTTTGCAGGAAAACATCTAGTGTTGTAATCAAATTTATTCTGATGAAGACAAAATAAAAGTCGTGACGTTAAAATCTCCATTTTTATTTAATGAATATTTATAAAGCCGAATTCCAAGAAGTAATTAACCATTTATATATTGCTCTAGTCTTTACTATAAAAATGTAATTACCTTTATATTAGAAATTATAATAAAATAAACAACCACGAAATGAAATTCAATATAGGTAAATATATGTTCAATTCCGTTAACATAACAGAATGTTCTTATACATTAAATAAAAAAATAACCTAATAAAATTGTTTAATGGCAATCACCTTGAAAAATATTAAAAAATATTAAAATAAAATAAGTCCAATTCCAAATATTAGATTTATCGTTTCCCAACTGACACTTTTTGAATGCTGCCTCCCTACAATGACAAAAATCACTTCTCCAAATCTTCTGCACTATGGATATTGCATTATTGTCCCAAATACATTCTAACCAATCTCTCATTTCTTTAGTCTTGCAATATTACTAATAGTGTTCTGTCACTCTTATGATTGTCTATATTGTCTATATTCTTTTGAATTTTATTATAAAATTTTAACGTATTTTTTTTATACCCCGTCCAAATTAAAATTCTCGTTCTCTGTGTTATTTTTTTTTCAGTCTCCAAGATGATCACTCTTTTTTTTTTTGTCTAATTTATGTATTCAAAGCGTACCATTATTTCTTTTTTAGTTCATAATTAAAATCACATATTTTATACTAATCTTCTTTCTATATTAATTAATATCCATTTACATACCACATTTCTAAATATAATTCGATTCTAATTTTACTTTTTAATTGACAATTACCATAATTATTATTGAATATTAATAGATGACCAACTCAATATAAAAATAGTTACTCTACTTATTACAAAATTTAATATAAAATTAACTGTATCAAAACTTTTAACGGAAAATAGAGTAAAGATGTTTTATAATGAGTCAATACATCGTTACAATATATATATATATATATATATATATATATATATATATGTATATATATATATATATATACATATATATATATACATATATATATATATATGTACTAAACCCTGAAAGGCAATGTGGAAGAAATGATTCCACAACAGGATAATGTCCCACGTCTAGGCGGCCATAAGATGTAGTAAACTGTACCTAATTCAAAAATACAGTTCTAAAGAGGTGTGACTATTAAAATGTATGATATAGAATGTGGAAATTTACTACATTCAGGAATTATATTGATAATATGAGACTCTTATAAATTAATTATTTATCTCAGGCGTGTGAAGTAGTCCGTTTAAAAGCTGCGGAAATAAACATATATATATTAAAAACCTTTATTAATTTTATCAATTTAAAGTGATATATATCGATTACTTAAGCCGTTTGTCAAACAAGCTGACATCTATCTCAGGGTAGAAAGAACTTACTGTATGAAATCAGCAAGATTTTGATCTACCTTAAAATAGGTAGACAAAAAGAATCCTTTCAAGTAAATAACAACAAAACTTCTTTTTCAAAAAAACAATATAAAAACATTTATTTTAAATCCAAGAATATTGAAAAGGTAACAAGTACAGTAGTTGGATATGGAATACCTTAACAGGTCGGTATTTGTTTTTAGAACTTTTACTAAAAATAATAATTACACTACAATCACCTAAGTTAATTTATTCTTGCAGGAAATGTAAAAGAAAAACAAAAAAAAAACGTTAGATTGTTTGCCTCAAACGAAATATAAATTAAAAAAACACTAAATGCATGAATCAAAAACTTAATAATGCAACGGTGTACTGATAGCAGTGATAACCGAAGTGTTCGGAGAAAGAATAACCTTGACGAGGTGATTCAAATCTAAATTGAACCAAATAAATGAAAGTTAGTTCTTGAATGAACTGTAAACTTTCAATGAGTATTAAGAACAACCAAATTGGCATATGGGATGACGTCTTCTTAATAGTTTGCTTGAATCATACAGTTACGATTATTTGTGTGGTTATATCGATCTTCTTTAGAATAATTAACAAATGATTTTTCTTTGATGAATGTAATTTAAGGTACCTTCTAAATCGGAATACGAAGTTAAGTCAGGATAAAGGGAAGGATCTTGGTGTATCTCTTCAAAAATTTCTGGAAACTGGAAAAATCTCTCGTATTTTCTAAAATCAGGTCCAGGAATGACTGTGGAAGGTCAGGTATTCAAGGATATGATAATTCAGGAAAAAAAGGTGATTATTTCCTCAGTTGAAGTGATTTTTTTCTTCACTAATCACTTCGATACGCCTTAATATTTTAAGTTTGAAAATGATGCTTTTGATGATAATTAATTAAAAACTTGATTTACGCTGTTCAAATTATTTTCTATAGATAAATTTAAACTTTCCACTATTTTTCGGATATACTTATAGGCACTTTTAGTTGTTCTAATATTTTTAATCTTTATGCATACTAAGAAAAAATGCTATACTTTGACGGAATATTGCGTCCGTATTTTATGGGCTCTATACCACTACTCTCATAGACGCCGATAACAAAACAAAAACGTCCCTTTGAAATCTGCTTCAGAACATCTCATTGGTTTATTTAGAATCAACGGAAATGATGTGAAAATTTTATAATTTTGAATTTATATTCAAATTTATATCAATTACAATTTCCTTCAGAATTAATTACATACATACATACATACATAATCAAAGACCTCTCATACCCGAAGGTGTCGAGGAATTACATACAACTAATTACATATTTAAAATTAGATATTAAAACTATTCAAAATACTGTATTTATATTTCCTTTGATTTTCTTTTAATTATATGTATTGTTAATTAAATATTTAATAATAATTTTTTCTAATTTTTCAAAATTTTATTTAGATTTAAATTAATTAAATTCAAATATATTGTTTGAGGTAATTTGCCTCACAACAATATATATATATATATATATATATATATATATATATATGAACTTCATGTGTATGAGAATCAACACATTCCGCGCAGATAAGTTTTTCACAAATTTTTCATATATATATATATATATATATATATATATATTTGTAATATGGTAGATTTAATTAGTTGGCGATTTAAGGTCTGGTTTTACTTCTTTTGCTCGACGTAAGTAGCTGCAACTTAGTACATAATGCTGTAAAAAGTAAAAGATTAAAAAAGCCCAGAAACAAAACGTAATAGTCACTAATACAGAGCTAGAATTTATAAATACCCCCATTATAGACATCATTATAAACATCATCTAACTACAACCTCATCATATAAGTTACACTGTTACGTAGATTAAGTTAGTTGTAAGAAACTCTTTGAGAATGGTATAACAGCCAAAACATACCTGTTAGAGAAATATAATAAAATTTGTGAAATAAAAGGCAAGTGTGTTATTTCTACCAAGTATATCAATAATTATTAAAATGTTTCCCCAAGAAGTGTCTGCAACATTAATTAAATGGAATTATCAAATCTAAAGCTTCAGAAAATCGTGAAAGCATTACTGCTAAGCTGCTAAACCTGCTAAATAAATGCTATTATATTTATCTGATAGACTGTAGTTGTTTCTATACTATGTATTTTTGATAGTACAGGGTGCGGCAAAAAGGTAGGTAGGATTTCAAATAGTGATTACTCGCTTTGTAAAACCGGCAACACTGTGCACGCGGTCGCGTTAGGTAGACAAAAGTATGCAATTTTCAGTTATCGACATGGCTTGGAGCGGAGTGCATCGTGCTTTCGTTGTCTAGGAGTTTATTAGAAATAGGGAATCTGTAATAGCGACGCAGCGTGCCTTCCGTAATCAGTTTGTTGTTGTTCGGCATGGCGCGGTTCCGGATGGAAGAACAATTCGTCGGTGGGTTCTAAACTTCAGGGAAACAGGTTCTGCGCTTAAACGAAAATCTACTGGCTGACCAAGGACAGTAAGAACACCGGAAAATGTGAATGCAGTAAGAGATTCCGTACAACAGTCTCCTAGGCGTTCAGCGCGTAGGCATGCAGCTGCTTTGGGAATTTTCGATAGAAGTGTTCGAAGAATTTTACACAACTCACTCCAAATGCATCCGTACAAAATGATGGTAGTGCAGGAATTAAGAGAAAGAGATTTTGAAACCCGTACAAATTCATGCCGGGATATTCTTCAAAACATTCCCCGAGGCGCTGTATTCATGTCTAGCGATGAAGCTCACTTTCATCTATCGGGTACCGTAAACAAACAAAATTTCCGTTATTGGTCGGCAAATAATCCACGGGAATTACATGAGCGACCACTTCACAGTCCAAAGGTTACCGTCTGATGTGCAATATCTGAATTCGGCGTGCTTACTTTTTCGAAGAAGATGGAATAACGGTAACAGTCAACGGAGATCTATATTTTGATATGATTAACAATTTCCTGCGTCCAAAAGTTAACGAGTTGAACGAAAATCACCGAGAACATCTTTGGTTCCAGCAGGATGGTGCTACATCGCACACCACGCGTCGTTCACGTAACCTTCTTCAAGACATGTTCCCAAACAAAGTGGTGTCTTTACGGGGTGATCTCGCCTGGCCGCCGCGTTCGCCTGATTTGTCGCCTTGCGACTTTTTTCTTTGGGGTGACCTCAAATCGAGAGTTTTTACACATCGTCCGCGGACTTTGGAAGAATTAAAGGCAGCCATAAGACAAGAAATTGCCGCAATTTCCCAAGAAATGATCCATCGGGTAATGACGCGCTTCCGTGAGAACCTACAAGAGTGCATCGACAATAATGGCCGTCATTTAAAAGATATCATTTTTAAAAAATAACGCTCCTGAATGGCATGAAATGTAGATTTAAGAAATAAAATATGAAATGTTTGGTTTATGTGGTTTGGTTTTTATTGGCATCCCAAATAGTACCTATCATTTTGCCGCACCCTGTATATGTGTAATATTGTAGCTTGTTAAATGCTCTTCTTGCCTATATTGTCTCTTGCATAGTAGTTTATAAGTACTTATTTTATATTATAATTTCTCTAGAAAATATCAATGGAGTGTAAATAAAGTTAATAAGTAAGTAATGATGATCGGATTGAATATTGCTAGTAATATTTTCAATATGTCTAAGTATGTAGTTCTTAAACATACGACGTTAGCGGATATTTTTTATATGTTTCGTATATTTACACTGAGATGTTCCATACATAAAACCGTATTGCATTTCAACCGATTTCATATATTTGTATGCATCATTATAAATAAATATATTGGAATGCTTTCAATAAGTTTCAAAAAGAAACGCTCGTCTATGGAATTGAAATTAAAGTAGGGAGAATCGTATTATTTACCGATGTCAAAGTCTTCTAAATATGTCTCTATAGATAAACATAGTCATGTTTTTGACATATCTAGAAGCAATATCTGTCATGATTCCTCATACCACCTCGTTTCGGTGAATTTGTCTTCGATAAACAATAATTAGCCGCTACCTGTGCGCTGCAGATTTATCGCACGAGTAGTTATCATTATTGAAGGCCCCACGGGAACAATGTTCCACCTTCCACACTTCGTGCAAACACCGCATTCAATTGCCGCAAAATAAGCATTCTCCGTATTATTGACTACATTAGCACGGTGGCAGTTACTCAGCACTGAACGGTATTGTCGTCCTCCTCACAGAATACAGAAACTCCGATTGCTTTTGTGGCATGACTAACGAAGCTCGATTGTAATTAAATCGCGAAACCTACGTCGGACGTCGTGACGGTACTGTTGCTGCGCGTTTCCACAGTTTTCCATAATATATTCGAATTAATGAGAACTGCAGTACATTCATAAATATCGAATAGTAAGAATTGAGCACGCGAAAGTATTTAATTGTATAACTATGTTGATTTTGCATTATAAAATAACTAGGACAAAATTGAAATAATTAGCGTTAAAGTTTTAATATTGAAGTAGTTTGCTGTTGCCCGGAAAGTTCTAAGTATTTACCTTTCGTTTTAGTATGTGTATGGTATATTCCGAAAAGAGAGACACACAATTCTGAACAGACCCAAGTGACAGTTGTTTTTTATTGGTCCAGAGCAAGGCAAAATAACACCTTAGAACATTCGCTTTTTGACATCATACGAGGATGTATTGAAAAATTCTTAGCCTACTACAGAAGCAAAAGAAATTTTTATCTTGCTCTGCAAAGCAGGCCTCCACAGCTTCTATCATCTCTTCGTTGGAAGAAAATTTACGACCTTTTAAACCTTTTTTCAATTGAGGAAAGACATTATAGTTGGACGGAGCCAGATCTGGTTGATAAGGCGGGTGCTCGAGTAATTCGAACCTTAAATCACGGATTGTTTGCATGGCAACATGCGATTTGTGTGCAGGATAATCGTTCTGCAAAAACAAAACACCTTTGGATAACTTGACGCGTCTCCTCTCCATCATTTTTTCCCCTAGAGTGGTCAGTAACGTCGAATAATAATTCCCAGTTATTGTTCTACCCTTATCCATAAAATAAATCATGATTAGTCCATGGCAATCCTAAAAAACTGAAGCAAGAACTTTTCCAATAGATTTTTGAAGGAGGCCTTGGAAAACCAGAGTGTCTCGATTCCATTAATTGTTGCTTCGTTTCTGGGTCGTAGAAATGTCGCCAAGTTTCATCCAGAGTAACAATACGGCCTACAAAATCTGCATCACCTTCAAACCGAGCACAGATTGAAAGCGATGCTTCCACACCTCCAAATCGACGTGAACTATATGATGGACGCGTTCATATGAAATATTCAGTCCCTCAAATATTCATGTCATGAACTGCATCAACATTTTCGGGGACGGACACAGAAAATGGCCTACCCGATTGATGCTCATCTTCAATGGAAATCCATTTTTCACGGTCGCATACGAAGGACGTTTATCGTCAAGGTTATCAAGCATATCTTCGTAAATCTGCTTACTTCTTAAACCCTTCAAATATAGGTACTTGATGATGGCTCGATACTCCAATTTTTCGATTTTCACAATTTCGGTCGACATCCTTTTTTTCAAATTTTATTGCGCAACTTTGGTTTGACATTTAGCGTGATACTTTACACTGACACTTCTAATATGTTGTTTTTCGTTGCTATGGTATCGCAATATTTGTTTTTTCACGGAACTGGTCTAGGCCAACTATATATCAATACCTCTTCGCATATCACGTTTGCGTTTCTAGAATTTTGTTATCATATTATTAAGTTATTATCATTATTATATTACTTTAAGTATTTTGCGGTGTAGATTAGTTCTTTTTATAGCTTCAATTTGAAGATTAATAGATTATGTAAGTAATATATAACAAGAGAATTTCAGTTCTTGTCAAATTTTAATTTATTTGGCAATTATATTGCCAAAATAATCTTAGAGCAATATAATACCCATAACGTCCTGCATAAACAACTATTTCGTTTGACGTTTTCAAAAAGTCAAAACCGACCTAGATTGATTTACATTATTAAAATATTTCGAAATGTAGTTTAAAGAGTTGTACGCGTTTTTTAATGCCGCCATTGAATGTACAATATTTTTTTTGCATTATTCGTTAAATTGTCGATGAGTCTGTACATTTCGCTGACAGAAAATTGTAGGCAATTTGCCTCTAAAGAACTTTTCCCGTTTTTTTGAAATAAGTTTTGACGATTGTTCGGCAGTAAAGTGATTCATTTTCACTAACCACAATATCTTTAGATGACAACTGAGCAATTGCAGGTGTTTCCAACTGAAGGGACGAAAATGATGCGCATTAAAATTGTGCATTCTTGTTGATACATCCCATATATACGCAGATGCTTTTTGATTTCCACAATATCTATTGAAACCTCTGGGTTATGATATAGTAGTATCGTAGTATATACATAGTGATAATAATATTTATTTAGATCATGGAACAAAGTATATAGGTACGTCATCAATGCAAATATGGTGACACGAGGTGCATTCAAGTTCTAAGGCCTCCGATTTTTTTTCTCCAGACTTGAAAGAGATAGAAGCATGTGCATTGTTTTAAAATGAGCGTGCGTTCGTTGTCAATACGTCACAGAGATGGCAGCACTGTACGGCAGATGAAATTGCAGCGGCAGCGTCGAGATACTGTTTTAGATACTTAAAATGGCTACGTTTTCCTTACTTGAACAGCGTGCAATCATTCGTTTTCTGAATTTGCGTGGTGTGACACCAATTGAAATTCATCGACAGTTGAAGGAGACATGTGGTGATGGAGTTATGGATGCGTTGAAAGTGCGTTCGTGGGTGCGACAGTTTAATGAAGGCAGAACATCGTGTGACAACAAACCGAAACCACCTCGGGCTCGCACAAGCCGGTCTGACGACATGATCGGGAAAGTGGAGAGACTTGTTCTGGGGGATAGCCGAATGACAGTTGAACAGATAGCCTCCAATGTTAGCATTTCCGTGGGTTCTGTGCACATAATCCTGCATGACGACCTGAAAATGCGAAAAGTGTCCTCCAGGTGGGTGCCACGAATGCTGACGGACGACCACAAGGCTGCTCGTGTGGCATGTTGCCAAGCAATGTTGACGCGCAACCAAAGCATGAATGGGACTTTCTTTTCGTCGATTGTGACAATGGATGAGACGTGGATGCCATTTTTCAATCCAGAAACAAAGCGCTAGTCACCTCAATGGATTCACCGCCACCAAAAAAATTTCGGGTAACCGCCAGTGCTGAAAAAATGATGGTGTCCATGTTTTGGGGCAGTGAGGGCGTAATCCTTACCCATTGTGTTTTAAAGGGCACTACGGTGACAGGTGCATCCTACGAAAATGTTTTGAAGAACAAGTTCCTTCCTGCACTGCAACAGAAACGTCTGGAAAAGGCCGCGCGTGTGCTGTTTCACCAAGACAACGCACCCGCACATCGGGCTAACGTAACGCAACAGTTTCTTCGTGAAAACAACTTTGAAGTAATTTCTCATGCTCCCTACTCACCTGATCTGGCTCCTAGTGACTTTTGGCTGTTTCGAACAATGAAAGACACTGTCCGTGGCCGCACATTCACCAGCCGTGCTGCTATTGCTTCAGCGATTTTCCAGTGGTCGAAACAGACTCCTAAAGAAGCCTTCCCCACGGCCATGGAATCATGGCGTCGACGTTGTGAAAAATGTGTACGTCTGCAGGGAGATTACGTCGAGAAGTAACACCAGTTTCATAGTTTTCGGGTGAGTAGTTAGTTAGAAAAAAAATCGGAGGCCTTAGAACTTGAATGCATCTCGTACTAGTACTTTTGTGTTCATGGAAAACTAGGACAGTCATATTTTGATTGCATTGCTGGCCTCTGCATGAATGTAGATACAAACATAGGTGCCAAATATGCATGTGTCATTTTGTCAGTTTTCATTAATGAATAACTAAAACTATTTTCTAATTACGATGCTGCAATTAAACAATATGCAAAAAGCAATGATTCAAGCAAGATTTCAAGAGTGAAGTCATAAACATGGAATCGGGGATCAGGTCCAAGAAGAATTTCAAGCATTGTCAATGCAAGGATAACGATTTCCTGGTTCGCGTGTTACAGCTCAGAATTCGCAAATCTGATTTGAGAAATCGTTTCGCTACGAACAAAATTTGGCTAACAGCCGAAAATAAAGAGCAAAGATTACAATTTGTTCTAGATTATGAAACATGTCAAGATAATTTCTGGGAGAACATCGTATTTTCTGGCGAAAAAAACTTCCAATCCACCCGTAATGGCATTTTAAAAGTTTACCAGCTCAGTCGAATCCGATATGACTCACGTTATACCAGAAAGATCAATAGAATTGGTCATTTCAAACTAAACGTGTGCTGTTGGATTAGTGCCAGAGGTCTGGGTACACACATGATTGTAAATGAGAGATTAAATGCTGCTGTATACCGCCGGATATTAAAGGAATGTTTGCTGCCATCTGTTGGCCCTATTTTTTAGAAAAATTTTGTTTTTCAAGACAATATTCGCCCAGTTCACCGGGCACGCATTGTCCGTGAATAAATGCAAGCACAGCGAATAAATGTATTGCCGTGGTGTTCAAAGGGTCCCGACCTGAATCCCGTTGAGAATGTGTGAGGGAAAACGTTAAAATTTGTAAGACAACACAACTTCAGACCATGAAATGTTGGCCAATTAGAACAGAAAATATCTGAAGCATGAGCGAAAATTTCACCTGAATTCACCGAACAGTTGGTGTCATCTATGCCCAGATTATTGCTAAAATTTATATAACTTAATGGAGAAATGACGAAGTATTAGTGATTCTATGATTTTCATAATGTGTAATCAATTTCATAATATGGAATAAATGTATCCAAACCAAATCATCACTGAACCATTATAATTTAGAATTAATAGTAAGAGACGTTTTTCCTACCGCCCTTTAATATAACAAGTCAATTTGAAAAGTCAATCTAGTAGCATGTGATTTACTGAGAACATTTTGAAGTATGTCGTAAATTAAAATTTACTACTTAACCTACGAAGTCGTATGTTTTGACAGTTTCATACATACATACAAATAAATACAAATAATAGGTATTTATTGAAAACTATAACAAATGTTGAAAATGGTGTCCTTCAAGTCCACTTTAAAATCCTCCGTTCAAAATTTCTGATGATATTCTGCAACGTTACTGGATTGTTATTAATTTCCATGCATTTCTGTTCGATTCTCTGTAGCATATCATTCAAATCAATATAGGTGTTCGAAATATGTTTTTTTTTTTAGATAAGGTCACAAAAAGAAGTCGCAAGGTGTTATATCGCATGAACGTGCAGGCCAGGTAATTTCAGCATTTCAACTAATTATACGCTCATCAAAAAAATCTCTTAAATAATCCAAAGATTCTGCAGTACAGTGACAAGGTGCTCCGGCTTGTTGGAAATATTTTGTAGTTCATCATCATGCAACTGATTGACAAATGGTTGTAAAATTTCCATACGATACCTTTGAGCAGTTAACGTTCCCTGAAAAAATATTGGTCCAATGATTCGCCTTTGGCTTATCGCTGCCCAAACACCAATTTTCTCTGGATGTAGCGATTCTTCATTAATTACATGTGGATTTTCACTACTCCAAATTCTTGTATTTTGTGAATTTAGGCATCCCGTTTTATAAAACCATGCTTCATCAGTAAAGATGACTCTTTGCGAAAGTTCTCCAATATTGTTCATATTTAGAAACCAATTACAAAACTGTAGCCTACGTGGGTAATCAATTTCTAACAATTCTTGTACTACTGTGACATGGTATGGATAAAGTTGCCTATCTTTTTTTAATAACTTGTGAGTTGTACCAACAGAAAGGTTTATTTGTTGACTCAAATGTCGAACAGATGCTTATGGTTCATTTTCCATTATTTCTTCAACACGATTGACAGCTTGAGGTGTACGTTTCTTAACTGCTCCGCTGCCTGATTTTCTTAAGAGACTACCAGTTTCAGAAAAAAGTTTTAAAGTTCTATCCAAAGTATTCTTAAATTGTATATAATTTATTACAAAATGTGGAAACACAACTTGAAATTCTACCATGCAATCTTGAACTGAATAAACCCATAAACCATAAATTTTATTACCACTTCAAAAATAAGGCTGAACTAAAAAAATTTTATGTTCTAAAATGAAAGCCATTTTAAAACTGAGAAGCAATTTATTTAAACCAGAATCGACGCACGATTATTTTATGCACTAACTGATATTTGTGATTGACATTATCAAATGTCATTTGGATTTACGTTTACGGAACAACAAACACATACTAATGATTTGCGTCTTATTCTATTAAAATTTCAAAGTAACCTAGATTGACTTTTCAAATGAACACACGTTATACTTGCTGGTTAATTATACAGGTTGTACCAAATATGTTGTTCTTTAGAGAAAATTTATTCAAGTTCTTAGCTTTAAACTTACCTATCAATAACATTGTGTTTTGTTGATGTATAATATAGAATTGCTGACCCGATGGATGTCCAAGCCTGGTGTTAGGTTATCCATCACAACATAGACATTTTTTGTGAAGAAATTTGTATACAATTTACGTGCATGCGTTTTACACAATCGCTCTTTTGTTGAATCACGATTTGAAACGATATTTTATAGAATCGTAATCCTTAATTTTTACTACATTTTTTGTATGTTTTTTATATTTGATACTGGATTTATCTTATAGTTTTCATTTACTCCTTTCGCTTTTATTTTGTCTACTGGATTCGATTCTCTCCAAGAATTTCTTCTTTTTCTTCCTTCAGCTTACAGATTTAGTTTATAAGTTGCTAGTGTCTTTAGAATCATTAATTTTGTAATTTCTAAAATTTTTGTTAACCTTGAGAAATATCCTTGTTTTTATTTTAATTTTATATAGAGTTAAAGTTGTGAACAACTGCCACCAAAAAATAAACAATATTGGCCGTCTTTAACAGGTTTTTTTGTCTTTCAAATAAAATACTTAAAGGGTTTTTTTCTTTATTTTATTAATTAAAGTAAATATTATATAACTACACATATATTAACGAAAAACTAAAACTATTTTAATGTTTGTAATATGTACAAAACATAGAGTAGGTTATATATAACATGTACATATACACATTATAGATAATATATATGTTAATTATTTTACATATTATTACAACATATTCATTGGAAAAAACATAATTTGTTAAACTTTCAATCTTTGTTTGCTTTAAAATTTTTAGCTTCGATTTAAAAACTACACCTTCACATGTGAGTAAAATTCCAGAAACATCCATAAAAATTTCACCAGTGTTATTGCACAATAAATAATTTTGTTTGTCTCTTAATTTTGCGCACACATCGCTTATACTCGTACTGGAGGGAGGTGTGGTAGAGGGGTAATGGAAACACGTTCTCAATTTACTAAATATATTATCAATATTTACAGACAATATTAGATTACACTTAATTCGTGGCTTGAACTCTTGGAAGACCCAGGCAGGGTGCTGTCCAAGGTAGGTTCAGGGGTACTTCTGTTGACCAGCTGGAAGACCTAGGCAAAATGCTGTCCAGTTGAGTCGTAGAAGTAGACTGTCTTCTGTAGTCCAGGTAGGCCCTATTTATATCCGTCCGAGAGACGCGCGCAGTCTTCCTTCGGGGAGAGGGTGGCCCTGTGGTAGGGTTGTCTAGGAGGGAGGTTGCTGGTGGCGACAGCGGAGAGGGTACTGCGGCGCGCTTGTGTACTAAAAAGGGTCGCGCTACAGTACTAGATAAAGAAGATTTTGAAGAGTTTCTGAACTTGCAGTATATGTTCAAAAATAGGTTTGTTTGCGTATATCAAGTTTTTTGTTAAATTTAATTCATCAGCACTATGTCCATTACTTCAACATAGCCTATACAAGTTGTGGTTATTAATTTATTGTAGCTCTAAAATGATTGATATAATACTTCTAGATTTTGCATCCGTATTGCACCTAACTGTTGGTATCTTTCTTTCCTTGACTATTTTATTATGAATAAGTATAGTAGGAACAGCGTTCCAGCGTAGTGGTCTTTTATTGTCAGCTCTATTATTTTCAAATTGGTCCTGTGTAAAATAATTCTGAAATACCAATAGATTATTACTTTAGTTTCGTAAACATGTGTAAAAATAATATCAAGTTAAAATCAGTTAAACTTACCTCACAATCTGTATGCGAAATATTGGGAGATTAAATAAAAAACTGACTTAATAAATAGGCTTTAATTTTGCTAGATACCCCGAAATTTTCTTTCAAATATATATATATATATATATATATATATATATGCGAGTAAGTTCCAGAAAGTAAGTTCCGTTTGGTAATGAAAAGAAATCAAGTAGAGAGTAGAGATACAGAAAATTGTATATTTTGCAACAAGAGATGAAAATATGTTTTTTTCGTGAGGTGAAAATTTGTCAGCGAGTGGGGCAATGTCACGAACGAAGAAAAAACAGTATTTCATCTCGAGTAGTAAATGCTATTTTTTCTACGATGGATAAAGAGAGAATTGTAAATGACCGTCAAAATATAAATTAACACACCGATTCCAGCTTCCTATATGAAATTTTTCTGGACTGTCAGACGGAGTGACGTTCGTTTGCCGCTTCATCTATGCTCGGTGGTGAGATTAACTGTCATTAGTGTCAAAAATCTATCAAGTTTTGTACATCACTAACGAGATGCATGATGTACATTCATTTGTTTCATTTTCACATCTAGAAATGAAAATATTTTCATCTCTAGAGTAAAAAAGTATAACTTTCATGTAGAGCAGCCGGTAGAAAAATGATCATTTTCATAAACATGAGGAGAAAAAATAATTATTGCAAAACAATCTACAAATCTTAAGCTATTTTTTCTACATAGTTTCCACCGCTTTGTAGGCATTTGTCATAGCGTGGTACAAGTTTTAGTATACCTTCTTCATAAAAGGTTGCCGCGTATGTTGTCAACTATGTGGCAACATGTTCTTTGAGCTCATTTTTCGAGGTGTCAAAATTTGCTTGGCTTTAATCTTTGTAGGCGAGGAAGTGTGCCTCCATTTCATCGATTGTCGGTTAGTTTCAGGTGTGTCAGAAGCAATCCAAGTCTCATCCCCAGTCACTATCCGCCTCAGAATGTCATCGCCGCCATTATCGTAATGCTCAGACGTTATTTTTGTGTTGCTCTGTTAGTGTTTTTGGTACCCAACGAGCACAAAGTTTTCGAAAAATGAGTAAGGGATCTTGAAATTTGCGGAAAGTCCATAGAAATAGCAGAAATTGTAAACGTACGGTTTTTGTTAGTCACTCATTACATTGTTTCTATAAGCCTCGGAGATTTCTCGATCAATGTCGACCGGTTTAATGTTCTTCGCATTTAGAAAACAAATTACAGATGTAATTTCAGAAGTGCGGGATTTTCAATCAACGCCGCCATTCTAAACCATACAAAGCGTACACAATAAACGGCGATCTCACAATGCCGTCATCTTGTTTTCCTTCACTCAGAGCACCTGCGCATATGCACGGGGCTGCGATCCCAGCGCTGTCGCGGAAACAAATTCAAATGAAACTTACTTTCTGGATTTACATTATTTGGTTCAGTGGTTTAAAAGCAATGGGCCTAAATAAAAATCGATAGTTGCACTTTGACGGAGAGAACGCAAGATTTGCAAAGAGAATCTATGGATAATACCGAAATTTTAACCAATTATGTAAAAGTACCAAAATTTAACTTTTTCCCTATTTTTGTATTTTTTTCCTTATGTATAGCGGAGGTTCTCTTATGCAGAATTGTTCTTTTTAGATTCATTATCTATTGCCGAGTTCTTTTTTTATTTTTATTACCCTATGGCAATAAGAAGAGTCTAATACTTTTCTCGAATCTCTCATTACAATTTACGGCGCAGCAATATGACATTTTGTTAGGAAAATATTAATATATAAAAATATTTCCCATGTAAATAATGCTGATACTGGAAGAAAAACGGTCGCTGCGTCGGTACTTTGACACCTCAAAAGAATGCGGTACCGACTGGCTCTGAATATAAGCATATAAGCATGCCCTTTCTAACCATCATTATGTTTTATTTAGAGATGCATTTAATTACAATTAACACTGCATGTGAGTTCTAAGTAAATACAACTCAGCGGCATGCGTTTGGTATCGGAATATGTACCTATATTTCTTAGTCATTCAAAATATTATTATTAAAAATGTTGATATTTTCATATCTATAAAATGGAGTCTATTAATTTGAATGTAGGAAAATCATGCATATTTATCTTATACATAACTATTCGTGGAAGATATCTTTCACTTTGCATAAAGACTTCACTTGGAATAGTAGATGAAGAAATACCATTACGAATGCATGAATGTGAACATTCTCGAAAATCATCTTCACCGAGAATAAATTTATATGCAAATTTCTACATTAAATAAGAGATTCCCAGAATATACCGATCAAGTATCTACACAGCTCGATCTAATTTTCTATTTCATCTTAAGAATAAGGGCACCGATTTGAATATATCTACAAAACCTAATTCTAAATTTAAAATGACTGACACTAAAAAACATCCTTAAATATAAAATTTCGTAATTAATGTTTGTACAGAACTTAATAAAGAGTTGTCTTTCATTTTCTAGAATGATACCTTTGAAGTCATAAAAACGTAATTACATATTTTTTTCAACCAATAAGTAGCAAGTTAAAAAATGAGGTACATAAAATCTCAAGAAATATAATAAAAAAAGATTGTATTAAAATCAATTTTTCTGTTAAGGTAATCCGCAACTTGAAGTTTAATGGGAAACTACTATGTTATTTTATTGAACTATTCTAACTTCTTTAATGGGTACTTACTAATTCTTTCCACCGCATGAGTGTAACTTATTTTTTAAAGTTTTAGTCACAGATGTTTTTACAAGATAATACATAGCTTTAGCCGATAACATTATAGGTTAACTTTGTATACTCTTATGTCCCCACAATATTTTATCAGTAAAATGTATTTTAAAAAATAAGCAACATCCTGCAATTTTCCGCCCATAGGTATTTAATAATTCATAAGTAAACTTTTGAAGAGGGAAATTTCACCAGAATGATTTCAACTCTCCGTATAAAAAAGAGTTTTGCTAAAAATCATACGGTTCCATGGTAAAGAGATAGTAATGAAATAGGACGTGCCCATATGCGACGAATGAATGCGGAATTTATCTTTCGTTACACTATTACGGATTTCTAACTTCCAACATGTTTTTTAATGCATGAATACCAACCATTTTTGTATTAATATATTGTTTTAGAGAGATGCGGGAATATTTTTCTGCGAATACATGTTCAGAATAATTACTATTAACGTATCAACCATCGTAGCATATCTTTTTAGTTTTCTTGCACTTGTAATTAATATTCCACGGCCTGCAAAAACTTGACAGCGTTCTTGATTTAGACTCCGTTATACAGCGTGAGTATAAAAGAATCATTAGGATTTAAATACATATATTTTACAAAATATTACAGATATAATATTCAATAATACATAAAAATAAACAGCAGTTTATTTTAAAGTGCCCTTACACAGAAAATCGCACACCGTAAGATTGAGAAATCTCGGAGACCAGCTGAACAAAACAAAATCTTCCTCAGCGCATCGCCCGATCCAGCGTTCAGAGAAGTCTTCGTTAAAATAACCACGTACGTAGTTATCTTATTATACCAGTGAGGTGGAGCCCCATCTTACTGGAGGATGAAATTGTTGCTATCCTCGTTCAATTGCGGAAACAACCACAACTGCAACATATCCAAGTATGTTCTGCCAGTTACAGTGTTTTCCTGGAAGAAAAAAGGGGCCGTACACCTTTCTTTTCTAAACTGCAGGGAACACGTTAACTTTCGGCGAATTTCTTTTATGGTCGACGTAACCTGAGCACCAGACACGCAAATTGTGTCGGTTTACTTTTACGTTGAAATGAAATGTTGCCTCATCGCTCTAAACACCAGACGGGTTGCAAATTGATCGTACCCCTCCATAACTTGTTGCATCGCATTACAAAACTCTTTGTTTGACATAGTCAGCGGGACGTAACCCTTGGACCAACTGGCAAGTGCTATGAGTTAAATCGTAAGCACTATCTACACAGTTTTCTGTAAAAACCCAAGAACTCGACTTGCTCTGAGCGTTGATTGTTGCGGGCTATACACAAAACTTTGCCTAACGGCTTCCACCAAGTTGTCCATAACACATAGTCTTCCTGTGCTTTTGCGCTTTTTTACCGAGCCTGTATTATTAAACTGACGATGCCAATGCAGAACGCTCTGCTGACCTGGTGGGTCCCATGGGTGCTGCCTTCTAAATGCACGTTTAACTTAATTACCGAAAAACGTTTTCTCTTGCACCATCGCCATTTCAGAAACTTCAGAAAGAGTTCTATCTGCCTCCTTTACGTAAATTCAGGAACTTTCTACGCGCTCGTTTTAAACTTGCTGAGTATCTCGTTCGATTCATGTATCATTGAATATCATATACGTGATTGTTTGTGAAATATAAGCATTTGAAATGCTGTGAATCTTTTATACTTCCTTTGTAAAATTAAAAGTCGTTATTGAAATCGCTTTTTAAATTATATTCAGAAAAAAT
This sequence comes from Melolontha melolontha, assembly GCA_935421215.2. NCBI lineage: Eukaryota > Metazoa > Arthropoda > Insecta > Coleoptera > Scarabaeidae > Melolontha > Melolontha melolontha. The sequence continues at coordinate 52,159,637 of OW285239.1, forward strand.
ACATCTTCAGTACGAACACAAAAACAACAAAAAAATTACAGCACGCTACCGTTTACACGCATGACGTTTATCTATAAATTTAATTGAATAATTGAATAATTCATTGAGAGCACATATCGGGATAACTTAAGTGATTATTTAGGCAAATCAGATTAAACTATTAAACTTAATCTTATTGTGATTGTATTTGTACTATACTTATAGAATAATATGTAATACATTCGATTTATAAAATGAATGGTTGAAATATAAACATACAATTGTGTAACACCAGCAGATATTAGAATCGGAATCGTAGATTAAATAGTCCTAGATATCTAAAATTATGTCAATCAGAAATTCTTTGTATAAATTTTAGTTCAGGTGATTTTTATTGTATAATGTTAATAATTTAAGCAAATATTTTTAAATTTATAATAAATTAAAACCGTATAATTCATTTAAAACTCTACATTAAATTTATTTATATTCAAAATTAAATATAACCAATATATTAAACATTTTTATAGATGAGATTTATAGATGACTATAAATAATTTAATTATGCGTAAAACTTGTTACGAGCTTATGGTTTTCCGGCTATTTGTAAATACGGTTGTTTTAAGATTCGAATATCAGAAACATGTAACAAGAAATTAAGAGCGGGATTTATAATTTCAATATTTGTATTAAAAATACTTGCGTATAATCAATTAAGTTACTTAGGTACTTAAGTACTTTTCCTACTACTGACTTCGTAAGTTGGCTTTTATTGCTCTGTTTGGAGAGAAGTAATAGCTACTTACGACTCATGTACGTTTATTAGAGAACGGATGCAATTTCCATAAAACGCAATCGGCAATTCGAATTGTGTATAACGTCGCACAGTACATCCCGGCGTAATTCAATGAAGTATTTGTTTGACTTAATCGGCCACCTGGTCTCGCACGATAACAATGGACAACTCAGCTATTGTATTCGGAGAATATAGTGTTTTTTAAAGTGTTTTCATGAGCGTAGATAGAAGCGGGGTTTTTATAATGTATTTTATTTATTAGTTTATATTTCGTAAGATAAATAAAGTGCTGTGAGTAAGTTTCTTGTTTTCATAGTTTTAACTGTTAATTACATCGTAATTTTTGTGATAGATCCTGTTTAATATCGTTTGATTGAATCTATTTCTACCAATTATTTCGACGTAAGTGTGCATTGAATTTCGTTCAGTTTCAATAACTTACGAACACATTTTTAGTTTTAATTTATTTAGATCTAGAGCATTGTTTAAGTTACTTTTTCAGATATGATATGGAAGAATGTCGAGAACGGCATTGTAAAACAATTGCGAGTTGGATTGACGGTCATACTGATTGTATGTCCATTGTCAGTGATTCCGAAATTTTTTACAAAATCCGTAAAATATCGTCAAAAATTCGTCACTTAGGATCGCAAACACATCTGAACTCTGTAAAACTTTTATGGCGGCTAATATTCCATTAAATAAACTTAGCAATCCCACTTTAAAAATATTTCTTCAAAAATATACTGGTCGAAATGTTCCTGATGAATCAACTTTACGCAAATATTATGTTTCTAGGTGCTATACGAGAACAGTAGAACGCATTAGAAGCCATCTTTTAAATCTATACATATGGATAAGCGCCGACGAAACGGTGGATATATTAGGACGCTGTGTGGTAAATGTTGTAGCTGGTGTACTACATCCAACTATTCTCTATAACTCATATGTAATAGCAACAAGTGTTATAAATAGAGTTGATGCGGAAACAGTTGCTGAAACCATTAAGGAGAATATGCGAAAAATGCTTCATTCGGACGCCACGTACAAAGAAAAAATACTTTTATTTGTCAGTGATAGTGCTGCGTATATGTTAAAAACAGGCAGACTATTGAAGAAAACATATCCTAATATGCTGCATATTACTTGTGTAGCACATGCTCTCCACAGAATCTGTGAATATATCAGAGACACTTTTCCGGAAGTTGATAGACTTGTATCAGCTTTTAAAAAAGTTTTCAGAAAAGCACCATTGAGAGTAGCTCTTTTCAGGGAAAAATTTCCATGTCTGCCACTGCCTCCCACTCCTGTAATAACTAGATGGGTACATGGCTGGAAGCTACTAGTTATTATGTTGAGAATTTCGATAATCTAAAACATTTCGTAACACTGCTAAAGGAGGATGCTAGAAGTATTTGTGAGTGCAAGGAGCTCACACAAATCCCAAATTTAAAAAATCAGTTGTACTTTCTTCACGAACACTTTGGAAAATTGCCAAAACTAATCACTTATTTTGAAAATCGAAATCTCAAATTAAATGACGAATTAACCACATTAGATGTGGCTGTTGCAGCAATTATGTATGGAGACAATTCCACAAAATCTAACGGCTAAATATGAAGAAATAAAAGAATATTTCGAGTAACCAGTAACCAATATTTCGAGTAACCGATGTAGAAAGGACGTTTTCTATTTATAAGGATGTACTTAATTCAAAGAGAAGAAAATTGACAGAAGAAAACCTTAAGAAACTATTGCTAGTCAATATTAATAGTCCTTTACTCAACTTGAACGACAAAATGAACAAATAAAAATGTTCCAATTATAGAAATAAAATTAAAAACTTTAAAAATACAACTTTTCAACAAATACATATGTATTTCGTAATTTTATAGATCACCACCCGTTTGTTTTCCAATTATATAAATAAAATTAATTAATAAATTTGTATTTCGTAATTTTAGATAGATAGATCACCACCCGTATGTTTTCCAATTATATAAATAAAATTAAAAACTTTATAAATACAACTTTTCAACAAATAAATATGTATTTCGTAATTTTATAGATCACCACTCGTTGGTTTTCCAATTATAATAAAATTAAATATTTTAGAAATACAGCCTTTCGCCAGTACTGCACTGGGCTTTGCGTAATGTGGTAAGCGTGTCCGTTCTCTATTTATAACCCTTGATAGTGGTATGTAATATATCACTTATCTTCCTAGGGAGGTAAGCAATTTGACACTGACAGATGACAGGGTAAAAAACATTTGAAATTTTTATGCATGCGTTAATTTCAATATAACTGGCAACAAAAACCTACAGGCAATATCAGCTGCCTCTCTTTGACTTCGCAGTTACTTGGATATTCACACATGGTTTATGGCTGTTGACGTCGATGAATATTAATTTGAATATTTAACATGTGATTTGTTTATGAATTTATTTATATCATTTTGCTTCCATAGCGATAATTATACGACGCTGGTTATACATACATACATAACATCTTACACAAATAAGAATGGACCAGATGGCGCTGCAATCTGGGTTTAATTTACACAGGAATTTCAAAAAAGTAGATCAAATGGTTGATTTTATATGTGAGGTTATATACATACTAACCTATATAAAAGATTATTTTTTGACGTTTGTTTGTTAACATATTTATTTTTAAGAAAACTTAGACATTAATAGTTTTATTCAAGCAAGAAGCGGCAAATATATACCAATGCAAGGCATTAGGCATTATATAAAATATTTCAATCAATATCTTATTAATATGTTATTTATTGCTTGAAGGTGTTGCATCTATAATAAATTTGTGCGTAAATACAGTGAGAATGTGCTAAAATTACCACAAGAAATATCTACATCTTTAATTTTACTAGAGAACAAAACTTTTGTGTAAATGCGAAACTAACAAATTTAAAGGATTAATGGTGACAGTGTATTATAATTATTATAATATTTGTGTATCGTTTAACATTAGTGCTTGCTTAACAAATGTAGCATTTTACAAAATACAGTTATTTTAATAGTATCTATAATGAGAGAGCAATAAAGAAATTCATGTAAATGCACATCATTTTACATAATTTAGATAAAAATTTTGAAACAACCAAAAAAGGTATTTATTTAAAAATATTTTGATCTTACAAAGACAAGGAAGTACAAACTTAAAAAAGGTATATAACCCCTTACCACAATTATTAATCGTATCCTAAATACGTATTTCGACAACTAAGTTGTCTTCGTCAGTAGGTAAAACCGCTAATCAAGGTGCGCACATGGGGCACAGTAAAGCTAGAACCCCGCTTACGCAACAACTACTTTACACGGCGTCCACCTATAGACTGAAGGAAGTACATATTAAAAAGGATAAAACAGCAGTTTAGCGCCAAAAGATAGGTAAAACTTAAGCATGTTTCCAGTTTCAGTATTTGGTTAAACGTGTGTTTGTTCCTTTATTTCAAGTTATGGCTGATTAATACTTACTTTTTTGCTTATGTATGGGATAAATTGCTACTATGGTACAGTGAATACTGAAAAAATAATTATGTATAAATAAAAAGAGGAATTGTTTTCATGGCAAACTCCATGTGTTCAGTAAAAACATTTTTTTTTGTAAATGTCTGAACACAATGAGTGTAAACCCCTCTTTCATTAGCGTAATGTATAATTAAATCTTTTACGTACACTTACATAATTACATAAAAAAATATGTAGTCATTTCCTACATTAATATTCAGCGAGTATCGCAATATCTGGTAGTTACTTGACCACCAGGATATCGAACAATTTCTGAGGACCTGAAACAACTTATAATCTCATGAATTTATATCGTAAACATTATTATATAATTACACTATAGTCATAATAATCACTATATTTACTAAACTATATAATTTATAAGTATAATAAAATTATATCTAACACATAAGACGCACACATAAATAAATCAAGAGCATCACACACACATAACTAAACTTAACACAACAATTCATCATGTTGCATATTGTTCACGAATATACATATACAGTGTGTATAAGCCAAATGGAATAAATTAATTATTTCGGTTACTGTACATATTTATAAAAAATCCCGAAACATGTCATATTTAATTTATAAATTAACATTCTTCAACGTGAAAATGCGATCCCTACCTTCAACCCCCTTCGAATGACAGGTACAACGCCAATTTTTTTAAATGAGAAGTATAGGCTTGTGATATATCGTTGTAAAAGTCTCTTTATTCTCTATTCAAAATTGTTATAATTTTCATGATTGTTGCAACAATTAAGATAGAATAAAATAAAATAATGTTGTTATCGAAATTCGCTACAATATACTCAAAAAATAATATTTAATGCAAAATGTAAAGAAAAATTTAAAACGCCAGAAAAAAATATGAATGTCAATAAAGTAGATGTTCAAAATGTTCACCATGAACGTCTTGGCAACATTATTTAACATTATTTAACATATCAGGCGTGATCGACCTATTAGGTCCATCACGCAAGCGTTATTCGTTCTCTTAAGTCATTTAAATCCAAAGGTTTAGTTTTGTACACAATGCTCTTCAAATATTCCCATAAAAAAAAATCAAGTAAGGTCAGATCAGGTGATCGCGCTGGCCATTCTATCGATCCTCGCCTTCCTATCCACCGATTGGGAAATATTGCATCGAGGTACTGCCGGACATTGCGTTGGTAATGTGGTGGTGCTCCATCCTGCTGAAACCATATCGTATTCATTGGAACTTGAGGGTTTCCTGGATCAGGATATAAATTTGCCAAAGTTGGAATGACATCATTTTGAAGTAGTGCCAAATAACGATCGCCATTCAAACTGCCCTCAATGAAAAAGGGACCAATGATATGGTTTCCAACAATACCTGCCCAAACATTAACTTTTACTGGGTATTGTGTGTGTTCTTCCCTCATCCAGTGAGGATTTTCCGTAGACCAGTAGCGGCAATTTTGCCGATTAGCATGACCGCTAAGAGAAAAAGTGCACTCATCAGAAAACATAACGTCTTCTAAATTGATAATATTGTTATCCAGCATGTCCATCATTCGCTCACAAAAATAAGTTTTTCTATCAAAATCGTCTTCCATAAGCTCCTGAGTAGATATCATTTTATAGGGATGCATTTTATTTTCTTTTAATATGTTTACTATCGATGTATGGCTAACATTTAATGTAGTGGATGCATGTCTACTCGATGTATGTGGGTTTTCCATAAACTCAAGCATCACATCTACTTTGATTTCATCACTCAGTGCATTGGCAGCCGGTTTTTTAATCTGCCTTACATGTCCAAACTCTCGAAACTGCTTCTCTATCTTACTTATTGTTCCTTGAGCTATAGGCGGTAAATCAGGAAATTTCTCATGAAATAGGCGGGTTACTTCTTGTTGTGTTCGGGTTCTATCTCCGTAACCAATCATTTGTATGACTGGTATTTTATGCATTTTCGTTAATCTAACCATTTCCCAGAATTGTATTTTACGAAATTCAAACTAAAATTATCAAACTGTCAATTTAAATGACAACTTTTAAATACAAAACAATTTACTAAGGCGTTTTAAACAAACTAATGTTGCCACGGAAACTTTTTAAAGTATTTTTAATGGATACCATCCAAAAAGCACATTGGTATGGTTTTTACTCACTTTCTTATTATGAAGACCTAAACGGGAAGTAAGTAATGCAATGATGCCTTTGATGTATGTGTTAAATCTTTATAAACGCAAATGAGCATCTACTTCATTGACATTCATATTTTTTTCTGGCGTTTTAAATTTTTCTTTACATTTTCCATTAAATTTTATTGTAGCGAATTTCGATAACAACATGATTTTATTTTATTCTATCTTAATTGTTGCAACGAACATGAAAATTATAACATTTTTGAATAGAGAATAAAGAGACCTTTACAACGATATATCACAAGCCTATACTTCCCGTTTAAAAAAATGGGGGTTGTACCTGTCATTCGAAGGGGGTTGAAGGTAGGGATCGCATTTTCACGTTGAAGAATGTTAATTTATAAATTAAATATGACATGTTTCGGGATTTTTTATAAATATGTACAGTAACCGAAATAATGAATTTATTCCATTTGGCTTATACACACTGTATATATATCATAAGGTATATATAAATTATTCACCAATTTTTAAATTAGTTAGGACACAAGAAAAATCCATGTTTTTTTTTACACGAAATACTTATCTTTCTTTGTCATTTTATCAATATGTTTCCATTCCTTCATTATTAAGTGAAATTAGTTATACCTATATCTTTAGTTTTGAAACTAATTTTGATTTACTTTTCGAAAGTTGTGGCGTTTTATCTTTTGCAATTTTTACAGTTATATAAAACTAGTAAATTAAAATCAATACATTATATTGGATATTAGATATCTATAATGTCTACTTAAAAGTAAATATCCGTAGCCACTATAGTTCAAAAATAAATTATTCAGAAATAAATATACTGAAAACCAAATGTTATTTTTGTTAATAATATAGCTTGGGTGTAACTTATTTAGAAAGTGTGCAACATCAATAGTATATAATACATAATTCATGAGAGGAAATTAAATTCCATTACAGTATATACAGTATGGTCATAAAGTTTGGAACCAAGCTTATAACCGCATTATTTTACATTTTTAGGAAAAACGCTCGGACAGGTAAATTTTCTTTTTTAAAACGCCATCTTTTGACATACAATTTTTTTCTATGACGTCATTGGTTTTCGAGTGATGACGTCATCAACACTTTCTTTAAATGGCAACCATATTATTTTTTTCTCGTTTTTGGTAGATCTTTATATCCACCAAATAGTTATGTAAAACAATTGGTATGTTGCGTCACAATTTTTTTTAAAAATGATATAAATTTAGAAAAAAATACGAAAATTTTATTTTTGTACAAAATTAAAATTAAATTAAAAAAATACATCTCAACTTAAATTTATTGTAACAGTTAACGTAAATTTTCAAAATGGACCCCACCAATCAACTGACACTGTCCCAGCCGAGTGTAAACACTTCGTATACTCGCCTCAATTATGTCTGGGGATATTTGTGTAAGTTCTACGCGAATTCGTTCTTTTAAATCTTCTAAATTGTTCGGTTTGTTAAAATACGCTTTCGATTTCAAATAACCCCTCAAAAAAAAGTCTAACGGAGTCAGGTCAGGAGAACGAGGTGGCCATTCTATGGCGCCTCTCCGTCCAATTCCATTTATTGGGAAATATTTCGTCAAGATAGTGGCGAACCTCTACACCATAATGGGGAGGCGCCCTATCTTGTTGAAACCAAATATTTGGATGGAGTACGTCACCATCCTCGTGATTTGGGAAAATAACAGCGAGCGCTGGAACCAGTTCAAATCTTAAAAATTCTAAATATTGCACAGCAGTCAAATTTCCTTCAAAAAATATGGTCCTAAAATGCGTCGTCCAATCATTCCAACCCATACGTTAACTTTTCCTCTGCGCTGAGTATGACACGCTTGAGTCCAATGCGGATTGTTCTGCGACCAATATCTGCAATTATGGCGGTGAACAGATCCATTTAGGCAGAACGAAGCTTAATCTGAGAAGACGATGTTTTCCAAGAAATTTGGATTTTGGTCACAACATAACATTACGTCTTCACAGAACTGCAGTCGACGATCTTCGTCATCCTCATGTAATTCCTGTACAAGTTGAACTTTGTAAGGACGACAGTGTTCTTTTTTAAAAAAGTTGACGACAAATGAGTGAGCCACCTGATTGGCTAACGCAAGTTGTCTGGTGGAAACATGATGCATTTCTTCTGCTTCTAGAATCACATTTAATTTCACATCTTCTCCTACTTGAGGTCTACCTTGCCGTGGTCCGTGGATCTTTTACGGATCCAGTTTCGGTAAACTTTCCAACTAGTTTTGTCACCGTAGACCTGGTAATTGGAGGTCTATCAGGGTGTTCATGGTTAAACAATTCGCATGCTTCTGCATGTGTTATTTGTCTGTTCCCATACCATAATTAAAATTTCGATTCTTTCTCGCTCAGATAAATGTGCCATTTTTTATATTAGCGAAAATGAACAATTTTTACGAAATATCTCAAAAATTTAACGTCAAAAATAGAAGTAAATAATTCAACAATGTTGTCCCCATAGAAACAATTTCAAACTAAAATTTTTGTACATAAATTGTATAAAAAGAAGCAAGAATGTCATAAAGAAATATCTTGCAAAAAAGTGCGTGTTTTTGTTTTTGTAAATTTTTTGTATAGTAACATGTGCTTTTGACGATCCGGTTTGTTCAAGAAGAATATTTAAGTCCTCACACAAGACAGAAGTGTGAAAAAAACTTACTTACATATTTCAGTAAATTTTGTAAGCTTAATTAGTTTTTGAAATCTTCAATTTTTGGGCGATAATTTTAATTAAGAAATGGTCTGCCACATCATGTCAATTTTTTAAATAAATTAAACTTCTTTGGCCCTTTTTTGTGAAACTATTTAATGTTAAATAAGATTTTTTAATAAGTAATTGGCCGATTGGGAAGACGAATTTCTTTTGACCTGGAGCGAATAACGCAGATTACTGTTGATCGCAAAGCATTTACACTCGGCTGGGACAGTGTCAGTTGGTTGGTGAGGTCCATTGTGAAAATTTACGTTAACTGTTACAATAAATTTAAGTTGAGATTTTTTTTTTAATTTAATTTAAATTTTGTACAAAAATAAAATTTTCGTATTTTTTTCTAAATTTATATCATTTTTTCAAAAAAATTGTGATACAACATACCAATTGTTTTATATCACTATTTGGTGGATATAAAGATCTACCAAAAACGAGAAAAAAATAATATGGTTGCCATTTAAAGAAAGTGTTGATAACGTCAACCAATGACGTCATAGAAAAAAATTGTATGTCAAAAGATGGCGTTTTAAAAAAGAAAATTTTCCTGTCCGAGCGTTTTTCCAAAAAATGTAAAATAATGCGGTTATAAGCTTGGTTCCAAACTTTATGACCACACTGTATATATATATATATATATATATATATATATATATATTGTGGTAGGTCAAGCTAACACTCGGGAATGCCTCAGTAAGCAAAAGACAGAATTTTAGAATGTATAAATATATAAGTTCTAGAGTTATTTAAAATATATCAAAAACTGAATTCTTCACGTGCTAAATCAATAAAGTTGATTTCGCGTATTTAATTATTTTTAAAAGTCATTTTCACATTTATAATTTATATCATTTCATTTTGTATCAGTATTTTCATTTCGATAATTTGTATTACAAAAATATCAACTTAATTGATTAATTATTAATGACGCCATTTATTTAGGCATAACTGTATATTATTTGAATTGTTTACCGCGGGAAAGTTTCCTACAATAAAAACAGCATTATGTACTATATTTGACATTCAAACAACAAACATTTTATCATCAAAATAGATTGAATATTTATTACTACTTATAAATATATTTAAAATTATTAAATTGTCATTAGCGTTAGTAGTTAGCGTTACTAGAAATATGGCGATTAAAAAAACACCTCGAAATACTGGAGTGTCCCTCTGAAAGCAATAAGAAAAATACAAATAATTTGAATAAAACCATACGTCCGTTTTAGAAAAAAACTTACCAATATTCCCAGCTCCCGTTTAACATTTTTTTTCAAGACCATACGAACACCAGTGTTGAAGATATCGCCGAGTGCAGTTTGCCGGGAAGAGGTTCGTTGGACCGGACATCTAACTGGGATGACGCCGTTCAATTGCCGCTGAAAGAACCTTGCCTTTACAGACCTATAAGTGATCCTGTACACCAATTTTCCTGTCCAGATTACTTGAGTATTCTTATAATCTCCTATAAACATTGAAAACGACAAATTAATCAACATATTAATAAAGAATACTTCATATTTTCTACATCTGTTAAGATAATAATTATTAATGTCATAATATAAGATTTAGGTATTCTATTTCTAAGATAAGGAAGAATACAGTTTCTTTTAATTTTATTTTATTTTATTATTATTCAGTAAATCTATTATTCATGAATTTGTTTATGTCACATGTAATGTTTATTTAAATTAATCTAAAAGCTTTACCATATTTGTTTAATCACGTGACATGTTTGATATCAAAAATTCTTTACATTAGAATATTTTTCACTTACCTGTTATATTTGGATAATCAGTTCTTTAAAGTTGTTATTCATTAATCCGATCTCGACCTTTTTATTTTGTAGTATAGAATATAAACGAAACAAACAGTCTATCACTTTAAAATCAGTGAACTTTATGAGTGTTTGATTGGAGATACCGAACTTGCACTATTAAATTTGGACATATCTCAATGCCCTATCACAAGAGTCAACATTGTTCTTGAGTTTAGCCGGATCTTAATCACAACTTACGCCCACTAATTAATGCTTATAAGAAATCTATACATCCGAACAACTTTTTAAGGTTAATGTTATGGAGTTGTTTACTAGCATGTAACTTTGTATCATGCGCATATAATTAAGCATTGTGCAACTCCATCTATATGTTATTTGAAGTAACCTAGTTAAAGTTGAAATTGATAATTCACAAAATTTAATATAAAAATTACCAAGTTAATTATTTTTAACTTAGAATCTTTGTATTTATAAACTGTTGAATATTTTATAGCTCTTCCGTTTCGTTACAATATATATATATATATATATATATATATATATATATATGTATATATATATATATATATATATATATAATATTTTCGTGACCTTGGTATGATAAGGTAAACTTAATAAGTCGGCGATTAAAGGTCTGGTTTATTACTTCAAAGTATATATATTTAAAACAACCCTACATGTTTCGGCAATGATGCCTTTGTCAAGGATATAAAAAATGTCATTAAATATTTTTTATATCCTTGACAAAGGCATCATTGCCGAAACATGTAGGGTTGTTTTAAATATATATACTTTGAAGTAATAAACCAGACCTTTAATCGCCGACTTATTAAGTTTACCTTATATATATATGAATTATTTGTAATACTAGGTAGCTAAATCTTACAGAAAGTAAAAATTGAACAAAGTTCATGTAGGATTCATTATTATCTACAAGACGAAAAATAGTATGAGCTGTATATAAAAAACATTTCATTATGACATTTTTCGAAATCCGTTCATTATTTTAGGACGGATTTAGTGAACTATAGAAAAGTTACTTTAACATTGTCGAAATTTGTAAAATATAGATAAAAATGTTAATTCATGCTACACACTTTACATAATAAAAAAATAAATGAAGAACTTAATAATTATGTGTTAAAGAAGTCTCTATAAAAGCTCCTAATATTATATTCTATAAAAAAGTAAGTTTTGCAAAGTGCGGTTTAAATATAACTCGGCTAGTTCCAAAGTCTGTTGACTTTATAATGAGAACTTTTAAATACTTTAATAATGTAACACAGTTAAGTCCTTTTCTTAAGAGCGTAACACTGAACAAGTTCGCCTTCAAGTGCGACAAAAGGCGTTATGAAACACTTTTATAGTACGAGGACGATTCGTAAAGTAAGTTTCGTTTGGTTATTAAAAAAACGTTAATAAATAAGAGGTTTTTATTATATACAACGTAAATCTACTACCTCCAGTTATCTTTCTACATAGCTGCCATTAAGATTGAGATATTTGTCGTAACCAGCTTTTCAATGCCCATGAGCAGAGCATTGCATCGTCGTGCTGGAACACTGTCTTGAAGCTTTTCATCGTTCCAAAACCATTGGTTCCCAAGCCATTTCTTCATGTTAGGGAAAATATGGTAGTCACTAGAAGCCAAATCAGGGCTGTAGGGAAGTTGCTCAAACTTCCCGCTTAAAACTATCCAGTAGGCTTACCGTGCGAGCGGCGGTATGCGGGCGGGCGTTGTCGTGAAGAAAAACGATGCCCGATCTTAATAATCCATGTCGCTTGTTCTGAATAGCACTTCTGAGCTTCTTCAAAGTTTCACAGTAGACTTCAGTGTTTAATGTGATTCCTCGTTCCATGAAGTCTACAAGAAAGGCGTCTTTTTTGTTCCAAAAGACAGTAATCATGACTTTTCTCAGAAAAATTTCATGACATTTTAGAGTTTTCCTTGTAGACAAGTTAGATTGACCACACTGCATTCGCTGTCTTGTCATCTCAACGCTGACATAGGCGACTCAAGTCTCATCATCTGTTACGATATGCATGAGGAAATCTCCACCGTCATAACGTGTCAGAAAAGTTAGTACTGATTCCATTTTCTTTGTTTTATGGTCTTCGGTAAGAAGTTTTGGCACCCATTGTGAACAAAACATGTGGTAACCTAAATGTTCAGTAACAACCTCGTATAAATGTGTGCGGAAAATTTTAGGGAAAAAGGCACTCAATTTTATGATTTAGAATGGCCGACTCTTATTAATTTTTTCTTCGACAGTACCTACAAGTTCATTCGTTACAACAGTTAGTCTTACACTCCGTTCTTCATCATGAACATTAGTTCGTCCTTTTCGAAAGATACTCCATCATCTTCTAACCATACTGCCACTCATGATATTTTCACCATAAACAGAAGAAAGTTCACGATAAATCTCAGCAGCCTTCATGTTCGTTGCACACAGAAATTAGATTCACAGTCGGCAAACAATTCTTTCACTAGCACTCCCAGACTCACACTGTACCAAACTACACCTCAGCATTGCGATCACACAACTCCTTTGCTCACTATGCGAACACGGAAGCTACTTTACAAATCGCCCTCGTATTTTTCCTATTTTGCATTTTTGTCCATTAATATATTGAAATTATTCAAAATAGGAAAAATCCTATTTTACATTTATGTACATTAATACAGTGTGTCCGCGGAAGGACTTAATTATTCTTGTAGAAATCTTATTTTCAAGTTTTCGAAAAAGATCATATGTTTTTTGCCTATTATACAAATAAGAATCACGTTGCGAAATTTCTATTTTGTTGTACAGGTGCGCACAAAAATGCAGATTTGAAAATCAAAAACTTCTAAATTTTAAACTTTTTTGAAGCAGCAAAATCATAGAGTTTAACAGAAGAAATCAATAATATCTTTATTTAACATAATACTGTGAAGTACATGAGAAAAAGTAAAATTTTATTCAACATGAAGCCGTCAACGCATTTTTCCATCCTGTTTCGAAATCCGTTATAAATATTGTGAATCACATCTATTGTCACTGTGGCAACAGCATCAGTGATTCTATTTTTCAAAATCTCAATATTATCTTGCAAGTCAGTGGCATACACTTGTGGCTTAAGATACCCCCATAGAAAATAATCCATTGCGTTGAGGTCCGGGGACTGCACAGGCCAGTGTATCGGTCCACAGCGACTTATCCATTTTTCAGGAAAATGTTCATTAAATCAATTTTCGCCGGGCAGCCATGCCCTATGCACTATGCCCTAGGCGCCGGGCAGCTTGTTATAATATCATACTTCTCCTAAATTCCAAATTTTATTCTTTCAGTTGTATTCACTAAGTATTTCCAAATAATAAATTGCGTTCAGTCTTCCTTCCATGAAAAGTGGACCAATACTTTGTCGAATGTTAATGCACACCATACGTTGACTTTCTTAAATTTCTGGCTATTTGTACACATCTTAAAGTTGGAATTTTCCTTTGCCCAAAAGCGATCATTTTGACTAGGGTTTATCCCATTTCTTGGGAAGGTAGATTTATCACTGAATATGATATGATGGTGAAAACGACGGCATTTCAGAATACGATCGCCCATTATAAAGAGAATTCTAGTCAGTATGAATCATCGCCTTGAAGTTTATGAATAAAAAAAAATTAAATTGGTTTAAATGCGTGAAAATTTTTTGTACATGAGTTTTAGATATACCACCTTTCTGATTTGCTCTTGCTCGCGAAGGAAGTCGAGGATTATTGCGAAGTGATTCTAGTACTAAAATTGTTGCAGCATCACTTTCATCATAAGCCTTTTTTTTTGTTTTTTCACATTTTTACATCACCATAAGGATTCAATTTACGTACCAAGTTTCTTAAAGTATTTATACCTGGAAATCTGCGATGGAAAATATCAATTGCGTATTAATAGGACACGTCTCCAATACCATAACACTTAATCAAGTAAATGCGCTTCTCTAAGGTCAGCATCTTTCTGAAGATATCAGTTGACAAGTTTTGAATTGTGTGTGTATTCAAATATCAATGATATTTGAAATATCAGCGAATCATTATTTAACAACAATAATCTTGATTTATTACATAACAAAATGAAGTAGCACTTCCCAAAATAATACGAAATGAATTCAACTAAGTCTTAGTAACAATAACTTCCATGAGAAAACTGTTACGTGTTCGTAGAGAATTAATTATTTGTTGAAAATTAGAGTTCCGTCTTTACCACTTTGTTCTTTTAATTATGATAACCCTGTAGATTTCCTTTTGTATTAGCGCTTTCCTTGACTTCCCTCTCTAATTGGCGTGCGAGGTATATTTGGTCGCTCAGTTCCAAGGCCGACACCGATTTATGTCCAGCATTCATTCCTTCTCTCGCTCACCACGTAGATGCTTAAATTTAGGGCTATATGATCGCTTATTAAGAGATATCGATTTTGTACCAAGTTCTACTACACTTAAGGGGTTTAATCAAGTTTCACGTATTTTATCGGATATACCAATTTACCTGTTAAGGAATATTACAGTGGCGAGAGGAGTTCGTTTCCCATTACCGACATATAAGTTTTGGTCATACAAAGCACTAATACATTCTGGTATGTAATTCCGAATTTAATTTATTTTTTTAATTTTTTTCATTTGTGTGCACCCTTAAATAGATGTTTTTTTCTCATGGGCTACTGAAGCTTCCACAGTTTTTTTTCACGGCCTGCCAAAAAAGCTATGCGATCGATTTCTGGCTACATCAACCAATTAATCAGCGTAAATTAGGATCGCCCACTTCCGACGTTCTAAGGGCCAAAGCTAAGAATTACTTTCTTTATTTTTTTTTACGTATAATTTCAAATATTAATTATTCGTATATATTTATAAATTAAAAACTTAAACGACAGTCTTAACACGTTAATCAATTTGTTTTCTTTTATACTACGTGATTTAGTTCATAGTCTTATTTTAAATTAATTTAAAGAAATATTACTAATTTCTTTTTCCTCTTTGCTATATTTAAAGGTTCAAAATAATTCCACTTTTAAGAATACAAAGTAAATTTCCATTTATGTAACTTTTTTTTTTTTATTTTAAAAGAAAACGCGCAAGTGCGCAAGTGGTCAACGTGTTAAAGGACACGTATTTCTTTCACATATAAATTAAAATAAAATTTCGTTTTCTTTTTCCTAATTTTACGACTTTAAATTTACATATATTGCCTCTTTTATTTGCTTTGTTTAAATTAAATAATCAATTCATTTTTAAGATATTATAAAACTATTTCCAAACTCTGTTTTGTTCAATTTATGTAAATTTTCACACTCCCGGAGAGTCTGGAAGTTTTAACGGTATTTTATTTAGCATATAGATAAGCCTCTAGACGCAAACAGGGTCTGCTCCATAGATCTGGCTTATAATTTTGTATTTAGGCTCACGCTCACAGCTTGTGAACTCAGATAAATACGTATTTTGACGGGGGGATTTGTGTAGAGGTTATTCAGTTTTTTTTATATACGTAGCTATTTCGCTTCTCTTTTCTTTTTTTTTGTGAAATATCTACTCAGCCGGTAGTACGTTGTACTTTTGTTAATTTATTTTGATATTGATTTGTTATCTCTACCTAACGTAATTATTAGCCCGAACTTTTCTTTTCTTTGCTTTATAGTTTCGGACGACTTGGTTGTGCCATTTACCCGCCGATTGGCTTGCCGTAAGTGTAGTTATCGTGATTTTCGTATTCGCGACGTCTAGCGGTGGCAAATTCGGTAGCGCCTTTTTCCACCTTTCTTTTTTTGGTACTTCTAGGTATCCCCTTGAGTGGAGGCTTCGTGATAGCGAGGTGGGCCGCTAGTCGTTGGCAGGAGTGGGTAGGTGGGGCAATCGTAGTTGCTCGAAACCTTGTTTTTTTTTGTTTTTCTTTTTCCCTTTCTTTTCAGCGCTACCAATAAGCGCCTAACGACACGACGCACAGTGCGAAATTTCTGGAGTTTACCGGAACTTAATTATTCAAAACAGTAAAACAGTTCTATTTGTTGGTTTTTAAAATTTTTAATAAAAATTAATATGTTTTATTTAAAGTTTTTGAGATTATTTGTGTTTTTTATTATAGAACATTTAAAAAACATTTTATAACAACATTTTGAACACCTATTCAGAACTAGACTCATTGCAATCGTCTGAAGACTCGCAATCATTACACGGGCCTGCAAATCTTTCTAACAACACTAAAACTTCTGGCGTAGCTTCACTATGCTTGGTTTTGGGTGCTTTACGAAGACTAGCGATGTACAGATCCGACCAAATAAGCAGTCGATAAAATAAATCCGTATTTGTGTCAATTCTTGACGTATTTCTAGTAAAAAGTTCACGATATTTTCTGCAGTCTTTGTTTCTTGCCTCCTGAGCTTCTTCAGAAAATTGTCCGATCGGAAGAATGCAAGAGGCTATAATATCCTTTCCATGACAAAGGACTTTATGCACACTTACGGGCATTGAGTACCAGAAATATTCTTTCAAATACAATTCCAAAGTTTCTCTTGCATATTCGCCGAACTTTTCTGAATCAATTTTAAGACCACAATTTAGGCACTCTAACAGCACATGAAAACGTTTGATCAATTCTAAATTAACGCCAGTTATTTCGGCAGACTTTTCGGTATTTCTAAAGAATTTCCTCGCGGTATTACCATCGTTTGTGTTTCCGGTCTGCTGTTTTGGCATATCTATAAGCAAGCCAAGCTCCTCTTTGAATTTTTGTTGAATGTATTTTTTCTTCTCTGCAACTTTTTTTTAATTTTCTGCTCCACGAGCTTGCCATGCTTTAATATCAAGTTTGTGCGATATATGTAAAAATCATTCCAAAAACCTTATCCATGCATGGAGGGGCGATAGTCCAAGGGATAAAAAGGATTCGTTTATATTTTTTTGAGGTATATCGCAGATGTTGTTCATTTCACTAGATTTAGCCCCACATAAGTAGCATGTTTGTGATGATGCACAGGATGATACAGCATTGCATACTTTACCGTCAATCATACAAAAGATCATATTTGCTGTAACCTGAAATTGCTTGCCATCTACAAGTATAATGGTTAGAGTAAGTTGAGATATTTGTTCTTTCACTTTGTTTACTTCTGAGGTAATTACACTGACTGTTTCTTTGGTAAAAACGAACTTAATAGGGCGACAGTACCGTGTGGAAAAAGAAGCAGGGTTTTTTCCAAATTAGTGACTGATTACCACCATTATCATTTACGGAGCACATTTGGATTGGTACCATTGATACCCTAAACATACTATTATCAGAGCTATGTTTGTCCATATACTTTTGTCGATAGTTAACTTGTTCCGCCCCATCACAACTCCACTTTACGATAATATTTAGTGCTTTAACGTTTGACAAAGTTCTAAGTGCCTCTTCTAGCCCTGCACAAAGTCTTGCTATGGTATGATTTATAAGCGACTGAACTGATACTTCAGCTGAAACTTCAGTTATTATTATGTCCTTTGGATAGAATAACCTCTTTGCCTCCTTTACAACATAATAAGGTGGATACAAAGTGCAACCTTTATGTTTTGCTTGATCCCGAACAATGTTGTATTGATTTGCATCGAGTTTGCATCAATAAGTAGCGCCAGAGCCTGGTCCGGAGTTAATTTTCGTGGGCTGTTTGAAGAAGACATGCGAGCCATTTTGATTTTGCTTCCCCTTTCTGGAGAAGCAGATGCCAGTTCCTTGACAATCGCTGCAGAGTTTCGTTTTCCAGATTGGTATAGCTTTGTTACGGTTGCTTTGGCTAACTCGTCTTGACTACCGGACTTCAAAAGATGATGCACTTTTCTGTTTTGCACTTTAGGATGACAATACCTAAATTCTTTTTTAGGTCTGCCTGCATTGGTCCTCGATCCACTGGGCAATGCATCCCTTACAGCATTTGAAATCTTTACATTATTTTCAAGCCAGACAGCTTTTTTATTCAGAAATGATTCTAAATTTCGACTGGATTCCCTTCACTTTTTTCGTATTTTACAAACCAGTGCGCGAAGAGTTGCCTTTAAACTGCACAGAGTATCAGATCTTAACATTGGTGAGCCTATTTTTTCCAAAACAAAACCAATGATGGCATCCGATGTCGGTTCTTCCTTCCACTTTTGGAATATACAGTTATATGAAACTTGGAAAGTCATTCTGGAAAATGTTTCATTTAAAAGTAGATCGCAGAAGATCTTTTGAGTTTTCAACAGAGGGAAAAAAACTTTAAAATGTAGTGCGTTTCAAGCTGGTATTATGTGGTATCACTTTTTAAAATTTCCACTAAAGTTAAAAATGTAAATTTAACTTACTTCTTAAAAATCATTTTTTCCACGAACAAATCACATACGAGCAAGGAAAGATTTTGCAATTAATTAAATGCCAATAATTGACAATTTTCTAATAAAATACATGAAGAAAAAATCATGGCCTACTGATTTGCCATTTGTATGTACCACTCTATTAACTTTAACAAATCGAATAGCTTTCTATAGGCAAAAATTATGATTGAAAAAGTAAAGCTACTTTCAGGTGCATTTTGCGGTTCTTTCGCAGGGTAAATCCCCAAACTGAGTATGACGTTTTAGAGGCGGGGTATTTACCTAACAAAATAATAAATAATCTTATGCATTTTACGTATTTCAAAAATTGAATAAAGTTCCGCTAAACTTCCTAAATTTCGCACTGTGCGACGGCGCGACAGTATCAACATTTTATTTGACTTTTTAATTTTTACTGTTAAGTTCTTTCATTTCAGTGTTTAAAAAATCTTTAATTTGAAAGTTTTTCATTTTTAAATCTACAATTTTGTTTTTCATGGGCAACTTGTACAACAAAATAGAATTTCTTAATTGTAGTTATATAACAAACTAAAAAACTTCTGAACAAATATTTTTTCTAAAAATTGAAAATAATATTTTTTACAAGTATAATTAAGTCCATCTGCGGACGCACTGTATATTACGAGAAAACTTATGAAAGAATGATTTGAAATATTTTGTATTTCACTGACTCCATATTGGATTATGCATAGAACACCTGCTATATTATATTCAAACATTTTTTAAATTATTTTCACTCCTCTTCTATTAAACGTTTCATATTTCTCACATGATTCATCCGCTTGGGGGAAGAGTATCCAAATTTATGAATTTCACTTCCTTTGAGTGAAAAAGGCACAGTATACAGAAGAAAAAAAGAAAATCGACTACTTTGACACCGTACTACTTCTGCCAGTTTTGCGTCAGCATCGTTGATGTCGCCGTAATCGCCGTAGAATGTCTACCGTATTATGTCGTCGTAATAAAATCGGGAACGAAATTCTATCTAGAAAGACAAAATCACGAACATAAAACAGCGCGCGGCTTTGCTTTCTCACATAGATAAGTCAACACGAATCTAGGCAACGGGAAACACAAAGCTTGTATCATGAGATGGAAGAATAAGTTACTTTATTTATGGAGTACGGTCGCGTTAAAGCAGCCCTAGTGGTAGCTACTACAGTATCGTTATTAATACCGCAGCAAAATAAAATTTTTATGTTCGTGTATTTTAACACGTCCTTTGAAATATTTTTACCTGTAATATGTAAGCATCTAAAAATGTTTCTTCTAATTTATCCTTATAAGCTACGAACACAACCAGTTGAAGCTGAAACTTGTATGCAAACCCAATTTTTAATTTATTTTTTGTTTTTATTTTAAATTGATTAATTAAAATAAATTTTTAAATTTTCAAGGCAGTAAGCTAATTGTATCTCTTAATAGGAGAGGTATTTTCTTAATTTTGAGCCTACTAATACAGTAAAGCGCAACATTTATTCTGAAAAATTCGCAGTTTCTTTCTTAAAGTATTCTCCATTACTATCAATATATTTATGCATTCGAAAGAAAGCAGTCTTTGAAACATTTCTTTTCACATTTCTGGAGATCATTACTTACCTATCACTTTTTCGAAAGTATCGATAGTGTCACAGAGGCAAAGTAAAACGTATTTGCTACAAGTTATCTTAGATTGAGATAAAAACAAATCATTAAATGCCAAGATGGGAACTATGTGATTAGTGATCCGTCAATTCCTTTATTATAATGATTAATCTCTTCCTTCTGTAGATTTTTGCAAAATTATTCTCGACTAGGCAAACACAAAGCAGTTCTTTTTCTCGTATTAATGAATGTAGTAATTATTTATCTTTCTCCTTATTACACGTAATTAAAAATAAGTATCTATAAGAGAAGTATATCAAGATAATATCAACACTTCCTGAAAAACATACACTTGGCGAGGACAAATTTTCAAGTTTTTTAACACACAATGTCAGGTTCGTTTTTGTAAAACCATTAACATATATTATCAATTTATCCATTTGTACTGGAGCTTTTCCAGATCTGTCGAAGAGGGCAAGATACCTATGTATAAGAAAGGTGATGGTTCATTGGTAACCAATTACAGATCTATTGCTATTTTATAAAATTTTCTAAAAGTTTTCGAGCAAGTAATTTTTTCGCGCTTTCTTTAATGTGAAATCTCATCTTTCCGCAATTCAGCACGGGTTTATGCCTGGCAGATCTACAGTAACTAGGTTGACTACCATGATTGAATACCATAGATTATGACATCTTACTCAGAAAACTAAATTATTTTGTCATATCTTCTGCAATTAATTGAATGTTATTTGGCCAATAGATCAATGGGTATTATTCTTATAACTGTACCTGATAGCTCTAATTTACGCCCATTATTATTTATAATATACATAGACGATCTTCTTAGAATCCTTAAATGTCCTGCATTGATTTATGCCTATGATATCTAGATATGTAATTCTATTTGGTGGAACAGTGGTGTTCAGGTCTTGTAAGAAAATGTCAACATTCTATCTCAGTGGTGCTTAAATAGTAGTTTGAAGTTAACCATCAATAAATGTTAGATCGTTTCCGAAAAAATGTAACAATTTCCTCATTGTATTATATTGATGAACAAGTTTTATTTAAGGCTGACGTGTTTAAAAATATTGGTTTTTGATCGACGCTTGAGCTTAGAAATCATATTCAATATGTTTTTACAGTTAACTTCTAAACAATTAGGGTTTATAATACGCAGCTCCAGACAACCTAGTAACTTTAGGACTCTAAAGTCTTTATATTTTGGGTTTATTATGACCTGTTTGGAATATTTTGTTATATTGTTAATTAAGAATTCAAAAAGTTCAACAGCGATCTTTATATATATCTAGTTTTAAGTTGACGGCCAATATTCTGTAAGAGGAATTGACTATAATATTGGAACGTCATGGTTTCCAATTCCGTCATGAACGGAGTAAAAGACATCCGTCAGTATTTTTGTGGAAATTATTAAATGTGATTATTACATGCAGTAATCTACTGTTTAAACTGGACTTCCATATTTCTTACCGTCTATCTAGATATGTTTTAACATTTGTCTTATCGACGTCGAGAACCAATTTGTTGATGAAGGTCACCTCTGTACAACATATGGGAAATAGCTGATGATTATTAAACAGATATATTTCATGATTAAGAAAGAAACTAAGTTATGCATGTACTTGTAATCAAATACATTGTTTTCTGTGTATTACTTTAAGTTTAAGTTTATAAATATATTATAATATAATATTATTTAGCATATGGAAAATTGAATACTTAGACTAGATTAGTCACATTACTATTATCTCTATATATGTAAGGTTTCTTAAAAGGTTTTAGAAGTTTATGTTCACTATAATGTTAATTGTATTACTTGTTAATCATAACTATATTCAATTTTTTATAATATTGGGTGGCAAATCTATTGCTAATTGCTATGGATTTTCTATATATTTTCCAAAAGTAATTGGATGATGTAAATTTAGTTAATTTTAGAAATATTTATTACAATTTGTCAATGTAAAAGGTTATATGAAAAGGGGAAAATTATTTGTAAAACAATAAGTTAAAATATTTAACAAATATCAAAATTGAATTTTAAATGTCAGAATATTTTGGTAATTCTCTATATCTAAGGCTTCCAATGATTTTCAGAAGGGATTTTCAAGGAAAAAAGCCAATAGGTCGCTATGGTTTCATGTTGATAAAAAAATTGGAGAGAAGAATTTTTGCACTTGAATTGGTCAGATTGTTTGGATAAGAGAATTTAAAAAAAAAATATTTAACCCATAAAGGCCCAAGGGTAAAAATAAGTAAAATCTTGAAAAGAAAACGATTTAGTTTTATTAAATATCCACAAAGATAGAGACACAAACAAAAAAACTGAAAAACTTTAAACCTAAGGCTACAATAAAATGTTGCGTATTCGCAACGTTTGTGAAAACTTTCAAAGCAGGTGGGATGTAAATGACAGTTACATTTTTTGCACGTATAGATCGTGGTACTTTTACATTGTCTGCATCTACATCTAGCTTTATTTTCTTGCTCCACAATGATATGTTGATATTTATCAAACTGGACTTCGGGTAAAAGAGCAAATTTCGATGGTCGTCCAAGATTAGGTTTACTTGTTCCAGTTGCTGTCTCAGAATTCTCATCTTCCACAAAAGCGTCGTCACTTTTTATTAGAGCAACAGCCAGATACGAACGGAAGTTAAATTGAGACATTTTCTCATTATTAGCCCTATTGTACACTTTCCATGAATTCACTATCACGCTATCAACCACATTGATGAAAAGTGGCCACCACCACTTTTTGCCTCTAACACGAATTCTATAGTTGGCGATGCCATTATCATGTAGGTCTACACCACCCATATTTTGATTGTAGTCGTTTATAACGTTAGGCTGTTGCACAGAAATATTGCGTTTTTCTTTTCTGCTGTACCTTTTCACAAATACAAGAGGTTCTATAGTACCATTGTTGGTCGCAACAGTGACAACAGAATTGTCGTTCCATCTTACAAGCATAATTTGGTTTGAAGAATCAAAAGAATAATAATATAATCCGCGATCTTTCTTTTTCACAATTTTGCAAGACTCTAAGGTATTATTAGATGTTCTGTTTTCTCTCACTGTGCCGGTAGCAAAAAATCCCTTTTAACCCAATGAACACAAAAGGTTATGCGATGTAAAGAAATTGTCGAAATAAATACGGTGACAAGACGGATTTTTTACGACGGACAACAAATCCATTACTACTTGTTCCCCTAAACTTAGTTCTCTATTTTCTGTGCTTGCTCCACCATAAGGAATAAATTTGTAAAGGTAGCCATCGGAACTGCACAAACACCATTATTTAAACCCAAATCGTATGGGTTTACCTTTTATGAACATTTTGGTCGAATGCCGACCATAGTATGGCACCATTTCCTCGTCAATGGATAGATTCTTAGAAAATATAACAAACTGCATGTTTTTTTCGTTGATTCTGTCAAAAAGAGGTCACACTTTTGAAAATCGGTTCTGCTTGTCCAGCTGATCATTGTCCGAAAGATGAAGATTTTGCTTTACGGACATAAACCTATTGCGGCTCATACATATTCTAATTAGAGTAATCCCTTTGTCTTCATCTGTCGACCAGTATAGTTTGGTGCTTGGTAGAGTACGATAACCGGTAAAAATCAGTATTTCAAAAAATCTTTTCATCGTAGGTGTGTCTATGTCAAATGAATGTCTATTATTGTCGTAGGCGTACTTTTTAGAAAAATTTACGATATCATTCCAAACATCATCTGAAAAATATAACGAAAATATATCATAAGCGCACTTTCCCTCTCTAATCAGCAAAAATGTCTTCTGCATTATTTATGACATTAGTATCGGGAGTTGATTTATAAACAGGATACATTTTCTTCCATTTTAAATTTGGTTTCTTTTGTTTGCCTGTTTTATTTTTTCTGGAAGTGGACGCTGTCGATACGGCTTCATCTTTATCTTTAATATTTTCTACCTGTTTCGAATAAATGTCGAATGTTCCCGGTATGTCTGTCAAATTGTCGTCCTCTGCCAAAATATCGTCGTCAATGTCTTCTTCGTCTGTGACTTCATCAACTGGTGGTGGAATATAAACCGCTTGAACTTCGTCAATGTCGTCTAAATAAAAGTCGTCTAGTTCTGCCAACAACTCTGCAGTAATTAACGGTCGGATCATCGCCCAATCTTTACTTATATTTATAAATCTAAATAACAACGATAATAATTAGATTATATACATTTTAGAGTATAAAGTAACTTACTATTCACGGATAAATAGGTTAAAACGTTGGAAATTTCAATTAAAATCAGTATTTTATTTACACAACTCACTTCGTTAACTGTAAATATGCAACTGAAACAAATCTTATCAAAGCACGTTATTTGACACTAGCACGTCTAATCTTGTCGGAACTCGCAGACAACAAGTCTAGTATTCCCAACGTTGCGTACGCGCAACATTATCTTTAAAGCTGATTTTCTAAGAGTTTTGTCATTTGAATTGGAACGAATTTTCGTCTATGAAAGAATAAGAGTCAAATATGCATATAATTCTAAAAAACTCAGCTGTAGGTTAATATATAAATATTTACGAATTTCTTAATTTCTGCAAATTCGCAAATATGATTTTAACGGTTTTATAAAAGTAATAAGAATTTAGTTTCAATACTGTTCCAACGTATGTACCCACGAAGAGCTGGGAAATGGTTCAATTTATAACACAATATATATTCAAAGCGATTTTATTTAAGTATTTATAGAAAAAAAAAATAATTTCTAAAATGTTGCGTTTACGCAACGTTGAGTAATAATGGGTTAAACAAGTATAATTTATATTACGTCAGGAAAATCAACTCATTATTATGTTATATGATTTTATAAATTAAATGAAACAGTGATTCATCCGAAATTGGAATTTTGAAGAGTGTACTTACTATTTGTACGGAGGATCTCCAAGCAATTTCACTTTAAAAGGTCGATATATCCCTTTTATCGTTTCTTATTCACGCTCATATGCTTTATTGAGAACAATTTATTTATTTCACGTTTTATTTCGTGAGGATACCATATCCCGTTATTAATTTAACATTATTGGAATAATCTGAGCCAAAGTGGGATGTTTAAAGTCTATTTCGAGGATTCTTATAACCTAAGAGCAAGTTTATTCATTCATTGAAGGAGAGAGTTCACCTGAATTTATTGGAGGAATCAACGCCTGAGATATATGTTTGATTCATGACGAGTATTCCATGTATGGGAGAACTTTCCAATTCGTACGACCAGAAGTCCAAGGCTGATCGCAGAAACTAGAACTGATCAGTTGGAAAACAGAATAGTTTTGAAGAAGGTATCGAACTAAAATTGTTTTTGCGTTTTACTACAAAATTTCACATATAAATATAAATTTATATTAGACCTATCTTAATAAAACAAAATCCTATTAATTAACATTTTATGCTTGTTAATAGGAAAGCAATATACTATTTTAAAGCGTGGTCTTATTTGCCAGAGTCTTTAGTTTATTTCTTTACCATGTTGATGCTTACATGTATTTTCTCACCTGCAAAGGAACCTTACATATAACCTTACATATTTAAATAATGTTTTCAATAAGAATAAATATAATACATTGTTTGTTCTAAACAGTTTAATCTCAAGTTGAATATTTGAATCAAGAGTAAAAGTTTTACTTAATAAACAAGGTTTATGATACAAAAATAAGTTGTTTGTATGTAGGATAAGTTAATTAAATTAAAGCCATACTAACCTATATTTATCGAGATATCAACAACAATAAGCTTACCTTTTCTTTTGCCAAATAAGAATCCCCACCCTAGAGCATATTAAAGAGTTCATATTCTTGTTTTTTTTTATAAGACTATAATAATTCCAGTCTGGAATTGCAGCCGCTCTTTGAGCTCGTAAGATTCGTTTTGTGGTGAGTCACTCCATTTTCTGTGGTCTATAGATATGTTCTTGCTCTCTTCACAACTTTTCGCCATTCTTCCCTATTTAACATTAATGCTCTCCCTGCTACGGTCCCCAGGTCTTTGATATCATCCACTACTTGGTCTTCCCACCTAATTCTTGGTCTACTTCTTGTTCGTGCTCCATATGGCTTCCATCTTGTATTTCGTCTCAGCGTTGACCCTTCTTCTCTTCTGTTGACATGCCCATACCACCTTATTCTCATCGATTTAATAACTCTTACTATGTTTTCTCTCTCCAATAACTCGTGTATCTCATGATTCATAAGGATTCTATAACCACCATCTTCTTTCTTTGGTCCATAAATTCTTCTGGTTATTTTTCTATCAAATGTTCTTAGAGCTTCTTTATCTTTCTGTGTTAATCTCATTGTTTCTCCAGCATATATCACTACCGGTCTAATGGCAGTTTTATATATGCTTATTTTTCTGTAAATGCTGATCTTCTTAATTTTCATATATTTCTTCTATCTATAGTATGCTCTGTTCCCTGCTTGAATTCGATGCTTTATCTCGTTTGTCTTCTGATTCTTACTTATCATGGATACTAGGCACTTAAATGTATCCACTTTCTCAAAATTGTAGTTTCCCATCGCTACTTCTTAGCTTTCCCCAATGTTTTCTTGTCTTGCGATTCTCATATATTTTGTTTTGACTTGATTTATCTCAAGACCTCTCTTCTTTGCTTCCGAGTCGAGTCTCAGCATGGCTTCTCTTAGACTATTTGGATCTCTTGCTATTAATGCTATATCATCTGCATATGCTACTTGCATTGATTTTTCAAAATCGTCCCTTTAAAACCACAATCTCTTATAATTCCTTCTACAGCTATATTTAATATTGACGCAGATAATCCATCTCCCTGTCGTACCCCCGAATTAAATTCAAATTATTTTGATATATCGTCGTGCAGCAAAACTGCTACTCTGGATCGTTTTATCGTCATTTTCATTAGTTTTATCAACTTTCTAGGTATTACTAAATTTTCGGCATCTTTGAAGATCGCATCACGTCTCAGGCTGTCAAATGCTTGCTTAAAATCAATGAATAATCAATGATAGTTGATCTTCTCGGTCTAAATCCCAGCTGATATTCTCCAATGATGTCCTCTGTCTGATTTTTAACTTTTTCATGTATTAAGGATGTCACTAACTTGTAACATACCTACACTCAAAAGTGATATTCCTCTATAGTTTTCACATAGCATTGGATTTCCATTTTTGTACACTGGAATTATTAATGCACAACTCCATTCATTAGGCATCGCTTCATCTTTCCATATCTGTAGGATTAATTTATATATTTGTTGTTTAAGCTCATCTCCTTTGTATTTTATCAACTCAATGTATATTTCGTCTAGGCCAGGGGATTTTCTTTGCTTCATTTTTCCAATCATCTCACAATATTCTTCCTCAGAGGGTATCATTTGGTCCTCATACTCTTCTATGCCAAAGGAATCGTTATATTTATCTTGCTGTAACTGCTTATGTTTATTTAGTAGCCCTTTAAAGTATTTCTCCCATTCTTCGCTATCGATATTCGCAGTCAGATTTCTCGTGTTTTCTTTTATTACTTGTTGATATAACTTGTTGTTGTTATTGCTATCATTCTTAATATCATCCATCATTTCGTCAATCCATTGTGTTTTCTTCCGCCTTACCAGTTTCGTACCTTCTCTTCTCTTTTTACTATATTCTTCATAGTCCTTTTTCGCTGCTGTATTTAATCATTTTAGTCTCGATTCTTTCTTCCTCTTCATTGCACCTTCACATTCAATATCAAACCATTCATTCCTTTTCTCTGCTTGTTTCCTTCCTAATACTTTTTCTGCTGCTGTTGTGATACTGTGTTTTATTTTGCTCCATTCTGCTTCAATATCTTCATCTTCATACCTTTCCATTAGTTGCACTTTCATTTCCCTCTCATATCTCTCTCTCACTTCTTTTACATCCAGGCTTTCTATATTCCATTTTTCCTCCTCGCTTTCTTTCTTTCATTTCTAATTATTCTTAAGTTTATTTTTGCAATTACTAGATAGTGATCTGTGTCGACATTTGCACCTCTATAAGATCGTATATGTTGTATCATTTTATGTCGTTTTTTACTAATTAATACATGGTCTATTTGGTTACCAGTTGTTTGCCCAGGGAATAACCAAGTTACTTTGTGTTCCTTCTTGTGTTTTAATCAGGTGCTCATTATATACATATCCATTCCTCCCGCCAAGTTACTGCATCGGATTCCATTTTCATTCGTTAGATCGTGTATTGTTTGTCGTCCAGCTACACTGCTCAAGTACTCTTCTTTGCCTATCTTGGCATTGAAGTCTCCTATTACCATTAATGTATCGTGTTTAGGTATTTGTTCACATGTCATTTCTAATTGCTCGTAAAATATTTCTTTTTCTTCTGGACTCCCATCTTCCGTTGGTGCATAGATATTGACAATTGTTATGTTCGCTACGTTATTCCTTATTCTTAGGTAGGATATTCTTCCATTTATTCTTTGGAACTCCATAATATGGTCCATATTCTTTATTTCTTTTATTTTCGTAACACACTGACTGATATTAGAATCAAGTCTTTATTTGGGATCTACTAGTTTTTTCGTTATGTTCGATCGTTTCCGTTTATTATTGATTCTGCGCAAGACTATTTTTATCGCGCGTGAAAATTTGAATTTCAAACTCATTATATTTTCTCAAAGTTAAACGATTTCACCATTAAAACTTTATTTAATTGGTATTAAAAAAGAGATAGATCGAATTTAACGAGAATATAAATAGAGAACATTTAATATACATCATATAAGAACCAAAGTGGTGATTTAATTTAATTTCATTATTCAACTGCACATTTTGATTTCAAAATGAAATATTATTATCATTTGATAACTCTAATTTCTTTTTATTTTGGCTTGTCCAACGTGTGACTGAGTAACTACAATTTTGTTTTATTTGATGGTCCAACGTGGAGCATTTAATCTCATATATTTAATTAATTACCAGCTGCTTTCTCTGTCATAGAATTCTCTTTATAATATATATTCATTATAAATGATTTATTATTGTCCTGTAACTACTATTGACTGGCAATAAATGTTCTTATTATTCTTATTTTCTGAGCTTTATACGACATTGATTATTTAAACATTCACAACCATAACGATTAAGTTCACTGTTCAACACAGTTTGGTTTTCTTTTATATTAATACGTGTTGTTTGTCTTTTGTCATGCTGATTCTAAATGTGATTTAAAATTTGCTGCATGACGTTTATGATTTTGAGATAGATATTGAGTTAGATATTTTATTAAATAATCTTTTTAAAAAACCCATTAAATTTTACAAAATTTGAAATTTACTTTTATATAAATAAGAAAGAAACTACAAAAAATATTGGTCTGTCCAACATTAAGTGGACATGTCTGTACATGTCCTTGTCTGTTTCCTACGTCAGAGCACTTAAACCACGCCCATTTGTATTCTGCAAACAATCAAATTAAGAAGTGGTAGATATCTGGCTAAGTGGGTATATGAAGAGCTACAAACGGCTGTTGTGGTTCAATGTAAGTCGGTGATACCTGAACGTCTTTTTATTTCATAATGTCGCGTATAGCAAACGCCAATTAAGTTGGCGCGAGGAGGGGATGCGCAGAAAACATTTTTAAAAACGTCTACCCCCACTACTCAAGTAATTGTCAGAATACATTTGTCATTGATGTTTGACGAAACATAATGTATTTGCTAGGGGATCATAAAGTGATATACGCTCAGGGGTTAGAATTATCTGACATTTGATGTAAAACCAAATACAAATCTCCCCACTACTTCTAATCCTGCGCGAACTTACCCCTCCTCGCGCCAACTTAATTGGCGTTTGCTATACGTGTGTAAATAATCCAAACAGTTTCTATTATTTATGTGGAGATTCAACCAGCATAAGCGGAATATTACACCTTTATTAGAAAAGTTATATTTCAAAAGTATTTTTAATAATATAGAATATTATTAAAAATGGGGTGTGAAGAACACAATACAAGTTATATATTTGTGTATGTATCTCCTCTCCAGAGACGCAGATACGTATTTCACCTTTCTACAGAATCGTCGATACGCCCCTGCTGGAGAAGAGATACATTCAACCAAACATAACTACCTTGCTATCAACCAGAAATTATTAAGACAGAGCGTGAAAGAATATTCAGCGCTGTCTACATAATAACTACCGAACTAAGCAACGTGTTTCTATAGACGGTAACAACCATATCTATAAAAAACTGTATTATCGTGTCTTTACTACTTGTCGGGCGAACCGAATGCGTATATAACAAAATAATTTGAAACATACATGCGTGGGTAAAAACCACACCAATTTGTATAATACAAAAGTATTTTTAATAATATAAAATATTATTAAAAATGGGGTGTGAAGAACACAATACAAGTTATATATTTGTGAATGCGACAAGTAGTGAAGACACGATAACACAGTTTTTTTATAGATGTGGTTGTTACAGTCTATAGAAACACGTTGCTTAGTTCGGCAGTTATTATGTAGACAGCGCTGAATATTCTTTCACGCTCTGTCTTAATAATTTCTGGTTGATAGCAAAGTAGTTATGTTTGGTTGAATGTATCTCTTCTCCAGCAGGGGCGTACCGACGATCCTGTAGAAAGTGAAATACGTATCTGCGTCTCTGGAGAGGAGATACATTCACAAATATATAACTTGTATTGTGTTCTTCACACCCCATTTTTAATATATTTTATATTATTAAAAATACTTTTGTATTATACAAATTGGTGTGGTTTTTACCCACTCATGTATGTTTCAAATTATTTTGTTATAAAAGTTATATTTCCCAATATTTTAGCTTAACCATTGAACATCAAGACAAGTGATGGGCTCCCAGCGTAGTTTTGCCTTTTAGAATTGAGTCATACAAAAATTATTGTGTGTGCATACAAAATTGGACATAATAACGATTTTAATAATAAAAGCTCATGCTGATACAACGCAAGTGAGAATAGCTGCGTCTTTCAGTTGTTAGGCTTCCTGTTGGATGCGAGAATATTGCTTAAGGGGAAACTCTCGTTGTATTTTTATCATATTGCAAATAAATCAAAGTATATCGGCTTAGTATGAAATTATAGATTATTATTCCTTTCTTACATATGATTAATACAGTTGCCACTTATAATAGGCATATGTGGACCTATGATACGCGTAGGCTTTCCTTCTATGGACTCCTCACTTAATTTCTCAAGACAATCCTAAATAGTTGACTGCTGGACACTAGTATGATTAGACGTAGAGTAAAACCAGTTAAGATTGACTAGCGCAAAATATGCGCCTCTCCGACCCTAACAATTTATATATGACAATAGTTATCATATCATTGGTCAAGATTAATATTCTTATTGCTTTTCGTTTCTTTGTTTTACGATATCATTTTATTTAATACTATATCCTAAAATTCCTTTCTTTTAGGTGAACAATATAAAATACTTTTAACATTCCCAACACTAAAAAATAAAAAAAAATTGTTTTAATATATTGTTGATAAGGTTATAGATCGTCTAGCAGCTATGATAGGAAAATCTGAAAAAATAATTCGACGAATTAAACTAAAGATACCTACAGTTGATAAATCACAACAAGTTCCTAAAACCTACAAATTAGAAAAATAATGGTTTAGTACAAATATAGGACATTCAAGTTTATTTTCTTTGTATTATCAAAAACAACATTAAATAAATATAAAACATCCTACTTTTTTACAAGTTACATCAAAAATAATATAGTTCATTTAAAATGTAAACATTAACATAGCGTCATCATTTTTAGTCGTGATGTTTATATTTGACACCGTAAATTTTTTACTCGGATTTTACCATTCAAAACAACAGTACAGCTTGACAAGTCAATCTTAAATGGTTTTACTATAGGTACGTCTTATATCTAAATTTTTATCCTACTAATAGACCAAAACAATCATTATTTAAAAATAAAAAAGGATTAACCATTAGGCGCCGTTGATGCGAAAACGCAACATTATATAAATGATTTTTTTTTATTAGTTTCATATAATATTTTGAAAATTTGTTTATATGGTTTTTATTAAGGAAGGTTTTAAGTTGCTAATTTATATTTTTCTATTAACAAATATTCGTTACTATTGATTTTACAAATTTTTGAAAATAGCCAATTTCAGTGCTTCGAACATGCTACCTTATTTTTTTTTTATAAAATAATAATCTTTTTACTAAATGTATTTTTTTATAAGTATTATATAGATAATAAGTGTTGTTTTCACCTACATGAAAAAGTAAATATGTAAATATATATTTAAATAATAGTTACATTTGTTTAAACTTAATGTTGCGTTTTCGCATCACCGGCGCAATACACGATATAAACTTTTCATGTTGGGACGTGGCGTGCAAGCACAGCGCATGTGCTGTAACTTTGCTAGTCACGGCGTGGCTGTACGGATATCATTTTCGTTATGAAAACATCATTAGTTACACATCGGTCTAATATTATTGTTATCGTGATATTGTGAATATGAGTGGTAATAAAATGAAGTGGAAGGATAATTATGAGCGCAAAAGGGCTCTTACTATCGAAGAATTGGAAGTGGCGCTGGAAGATATTGGATCGGAAGATGAAGTTGATGCTGTAATTATTCCCCCTGGCGTGGATGAACTAACGGATGAGGAAGGAATAGATGAAAATTTATTGCAAGGTAAATTGATATTTGTGATCTACAATATTATTATTTTATAACACAAAATATACTTTTTGTAGATGATGCTTTGCCCCAAGACGTAGCAAGAACATTTGAAATACTGACCGCGGAAAATAATTTTGAAGAGGACAGTAATGCACCCAGTACTTCGAAAAAACGGAAATCCATATCTTATAAAGCAAAACACATCCTAATTATAATAATTCGCCTATATTCCAAGAACATATACTAACACATTTTATAAAAGAAACACTTCGTTATAAATCACCATTAGAAGTTTTCTTTTATTATTTTGACAACGAGGTGTTTGAAATGATTTTAAAATTCTCTCTAAAGTACGCCCAAGATAACAATCGACACGATTTTACTATGGAAATCTCGGATATAAAAAAGTTTATTGGTAGTATGATATTATCTGGTTACCATACATTACCTCAGTGAGATATGTATTGGAGTAGAGACGAAGATAAAGGAATCCAATTAGTAAAAGACTGCATGACACGGAACAGGTTTCGCAATATTAAAAAAAATTTACATCTTTTTGACAATGGAAAACTTGATAAGGAAGACAAATTTTCCAAATTACGGCCATTATTTGATGTGATTAACAGAAAGAATCTACAGTTTGATGTATTTTCTCATAATCTTTCGGTTGATGAAGAGATGGTTCCGTATTTTGGCAGGCACTCGTGCAAAATGTTTATAAAGGGAAAACCAGTGCGTTTTGGCTTTAAACTATGGTGCCTTTGTTCGGAAGACGGTTATTTATTTCAATTTATCCCATATGCTGGAGCACGT
The DNA here is from genome assembly GCA_935421215.2 of Melolontha melolontha. Classification (NCBI taxonomy): domain Eukaryota; kingdom Metazoa; phylum Arthropoda; class Insecta; order Coleoptera; family Scarabaeidae; genus Melolontha; species Melolontha melolontha. The sequence continues at coordinate 52,194,114 of OW285239.1, forward strand.
GAGAATAAAAGCGACATGGGTCTTGGAGCAGATGTTGTTATAAGTTTACTGAAAGTTTTAGATAATCCTAATCATCATAGAATTTTCTATGATAATTTCTTCTCCTCATTCAAATTATTTCAGTATCTAACTGAGGAAAATATATGTGCTACTGGCACAGTTCGAGACAATAGAACCGAGAGATGTCCTTTAGATATACCAAAAGACATGAAAAAAAGGATAGGGGTTCAATTGATTACAGATGTGATTTAAATTCTAACATTTCCGTAGTAAGATGGAACGAAAATAATATCGTAACCATGATGTCTAACCATCTACCAGTAAATCCAATCCACCAGGTCAAACGGTACGATAGAAAATTAAGGAAGGAAGTAAGTGTTCCCCAACCATTTCTAATAAAATAATATAATAAGAACATGGGAGGTGTTGACCTACACGATAATGGCATAGCTAATTATCGGATAAGAGTACGGGGAAAAAAGTGGTGGTGGTCCCTATTTATAAATACCATTGACAGCACCATTGTCAACGCTTGAAAAATTTATAATTTAGCAAATGACACTAAAATGTCGCAGTTGGAGTTTCGGTCGTATCTTGCAATGGCACTGATAAAAACTGAGCAAGCTAGCGCATCTGTAAATACTGAAGATGAGCAAGGATCGGTTTCATTTTACAAAGGACGAGGCCGACCATCAAAATTCAGAGCTTCCAGACGAGATGAGAACAGACACAGTTGGTCACGTCATTATTCGTCATCCCGAAAAATAAAGAAAAAGGTGCAGTAAATGTCATAGCCAGACAGTATATATGTGTCAAAAATGTAACGTTCAATTACATACTGCTTGTTTTGAAACTTTTCATAATATGTAATTACTATATTTTAATGTTATTTATAGTTGTTAACTAAAGAATATAGTTATTTTTGTATATATTTGCAAATAAACGCATAATACTAAAAAATTTATTTTGTTACATTTACTAACAGATTCCACCATTGATGCGAAAACGCAACATTATTTTTTTCAAAAACTATGAGAAAATTTTTTTTTTTAAATTCAATTTTGTCCAAACTGTTGCTTATTAGACTAGTTTTACCTAAAATTAATATAAAATAACTGGTAGTTTATAGCGCGGCACTTAATGGGTTAAAAAAAGGACTTATGTAATACGAGGTATGTTTCCAAAGTTCTGAGAATTTAGATATAATTTTTTTATTTTGTCAATTTTCGTCAATATTACAATGTAGTTTTTCAACATAATCGCCATTTAATTGAATACATTTATCCCAACGATAAATGATTTTTTTCAAGACGTCCTCAAAGATCTTTATCGGTGTCTCCTCAATCCACCTATTTGTGGCACGTTTTACGTTAGTTAAACTCTCTATCCGAACACCCCGTAAAGGTTTTTTCAAATCTGGAAACAGATGAAAATAACGCGGAAGCAATTCCTATAGTAAATCGTTCGAAACATCCTTCGTTCTTCTTGCGGTGTGCGGCCTTGCATTATCTTGTTGCAATAACGGATGCTTATGCAGCAGTGGTCCGGATGTTCGAAAGATATTTTGCGTTAAATGTAACTGCACCTGCCTTAAGTGGAGGACTTTCTTCGGGTTTACGCCATTCTTTGGATTGACTTTTGGTCTCAGGATTAAAATAATGATTCCATGTTTCATTAGTGGTCATTCGTTGCCAAAATTACAATTACGGGCTAACAGCTCTTGAAGTTGATGCCAATTTTCAGACCTATTGAGTTTCTGTTCCGGTCCCAACAGCGTTGGCATCCAGCGAGTTGAACCCGTGCTTATGCTCAAACAAGCATGTAAGGTCCCACATGTAGCTATTCCTAGACGTGCACTAATTTGAGAAATAATCATTCATCTGTCCTCTTTCAGTAAGTTCTCCACGGCAGTATTGTTCCTTTCATTTACCGATGTGGTCGGGCGTGCTGGATCGTCTTCTAATGATATTCTACCACTCTACCACCGATATACAGTACTTTTAGATTCTGCAGACTCACCAAACACTCCTTGCAAACGGTTAATAATTTCTGTAGTTTTCACACCCTTTTCCACAAAATAAAATTATTGCTCTTTGAGATTTAGCCCCGTCTTCCATGGTTACACAAACAGTGTTATAAAAATTCGTCTATATCCGTCGAACACCTGAAACAGACTGAACGATATTGCATTGGATAGCTGCATAAACATGTCAAAACTTGTAATCACCAATAAGTACTGCATAATTTAATTAGAGCACAATTCCCAGAACTTTGGATACATCTCTCGTACTTAGTGTTCATAAACAAAAAGTACTCGCAACCAATTTAATTATAAAAATAAACTAGTATTTTTTGCACTCGCATCTCGATTCCTTTCCCCTGAACCTCGGCGACGTGAGTAATGAACACGGCGAAAGGTTTTATCAAGATATTTCTACTGTTGAAAAACGTTATTAGGGCAAGTGAAACAGTGAAATGCTTGCTGATTGTTGTTGGAGATTGAGATCAGAAAGTGCCGACGGACAGTATAAAAGAAATGTGAAACGAAAAACAGGACGATATCGTACAACTCCATATAATGTTCATACCTAATTAATATTATTTCATTTACTTTTAAATATTTTCTTCCAAAATCTGATGTGCTAGAATAAATTGGTTGTTATTACTATTGTTAGAACTATAAAAGAAATTTTTTTTGACGTGTGTTTCGAGTTTTGGGTTACGACAACAATTCCTGTGGTTTCCTATCCGTCTGATTTTGCCATCTTGTGACATCGGTAGAGTTCAAAATTACCTTTTGGTTGGAAAGGTTGTTAGAAGTGCTACGTTGCATTAGGAGGGCTTACTATTATCGCTATGACCTTAATTTCGTTATACTGTTCAATATACGTTTGTAAATAAAATAGTCTCATTTTTTATTTGTCGCACCTCGTATATAGCAATTTTTAGATGTAATTATATGGACGACCATATTTGGACGCCTACGTATCCAAAATAATATAACATTAGATGTTTGCTTGTGCAATTGTATTACGAATATTAAACTTTAATAATTATGCATTAAATATTCCACACCTTCATAAAAAAAAAACTTTGTTAATGCTGCAAATATTAATTCTGCCTTTTTTTTCAGATAAAATCTACAGCCGCAAACGAGGACGTGGAATGAAATCATGAGCTTCTCGCAGTTCTTCATCTTAAGCGATAATTGATAACATTCAAAATGAGTCAGACTCGCAAATACAGAATTATCATAATCAGCAATGTCAGCTTTTTAGTAAATAAAGATTAGAACATAAAGCTGAACTTGAAACTACAAGCTTAAATCGAGGATTAACGTAAGCAATAATATAAGTAACAACAATAACAATAACGCATTATAACCAATGCTGTTATGGATAACGGAACTGCGTTAAACACAACTGATTGTTCTTACAATGCAACAGCTACAGTACCAAATCCAGAATGGACAGATTTCGTTTTGCTGTTTGTGAAGACCATCATCATGGCGAGTATCATAATCGCATCCATATTTGGAAATCTACTGGTTATAATTTCGGTAATGAGGCATCGAAAGTTGCGAGTGATAACAAATTATTTCGTAGTGTCTTTAGCGTTTGCGGATATGTTAGTTGCTATGTTTGCCATGACGTTTAACGCCAGCGTTCAAGTTTTCAACAAATGGCTGTTCGGGTATTTTATGTGCGACGTGTGGAACTCTTTAGACGTATATTTCTCAACAGCTTCGATATTACATTTGTGTTGTATTAGTGTAGATCGATACTATGCAATCGTCAGACCTTTAAAATATCCAATAATCATGACTAAAGTGACTGTCGCGTTAATGCTTTGTACTACTTGGATCAGTCCCGCAGTATTAAGTTTTTTACCCATATTCGAAGGTTGGTATACCACGAAACAAAATCTGCTTGAACGCGAATTATGTGAATACGATTGTAAATTCATAGTAAATAAACCATATGCCGTAATAAGTAGCAGTATTTCGTTCTGGATACCTTGTACAATAATGATTTTCACGTATTACGCTATATTTAAAGAGGCTAACAAACAAGAGAAAGAATTATATAGTCGTCATGGTGCGGCAATGTTACTTCATAATCAAAACAACTCCAATGGGGACATGCTCTCAAACTCAGGAAGTTCTTCCAAAACACTAATGCACGAAATAAATCAAGAGTTTCACCATACCCCAACTAAAGAAAAGAACATTATGAAAATGAAACGAGAACATAAAGCCGCTAAAACTTTGGGTATTATCATGGGTATATTCATACTGTGCTGGCTGCCCTTCTTTTCATGGTACGTGATCACTTCTCTCTGCACTGAATGCTCGAATCCAGATATTTTGATCAGCGTTGTGTTTTGGATTGGTTATTTTAATTCGACCTTGAATCCAGTAATATACGCATACTTCAATCGCGAGTTTAGGGAGGCTTTCAAAAATACCTTGGAATATCTTTTCTGTAGCTTGTGTCGCCGTCCACCCTCCGATTTAGATCATTACGATATGAGAAGACCATCATTGAGATATGACGATCGCACAAGAAGCACTTATTCGGAGACCTACCTGAAGCATGTTGATAGAAGAAGAAGTTCGGAATTCGGTTCGAGTCTTTGAGTGGACTTGACTAGCAGTAGATTGACGACCACCAGCTTTTAATGTAATATCTTGGAATATTGTCGTCAATCTCCTGCTAGTAATCGTGAAATTTTGTAAGTGAACATGTAGGCTCTATACCTGTGGTGCTATCCGTTGTATTAGTCCCTTAATAATAATTTAAAGACATTCTTACATTTACATGTATTCTTAAATAACGAATGTGCTTTTTAGGTGACTCCTTGAATGAAAATATTGCGCTATATCGATCTAAGAAAAAAATTTACACAGATGTTTTTTATGTATTTAATAAATTTAATTTAAACTTTAGGTATAATATGTGTTCATTATTGTATCTTTAAGTATCAAAATAATTCGTATTAAGAGATCGTTTTCAACATTATTTTCTGGTTAAATAAACACTATTTAATATCCTTTTCCTTTTGTACAAAAAAAACGAGGACGAATTTAAAATTGACAATTTTGCTTTGAAAATTGGTGCCAGAGTTTAGTTCTAATTTTTATTCTTTCATTGTGAAAATTTCATGTGGATCTCTTCTTTTGAATTTTTTCAATATATATATATTTTTTTAATATTAAACTATGATACAGTATACCCCAGAATAAACAGTACCAAAAATAAAAATTATAGTTACTTTTTAAGTTCTTTTAATTTAAATGTTTACCATTACGATGCAGATAAGCTTCATATCGAATTTGTAAGTCACTAAACAAATTTAGAAGAAGTAGTTGATGTAACTGCCGGAAAACTGTTTATATTCTTTCTTGTAATTCTTTAACATTCTCCGACGGATTTTCTGAGCGAAATATTTTGTCTTTCATCATACCGCAAATGTATGCATCAGGTGGCGTCAGATCCAATGAATGAAAATGATATTAGAAGTCCGTTCTCCAGGAAATTATTCTCTCATCAAAATACTGGCGGTATAAGTTAGGATGCCCACAGCTGTATGGCTAGTGGTACCTTCTTGTTAAAACCACTGTGAGCGCACCAATAGATTTCTTGCATGGCAAAAGTTCTAAGTCTCTTACAAAAGATACAATAATGTTTTCTCTGTAACGGTCTTGATTGACAGTAAATGGATTCTGATTATCGTCTTCAACGAAATATCGACCAATTATCCCATGACCAGAAACCGCGCACCAAATGGGAAATCGAACACTATGGAGTGGTTTCTCTACAATAACTTCAAGACGTTCAAAACCAAGGAATAGAGTTGTTTGTCGATTAATATGGCTGTTAAGGTGAACGTAACTCTCGTCTGAACATCATGTTTCTCAAAAATTCGGGATCTTCGTAAATTAAGCTCTATATGTGACCACACTAAATTTTCCTTGCACGTTTGTCCGCAGCGTTTAGTCGTTGTCCTACTTGAATACGGTATGAATAACCACCAATTGATTTGAACAGCCGACGTGTAGATGTTTCACTGATGTTGAGTTTACATGCAGTTCCTACAAGGCTTCTTTGCGGTTATTGCACAACTTGGTTAAAAACATGTCCTACGTTTTGGTTGGTACACAGTTTTTCGACGACCTGAACTTTTACGTTAATTTTTAGGAGAGTGTACGAGTTTATAAAAATATGCCGTCGATATTATATCTACTCAGAATCTTGAATAAAACTTTAAAAGATTACTATCAATTGTTCAATTTAAAAGTTCGTGTAATTACCTTTAATGAGCTCTGAAGTATGCTCTAAATTAATCACAATTATTTAAGCTTCAGTCATTTATATTCTTGCATTTTCATACAGGCAGTGTAAGTAACAAGTAAAATAAATTTAAATTACATAAAATTCTCCGTTCAAAATTGATAACTCTAACTGACGCTGAGAACACACTGCGAAGTACCTATTGAATCTACTGATATAGAACGTTAGTGTTGTCATCGAAAGTTTCTTTACTTTCTTGCAGCTTGTTTGTATTATAATTATTTAATAAAAATTCCAGTCTATATAAAGATCGTAAAAACGGTCGATATGCAAGCCGATAATTCTTCGCCATTAGTTTTAATTTTAAAACAGTAACAAATAAAGCTAATGCCATCAGTTTTATTTTGGAAAAATTTCATACGAGGGGATGTTTTATTTTCACTGATTAGATATGAAAATCTAGAACATCGATAAAAATGTATTTTTCAAATAGTGTCCTTGCTGTTGAATATTAGTATTATGCCGTTCAATAACATCATTAATCTATCGTGAAATATTCTTCTTGTTTCTTTGCAAAATAGTTCTCTACAGCTGCTATAGGTTTATCGCGTCCCTAAATTTTGTTCTCTTAATTGCATTTTTTTCGATATTGGGAAGCAAAAGTAGCCACTGCGTGCTAACTCTGGACTACAGGGTGGGTATTCAATTTCTTCAAAGCCACAAGCCGCAGTAGCATTATTCAAGCTACTGCGAAACGACGAACAACTACGTACAGCCCTGAAGATGTCCCTTGAAACAGTGGACGAACGTTGGCAATTACACCTAACTCGACGCGGTTCCAACCCGGAAACAGAGATCTACATCTAGAGAACGACCGCGGAAACCTACACCTACATTTAGATATATATATATATATATTTACAAAAAGAGCAAATTATAATCTAGATTTTAAGTTAATCAGAAAATGTGAGCTGTCGGAACCAGAAATATATGCTTTTCTTCTTTATGCTTGACAAAATGAACTAGTGAAGATATTAGTAGCAATAAACACAATGCAATTGATGTTAAGACTGTTTTATATATATTCTCAAAAAGCACATTCATTATGCGAGAATCAATTATATACAAAGACAAAGACCAAAGTTTTTTTTATTGTGATTATGTGTGATAATACTATTTTGAGAACAAAAGGTGAAGAAAATAGTAAAGGAAACGCCATAAGAATTAAATCGCTGCAAATATTATTGTACATATATGTATATTAGAAAAATAATCTAAATTTAATTGTATATGTGAATTAGAAATATAACTGTTTTGATTTAAAAGGTGGTTTGTATGTGTTTCACAGAATTCAACATTCAAGCTGCTTATGCCTTTTTCTCAAACTGTTAATTTTACAAAAGATCTTTTATGCAATCAAGTCTTAAATCGTACTCGAAACGGCTTAGGCAAAGAGAAACTGTTTCCCATTTATTTATTTTTATACATATATTAAGAAGTAAGTTTGGGTGTTGGAAAACTTTTCCCGTTTTTCCCTTAAACCATGCCCTTGGCTTAGATGCAAATAATTCGCGAGACTCTTCTTCTACCTCAGCGATATTAATAAATTGAGGTCTAGAAAGAAAGAGCGCCATTGACCTAAACAGATGGTAGTCTGCTGGTGATAAGTAATGTATGCAGGATGTGGTAGAAACTCCAGTCTATGGAATTGCTTTAGTTATGCAGTATGTGCTTGGCATTGTTCTGCTGGAAAAATGCACGATTTCTTTTGGCAAATGCCGAACCACTTTCTCATAAAATTGCATACATTTAATCCAGTAGTTCACTATGCAGTTCAGCCTTTATTTCTACTATAAAATACCAACATCTGGTTATGCCTTGGTAACCAAACTAATAACTTTAACTTCGTTTCAAAACTTTTAAGTTTTACAACCAATTCTACGGACTGGCCAGGGTTCAACTACTCACTTGATCTATAGTGTACGAAGATAGATCCATTTTCTATCGTATATTACAATTCTACGCAAAAAAACATTCATCTTTCCCAAGCGGTTCGCTGTAAATCCATATATGCTACTGTATGTGCTTCGCCGTTAAATTATGGGGTCTCTTGACCTTCCCTAGATTTCTACTATGGGCCCGAAGATCCAATCCTCTGCAAAAAAATCTCCACATAGTGCTTTGACTTGCCTCAATACTTAATCAAAGAGCCTCTTGTGTTGACATGCCTGAATGGAGTCACTGTTGAAGGTCAATTTATCCTCAACATTGATCTCTAATTACCAATAATGGCAAAATTTTGTCAAATCCTCTACATTTGTATTGGACATTCTAAATTAATATAAATAACATATGAACAAATTTAGCTGCTAAGTTTAGTTTTTTAATAACTTTTACTTGAAACACATCTCATCGTAGACTACATGAACTAACAAAACAAACAGACGTATATAAGGAAAGTTAATCAGTAACGCGAATATTATTTATTATGACAAAAGCCTCTTTAGTCATTTTTAGAATTTACCTATTGATTCAACGCAAAGGTTCCACACAGAATATTAATTTTGCTTGTCTCTCTTTTGTTCAGCAATAACACTATTTCATAAGCAGCATTTATGATAAATAACTAATCTTTTATATACACACTACTCTTTACTTCGATTGGACAGCGTCAGCTTCGTAAAATATGTATATAAGGCATATACGATTATTAATAACATGCCACCTGGAACAAGAAAAAACGCTAAGTCAAACTAGCATGTTTTATTATGAATTTATTAATTTATGAACTATGATAGAGAAATATTAGATTTTGAAAAACGCTGTTTTAACGTATATCAATATCGATGAAACAAACATTGAATTAGATTTAATTTTTTGTATTAGTATTTCCAGAACTCTAAAATATTTCTCTCCTTCTGAAGACATAAGTTAAGTGCACAGTGGAGAATAGATACATTATAGTAACTTTTCAAAACAATTTATCCATGTCATTTTAGTACCTTTATTTTCATTTATATAATTCTTATATATAAATATCATATATACAACAAGGTGTTTTATTTTCTTTGTTACCAGATGAACCAACAATATATTAGAGCATGCATTTCATTAATAAACATTACGTGACTAACAAAACATACTCAATATATAGCATTAAACAACTAAAAACCGTTTTAATATTTTAATTTAATAATTGTTCAAAATTTCCACCATTAGCTTCCAGACAATATCCTAAACGATTGTAGAATTCCTTTATAATGTTGGTTATTTATTCCCAAGTTACTGTTTGTTTTTCAATAATTATTCTTCATTTTAATTGGTCGACACTGAGCATGTCTCATTATGCACATAATTTTTCAAGTAACCCCTCAGAAAGAATCGGTTGGTCTAAGATCCCGTGACCTTCCTGACCATTTCACTTTGCCTCCACGTCCTATCCAATAATGCTCAGCTGTACATTCTGAGCATATTGAGATGGTGCGCTATCCTGCTGAAACCATGCTACTCTCAATGTCCATTACCTCAATTATCGGAATAATTTGCTATTGTAATAATTGAAAATAAATGTCTCCTGTCAGGTTCCCATTGTTGAAAAACGGGTCTACAATAGCTTCGTATTAACTCTGCCCCAATATTAATTTTCTGTGTTCGTTGAGTTCTTATTCCGATAACGCCCTATCCGTAAACAAAATTTTGTTGAGGTTATTAATTTTGGTCATTGAGATAGTATCTCGTGCTTATCGTGGAAATCTTAACTTTTAAAATGTTCTCGTCCAAGAAATTTATGTACAGTACTTTTACTCACATTAACCAATTGAGGTATTATTTTTGTAGATAATTTATTACCATTTTCAATTAATTCAATAATTTAATATTTTTAGTCTCCATAAGCACAAAGCTTATTCGTTTCTTTTTTTTGTAGTGCCCATCTATGTCCTGAATCTTTGAATTTCTTAGCAATTTTAAGAATTGTTACTGAACTAGTGTAGGGTGATAAGGATATTCCGGTACTCGAAAATACTTTAAAAACTTGCCTCAGGCTCAGGGCATGCTAATAATAAGGAGAGATTTAAAATAATGTGAATAATATGATTGATGACTCATCAATCATATTATTCACATTATTGTATTCATCACTATACAGTTCGTCATCAATGATGAGTATGTAGTATGCTGGAGTAAATGTTTATTAAATACAATTTATTAAACAAAAGAAATATTCTTAAAGTTTTATTTAAAATTTACATAAGAAATTACACTTCGAAATTTATTAAAATATTAAATCAAAGCTATATGTACAAGTATAGACGAATAAGTATTTACAAACTGAAAAATAAGTAAGTTATTTCGTAAATTAATAGCTTGGTGAATGTGAGTGAAATATCTGTATCGAACAATACAGAGGTTAATGATGTTGCGATAGGACATGTGGTAGAAAACAAAAGAAATGCCGTACAGCGCCTTACTGTGCATGGTTGAACAAGCGCTTGTAGTAAGAGATGTTTTCTTATCTCATGAAAATTAGAAACGCAGAGAGTTTTGTGTAAGGGAAAACCCATGATGGAAAACGGTCATTTTATGATCTAGTATAAAGATATCTGTTCATATTGCCAATAGCGATATCTGAAAATTTAAGAATTAATTAAAGACGCGCACTAAAGCGTGCGCAATCAAACAACCGCACAGGAGTTTTATACTGTTTCTTACAAGTTTTTATCTCCTTAAAATCGGGAAAAATACTCCAAAAATTACATCTCGTAAGATTTTCTTGCAAAACTCATATTTGTAGTTTCATTAAGGATCAAGTGCCCGTTTAACTCGAAGTCTAGTACACTGGAATCCTATTCTTCATTCTAAAATGCTATTAAAATATGATTTCTTACTTTCATTTACTTTCATTACTGTCTTATTTTCATTCGTATTAGAGTGTAACTCAAGAATAAATACAGAGAGAAAATGAGCGGAATGGTGGGGAGGGGGGTAATGGAAGGGAGGCAGGATAAGGGTAGTGTTAATTGGCGGTGGGAAGAAGCTCAGAATGATCATATCCCAACCGGTTTTAGTTGTTCATACCTAAAAGTGAAGAATTTTACTAGCTGGATTGACCATGCTTATACATGTTTGCCAGGGTATTAGGCCAAACGTATTGTCAGATTTGATAATGTTTCAATATCATAAATAAGTTCACGATCTTGGTTGCTGTATAAGAAGCCACACTTAGTTTACATTTTGCATTCAGACGTGACTGTACTCACATTTAAGTTATATATTATGGTTTCAAGAAAGCTGTGTTATTTCTCCTAACAACTTTTATTTTATTTATGGTGGATATACTGTTAAAAGTCAACAAAGAAATATAAGTGATTTCGTGAATTACTTTGGTATATTCATATATTTTATTGTTTATTAAGAAGAAGAAAATTTGATAAAACATAAGACGAAATAACTTGTTGCATAAAGGATCTATACTTTCAGTAATAGAAGATCAAATAAAAAGCTCTTGATATAGCGAACCTTGTTCCACTAACTTATTAGTAAATTTATAATTTCAACTTTTTCTAAAACTGCTCAGTGTAAATCGCAAACTTGAAACTGTTCTAACCAAAGGAACATTTTCTAAGGAACCTATTGAAACTTGACGCTAAAATATAAATACATAACTAGTTATAAAACAATTAAAATTGAGCTAAATAAATGTTTTTCGGTGTTTCTAATAATAATATGCATGTACTTAAAACAATAAAGAAAAGAAATTAAATTTCTATTCAGTAGCGAGATACAATCATAAAAATTAGCAATTATTGGAACCAATGAAGATGTGTCCTTTTGTATATATACTTATAATAAACATGTGCATATATAGATATGTACATAATGTATAAGGATATTAGTGTTTGTTTTTAATACAATACGGTAATTCACAGATCAAATAGCTGTTTTAGTATACAGTAATACAAGTTACAGGAACATTATACATCGAATATGTAATATTTCCACTTGTATAAAGAGTTTTTGTTTATAATTTTGTATTACAATTAGTTTAGAGGTAAACGTGTACAACGAATTATACATGTGGAAATAAATGCATTAATGAAATTTATATTTTTAGTTGTACATATTATGTATATTTTCCCTAACAACAAAACAAGATGTAAATTATCATTCAGAATTAATTTATTTAATTGTAGTCTTCCCAGTGTAAAAAATATATATATATGATGAGTGTTCATTTTAAATAAATATACTGAAAACAAAGTTTAGAATAAAAGTGAGTGTTAAATGTATTTTTGTGTAATAAAAACTGAAAGTAATAATAAAGAAATAATAAATTGCCCACGTATTATCATCCGTACGTATGTATATTTAAATTATTTGTAATTGAAATAATAATAATGATAACAGCTTGTGTTCCTTTTTTTATATTAAGGCAACTTATACACCTATAATAAAATTACATAGAGGTTCTTATCGTTTAAGCCAACAGAAAACTATTGTATAGTAATAATGTATTTTGTATATATAAATTTGTATAAATATAATTTTGACTAGTTACTTAAGTACGCTGCTACTACTTATAGTTTTATTTTGACGTATAGCAAGTACCTAATGTTTAAAACAGAATATTTATTTTGATTTTTGTAAAAAATAAGTGAAATTAAAGAATTACGACGTGAATATTGGCTTTTATTTTTTTATGTGCACGTATTCACTCAAATTTCTTCATTAACATTTTTACTAAGTTGCCGGAACAGCAATGTCATATCTACCTTCGTAAGCATCACACACCACATCAAATCCCGTTCAGCCCAACAAATCTGTCGCCCTGCTAGCGCCTCATTACTTAGTGAGGGGATAAAGCACAATAGGCGCGATTTGAATTCTATTTCTGCTAAGATTTTCACTACGCATCTTGGACTAGCGCAACGTCTCACCCACGATGACTTTTCTCTCATCGATCGAATAGCCTTTCTTCAAGCCGAAAAATCACATGCCCCCTTGACCGCCGTTCACATTCGGAAATTTAACGTACTTCAATCCAAACAGGTCACTAAATCGGTCACTCCTCCTCGCCAGACCGTCGTCAATTTGTCACAGCACGTTCTAACTCCCGACGAACAATTTATTCTTTCAAAAGGTTCAAATTTTGCTTTGACTCCGAAACATATACCTACCGAAGAGATTATATCATCAAACTCCCAGATATCATTGCAGACTCTCTCAGACACCAAACTTCAGCTATTCTTCGACATGCCAAACCTCCTATACTGAACGTACAAAAATCAGAAATATCTGCCCTAAAAACTCTCAGAACGAACCCCAACATTGTAATATTAAAAGCGGACAAAGGGAACGCAACGGCTTTACTCGACTCTATCTGGAGAAAGTAGACACCCTACTCCAAGACGATTCCTATCGCCTCTTGAAGCGGGACCCTATGGCTCGGATAGAACGTTCTGTAACAGATCTCATCAAACGATCATCTATCCCCGGAGAAATACAAAAATCTCTCCCAAGACACTCCAAGCCGGCGAGATTTAACGGATTATCTAAAATTCACAAACCCAACGTGCCTCTTCGCTCCATTGTCAGCGCTATCGACAGCCCCATCTACAAATTAGCCAAATATTTATCTAACACTCTCAAAAAATATACAGGCGATAGTAATTCTGCGATTAAAAAATCTCAACATTTTGTAGCTCGTTTAAAGGATTTTTCCTTAGACACTGGGGATTTACTAGTTAGTTTTTACACGAAGGCCCCGATCCCGGACACAGTGTCAATCATCTCCGACATTATAGCCGCCCACGGCAAACCAAATGATATATCCGAACTCGTAAATGTGTCTTTACTTCCACGTACTTCCAATTTCGAAACAAGTTCTATGAACAAGTGTCAGGAGATGCTATGGGCCGGGCCCACTTATCTCCGGTTGTCGCTAACATTTTTATGGTAGCGTTCGAACAACAAGCCTTAAGCTCCCTTCACTTAAAACCTAAATGTTGGTTTAGATATGTAGACGATACGTTCGTCATCTGGCCCCATGGGTGGCAGTTTTTAGATGAGTGCTTACTTTTTCTAAACTCCCAGCACCGTGACATTCGCTCTACCATGGAGGTGGAATCAGACTGCAGTCTCCCGTTTTTAGACGTGTTACTGACCCGCAACATCAATGGCAAACTGGGCCACACGGTTTACAGGAAACTGACTTATACGGACCGGTATCTGAACGGGTTTTCCATCATCACGCAGCACACAAACAAGCGGTCATCAATACTCTTGTACATCGTGCGTTTTCTATTTCAGTACCTAGGACACTACCCTCCGAACTTAAGCACGTTTCGAACACCCTACTCCAGAATAATTGTAACACCCACAACATACACCGTACTATACTTAGACATCGTAACCTCAAACCTCATAATGAACCAATCCTAGCATCAGTACCGCCTTCTTACCGTATATTCAAGGTATCATCGATCATATAGGAAAGGTTCTACATAGAAATAAAATCAAAACCGTCTTCAGACCCCATTTTAAAATTTCGTACCAATTACCCTAGGGTAAAGACAAAATATCTCCCCTCCAAGCACAAAGAGTGTATCGCATTCTATGTTCGTGTGTACATTGGCGAAACTAAGCGGTCAGTCGATCTGCGTGTGTCCGAACATGGACGTTTTACTAGACTGTTACATATAGCCGGTTCAGCGCTGGCAGAACACAAACTCAACTCCAGTCATCAAATTCTATTCAAAGATGTCAAGCTTCTGTCCCGTGAATCGCATTATTTCCCGAGGAAAATCCGTGAATCTATTGAAATTTACAAACATACCCGCAATCTCAATAGAGACGATGGCTAGACGTTACATCCAACGTGGCAAACTCTACTGAACTCTACTACGAAATACCACGCCCATACGACGCATGCGATTGGCTCATGTCCCCATCCAATAGCAGGCCACCATCTGACCCGGTCCCCTCTATAAAAGTTGTGGCGGTCTCTGTCATAGCATTCTCACTGCGATATCTGTTCTCGCAACATCGCAGTTGAGAGCACTTACGACAATACAACGTCAATACGAACCCGGAAGAAATGGCCGGAGAAAGAGCAGATAATATTATTGAAATCACTAACCTGGCGCTGAGACCAAACTTCAAGAGAAGATGTACCGAGCAGCAATTAATAGACGCTAAAACTATAATTGAAGAAACCACCGACGAAGAAACAATACAACGTCTTTTGCGCGATCAATCGCAAATATTTATGGTTGATCGCGACAATCCAATAGCAACAATTACATTTAACACACATCACACAGAAGAAACAAACACAATAAAACCGACAACCGAACATATAATCACCGACACATTCACAAGCTCGAAGAAAACAGCGAAGAAACAAAAAACAGAACACGCAAGTACACCGATAGAAATAAAAAATTCTTACGACGCCCTCAATACCGAAACCGAGGAAAAAATGGAAGAAGAAACCTCCGAGTTCACTCCACAACCGTCAACATCAAACAGCACACCCAGGGTAAGTGACAAAACCAACATCACACATAACACAAAAACAGAAACACGTAAAACACACAAAATCGCACCAATAATTATCACGGAAAAAGACAAATGGGCACACATACGACACATACTGAAAACAAACAATATTAACACTGTAGAAAACAAACTAGTGAGACAAGGCATACACATCGAACCGACAACTGATAATGACTACCGTACACTTAAACACACACTCGACAACGAACAAATACAATACTATACATTCCAACTAAGAAGCGAGAAGACATTAAAGGTAGTTATGCGTGGCATTCCTACCTTTATCACAGACACTGACATCACCGACGATCTGACTGACCAAGGTTACCCGACATTAAAAATTAAAAGAATGAACGGTAAACACGGCATACCTGCACCACTGGCATTAATCGAACTGACGAGAGAGTACCAGTCAATTTACAACTTACGCGACTGCTGCGGACTTGCAATCAAAATAGAACCCTTAAATAAACGGACAGACATTATACAATGCCACAAATGCCAGACATTCGGACATCATCAAAGAAACTGTTACATCAACTACAAATGCATGAAATGCGGCGACGAACACTCGACACACTTATGTACAAAGACAAAAACAACCCCACCAAAGTGTGCAAACTGCGGTGGTCCTCACCTATCCACATTCATCAACTGTCCTAACAATCCTAACAACCCAGCAAACAAAACCGCACCCAAACCTAAATACATACCAGCACCACCCCCAACAAATAATCCCTGGACTCAAAGACAAAACAAAACAACACTTAACACAGTTGACGAATTAGAACTTGCCTTAGGCAATATGCTAATAACATTACACTCGACAAACGCAACAAGCGAACAAATACAATACTTCGTAAAACAAACACAGACAATAATAACACTCTACAATAAAACACATTAAACACACACACAACTGAATCGCAAAAAAAAATGTGATGATGACCAACAAACGAACACACATGACATAAACGCAAAAACGCGACTGACGCACAGACTGCACATACAAAACACATGACCGCACAAGAAAACACAACAACGCACGATATTAATCAGACACAAACACATCACAACCCTGGGATCTACATAACAACAGTGTGGAAATGGAGGCATCTTCGACCACAAATCAAAATTCAAGACTCATGACTGTCATAGCATTCTTCAAGCTACTGCGAAACGACGAACATCTACGTACAGCCCTTGAATGTCCCTGATGTTCCTTGAAACAGTGGACGAAACGTTGGCAATTACGCCTAACTCGACGCGGTTCCAATCCGGAAGCCGAGATCTACACGTATTCTCTAGAAAGAAAAAAATATTTAGATACTCATCTACAAAGTTGAAATTATAACTGGATTGATTCGGCTTTTACTTGATAAAATAATTTAAAATAGAAATAAAACTACGGTAAAAACTTCACTTTTTAATACTTAATTGTAACACAATTGTTTCGCTAGCACAGTTGCTTCCTCAGGCACTTACAGCTAAAGAGTACGTTACAAACTAAATTAAAAAATATAAAATCAACAAATATTAATTATTTTGCAACGTTTTTAAAGAAATCTATGAATTTACATCAAATATTTTAGGCAGTGAGAAAATGTTGCTCATCTGGTTGGCATTAACTGTTATATTATAGGGTACTAAACATGTTAAGGATCAAATTTGTTTCGATAAACTAAATGTACTATTACTTATCGTCTAAACAGATTTTAAATGAATAAATTTAGCAAAAGCGAGTTATTTAAATCTAATTGGTCATTACGTAAAATTTGTGATTGTTTTAATTTAATGATTTCTAAATTTTCCAGTAAATTTAATTTATTGCCTCTATTTTCTAAATGCAGAATTTGAAACTCCTTAAGGAAAGTGTGGTTTTCTTCTAATAGTTGATTCGCAATATTCGGTAATGCGCTTTTCCAGCGATCTTCCTATCTGACTATATCATATATATATATATATGAAAAAAACCACATCCGTCCAGAAACGTGCAGATATCGATATTTCACTGTCGTTACAGATCATCAGTACACGATATTCGGACATAGACTTGATTTGTATTTGTATACTTTCGTGTATATATACGAATTATATTGAATTTAATTGGAGTGAGAAATGAGAATTATTAAAATCTCATCTCACATGCAATTGTCGCTAAATTTGTGCAATTGATTCTACAATCTTACAAGATTACTCCTGCCGAAGAATGTAGACGCGACGTGTTTGCGTCTACATTCTTCGGCAATAAATATTTTTATTTATATGTAATAAACTATGTATTTATTGGTGCTGGTCCCCGCCCAAATTTCTTCACCTTATAAATAAAAGAAATCATAAGGCATGGCCATTGATCTGAGAAAGTCTACTTTAACTAACCCATTCACTTTCTGTAATTATATTTACGCTTGATATACTGATAACCAACAACTAATTATATAATATCAGAAAGATGTTGTCTTTAGCAGTACAAATTTGCCCTTGGTTTCACTGAAATTTAGCATCTTGTAACAATACGATATGATAAATCTGCTAAAATGTATTTGTTGCGTATTAATAATTAGCATATGGCATACATGGATTGCAGTATACATAGAACAGAATTAAATTTTAAAATTAAGGCCATTGATCCATTCCAATACGGAATCAGAAGTCTCTCATCTCACCTGTATACGCTATAAGGGAGAAGCTGTAATATGGTGAATAGTCTCGTGAGATTTTCCGCATTAGCAAGTCGTTGTCTCAGTCATCCCCATTTATAGAATGAGTCACGACAGATTCCGTGGGACGTTCTTATTCTATAGAATGTTTTCTATTCTTGGCGAGACAACTCCATTCCTGGTAAGGGTACGGTGGGATCGGTGATTTTGGCCGCTGAACGAGTTCAAGGGTTCCCAATACTCTCTCCATCTATCACTTGGGTTGAAATTTTCTGCTTTACGTTGTTCTGCTAGCAGTAGTGGAGGATATCTAGACTTCAGTCTCAACAGGTAGGTTACTGTGTAATGGGAGGTGGGCGATTCGATATTATTTGATTATATTCTCTAATCAGGCTTTTCTGTCTCTGCATGGTGGGAGGTGCAATATGGCTTAGAACGGGAAGCCAGGGTAGATGTGTACTTTTTAAACAACCGCAAATTATTCCCATGGTCTCATTTAGTTTGATGTCGATCATTTTTGCGTGTCGGCTGTTTAGCTAGACTATGGCGTAGTATTCAGTTACCAAGTAAACAATGCTGACGTTTTAAGGATGGATGCGTTCACATCCCAAGCGCTCCAGCAGAGTTTGTGGATTATGTTATTTCTAGTGTTTATGTTACCTGCGGTGTTCTCTAGATGTTTCTTGTATGTGGGTGTTAGATCTGATGTTAGTCCTAGATATTTTGGGTAATGATCATAGCATAACAAGTTATTACTGAAGTACACTTGCGGCCCTAGATGTGCTTCTTTTTTCTTGAGGCGAAAGCAGTGCATTTCTGTTTTCTTAATATTCGGGGTCTCCAGTCGCCGAAGTATTTTCCCAACAAGGAAAGTCTCTGAAAGTATATTATCAGCAAAGACCGGACTGAAGCGATTGAATGACCAATTACTCCGATAAAACGTTGTGGGGGTATAATGTATGATATGCATGTTCTAACAGCCCCATTATTTGCTTGCTCGATTGCATTCGTCGCGCAGATGTTGCTATTTCCGTCGTTATTGTATCTATTCATTCATAAAATTATATTTTACAGTGGCGTGTTTCTGGTTTCGTTTCTTTCAGTGTTATTTGGTCACAACTTTTAGTATTTAAAAAAACCGTTTTATTTTTCGAGTAGCTTACGTTTCTTTTTTTTAGTCCATTTCTTTCTGTTCTTAGTATTTCTCTTTATTTTCATTAACTATGGAGAATTCTCGTAGGGCAACCATGGTTGGATGGATTAGATGCCATACAGTTTGGTTGCATATTCGCAATGATATCGAGATATATTGGAGTGGCTGTTCATTAAGTTTAAGGCGTAATGTGTAATGTGCCGTAACATATTTCTTCGAAAATTCATCTAGATAACATATGTCCATGCAGTGCAGTGTATTGTAGAAATATATATTGAAGATAATCCACAATGCACCACTATGAGTCCGGGCTGGCTTACGGAGAGTTTATTTCTTTTAATAGAGTCCTCTAAAGTCTCAGGTTCATTTACGAACGTGGACAGAAAAACAAAATATAAGCATTAAAACAAGCACTTTTCCACAAAATTTTTATTAAAAAAAAAAAATCGTCTTTATAAAGTATAAAGACGTGCTACTGCGATAACAATGCAATAAGCCGAGGAAAACTTGTATGGTAATGAACTCATACAATGAAAAAACCTCTTATTAACGCGAGCAAAAATTACACTAATTAAATAGGTCGGAAAACTTTCAAATTCAAATATTTACTTTACCCCCAAACTTCAAACGTCAACAGAGACAACCTGTTAACTACGCGTGTCACTGATCAGATCATGCGCAACAATAACATGATAAACATATTCCCTCCAAAATCCTGACTTCAATACACTATTAAAACATGATAGCAAAGAATCTCCCTCATAAGAAATATGAAAATTTTCTTTGCTATTCATCTACAACTTAAAATATATCAAAATTAAATATAATCAATTAAACTATGAGCTCAAAAATTACTACTAACATTAATTAATGTAACCTTAGCACACACACAAAAACTTAACGAGAGATTTTTCAGATGAATCATACATTTCAACTCAAAATTACAAGTTAAAACACTCGTAACAAATCGATAATTAAATTGAACACATCAAAAACTAAAAACATAAACCGAACTTATTCAAATATTTTAAATAAAGAAGAAGTCCTTATTCAAAAATTAACACATGTGAATCATCTGAAGGTACATAAATCTCTGGTGCGGAAATAACCTTCGTCCAAGAAAAAAAAAAAAATGAAGCTACAAACCTCGAACGATACAACGTCCGGTAAAAGTTCCACAACGTGAATCAAGACAATCTTCGACCAATATACAGACTAGGTATAAAATACACGCCAATTTAAATTTTTAAATAAAATATTACAAATCACTAAATATAAACCTGAAAACAAATTATATATAATTAATAATTATATTTAACTATATTCTTCGGGGAAAAATCTACTGCAATATGTCCATGTGCACCTGACACTGTGTGAACTGTGTGAAGCTCTCATGATGGCCAATATCCCACTCAAAAAGCTTAACAATCCAGTCCTCAAGAGGTTTCTTACAATATACTGATCGTCATATACCAAATGAATCTACTTTCCGTAAATACCACTTACCAAAATGTTATTTGAGAACCATTGAAAAAATACGATTCAACGTATCTGGGAATTATCTTTGGATAAGTGCAGACCAAACAACGGATGTAATGAGACGATATGTGTTAAATGTAGTTGTTGGTATTCTTCATCCGACAACTTCATACCAGCCATACTTAATTGCAACTAAAATATTACCAGTCGTAAATGGGGAAACAGTTGCAGAAGTAATTGATCAATGTATTCCTAATATTCTGTTATCGGATAAAAACTATAAAGACAAAATGCTATTATTTTTGACTGATGCAATAGCTTATATGTTAAAAACAGGGAAGTTATTAAAACGATCTTATGCACTACACAGAATATGTGAATACATCAAGGGTTATTTTTCACATGTTGATAAGTTAGTTTCCTCATTTAAAAATATATTTCTCAAAGCTGAGGCAAAGGGTTGATGCCATATTTAGCAGAAATTCAGATTTGAATATATTATATCAATTCTACAGAGAGCCGATTGAAAAATCTTTTGCAACATTTTAATCACGCACCCATCACCAGTTGTGATGTAGAACGGCCTTTTTCTATTTTTAAAAATGTTTTAACCATGTGCGGCTCGTGATGACGCACTGTTGGGGCACGTACAATGTTGCGAATGCTTCGTGTATTCTCCAGTAGTAACTATAGCGTTTTCTTAGTAAACACCGAAAACACACGAAGCACTCACGCCTTTGTACGTGCCCCTACAGTATGTCATCACAAGCCGCGCCTGGTTTTAACATCTAAAAGAACTAATTTAACACAGGAACACCTTGAACATATTTTTGTTGTTCATAGTAATGTTTTACACTTTCAATGTTTCACAGAAAATATGTAGTTTTGGGTTTTGTTCTTTGTAAATTATTTTTTTCAAAATCGATACGCAATTCGGTTGTTAGCATTTCTTTGGTTTCAACAATAGTTGCTGTCGGTTAACAAACCGTTTATTACATTCGGTCTATTGTGCATTGACATATACATATTAACTAGATATGTAGGTATGTGCCACTTATGCAAATCGCCAAACGTATCAAATTGTTGGAAACTCACGGATCGCTTACAGAAGCAAACCTATTGCGAATAGAAGGTAGATGCCTGTGGGCAATGAATCATCAATCGCTCGAGTCCGCTCTCTGGTTATCAGTTCACTCTAGGGTTTTACACCGGGATGCAAGAGCTAGGTTATCGGCGTATCCTAACTTTTTTGACTTTATGTGAGCCATGTCAGAAATATACAGATTAAGCATAACAGGTGGAAGTATCGGTCCTTGAGGCAGTGCATTATTAAGATGTCTTGTTATTTGGAAGGGCCTGTCGCAAAGAATGTTGTTTAATAAAGATGTTAGTCAACTGCATGGTACTACGTTGAGAAATTTGTAGAGAAAGCCTTCTCTCCAAACCGTAACATTTGCCGCAGTAGTGGTCTTCAGTGGTTTTTTAAACCCTGCCACAATGTGCGATATTATGCTGAGCACCTGGTCAACGCAAGTTTCATATAGACTTCTTTTGCTGCGTAAAAAAAGGCTATATAAATAAGGTCGATTCTGTTTGCCAATTTCCTAAATTACAAGTGAGGCTGTGTGTAAACGAAATATTCCTACATACTTTAATATGTAATAGGCATAAAATGCTAATGCACGAAAACTGTCTCGAACGAGATCAAAGAAAAAACATTTAATAAATGCTCGTTGCTCGACCCGACTCTGGTAAATTTAGTATTCCTTTAAAACTGTAGCGCTACCCCTACTGAAGCGTAATGACGGGAGTTGTAGATGCGATGATGCATGCTGTCAGAAGTCAGTCATCTATCCCGAACTTCCCTTTCCGTATTAACAAATTTTCGTGCAGTCTATTATTCTTGTCGTATTTAGTATATTTGCTTTCTGATATCACTTGGTTTCAATCTACATTATACAGGATGTAAAAGAACTATGCCTACATGCTTTAATATGTAATAGCTGCATTAATATTAAGCACATAATGCCAATGCAGGAAAAGTCTATCTCGTACGAGATCAAAGAAAAAAATATTTAATAAATGTGCGTGGCTCGAGCCAACTCTGGTAAATTTAGTGTGCCTTTATAACTGTAGCACTACCCCTACTGAAGCGTAATGGTAGGAGTTGTAGATGCGATGATGCATACTGTCAGAAGTCAGTCTGTTGTCAACTTCCGTGAAGTGTGGGTCATTGAAATCACGAATTAACAGATATCGTCTTACTATACGGTAAAACTGGTGGGAACGTTAGAGCTACTAGACGTATTTAGAAAGGGCGGTTTCCGAACCCGAGATGTCCATCAAATGATTTGATTTTACAAACCGTGTACAGATTGAGAGATCTCGATACATTGCATCCAAGTTGTGAAGGCTGTAGTCGTGAAAGATGATCTTCGGCAACGTATTTTTCAAGCTGCAGCCCATATCCGTGAAGACCGAGTCGTGTTAAAGTGTTTACAGACTTTTAAAGTTTACCGATTGGTTAGAAGCTTGTATTTAGCATCTCCTTTAAACGTTCCACCTGTTTCATAAATTTGTCCTTTTTAGGGCAAAGAATTTATCTTTAAAAAAAGAGGAAAATAGAACTGAAAAAATATCAACCTTCAATTAAAATTACAAATGTAATTTATAATTTCTCTACGTGAATTTAGGATTAAGACAACTAAATTACAAATTCCATATCACCACAAAACTCTTATACCATCTAGAATTTTGAAATATACAATATATTGCATTTTTTCGGGATATTATAAAGGTCAGTCCATTGACCTACTTATAAATAACAACAGAACAGCTGATCCATAAGAAAATTTATGAATGAATACATGCCTTTTCACACTTTTCACACAAAGACGTATTATAGAAATTCCGAAATGTGAAGGGGATTTTTTAGCGAAGTTGAACAAATAAATGTCTATTTGTTTGTTGAGTTAACAACATATAAACTGAAAAGTTTGTGTTCCTAAATTTCCGCAAAAATTGAAGTTTCGATAGAAAATAATTTTTCGTAGATTTGAATTGCTATCTTAGATATCTATTATATATTAGCGTTTGTCGGAATATTTCATTTATATCCTGTATAGATAAACATAAATATTTAACTTTCACGAAAATAGTTGTTAACTCTTAACCACCCAGGTGAAATATTTTTACACAAGCACCCAGGTGACGTCTGACAGACTACTTAATTAAATACCATAAAAACAGTCATCGTTTTTTGAAAATATTGTTTATTGTGTATTTACTAGTTACAAATGAGCCTACTAAGACATAAAACTAAGGAAAATTGGGAAGTCATTTGTACTTATTAACCACTAGTGTGTAGATGTCATGGTTGACTACAATTTGCTTTGTTTTATTTGATACGGGGAAGATTATGGTACTTTTTTTACTAAAAATAACAAAATAAAGAACTATTTGTAAAATAAATTCAAGCCTTCCCATTATAAACATAAAAATCATAAAAACCTGTCAATGTCTTAAGGCATACTCATTAATAAAATGTTGTATTAGGTATATGAAAAACTCAAAAAAACTCTAAAATTAATAAAAATACTTTGCGGCAGGAGCTAAACATCGTGGTTGTTTACACATGTATTACAAATTGGCTTTGAGCATTGTAAGCAAACTGCTTTTCTACACTGCAAACATAGATATTTCGTCATTCGGTTTTTGGCCCTCGGGCACAGATAACATCCTTTGCGTTTTTCCAATAAAAGGTCTTCACCACTTGATGGCGCAATTATTTCTGGAATTCCCAAAATTCTGCTAATGCTGGAACGTACTTCGCGAGATACTCGAGGCTTTGTTAGTCTCCTTTCCATGTGCTGACGTACTAATTGGGCCGCTAGCTGTTTTGCAAATACCGGCTTTTCCCTAATTACCGAATTTCTCGTGTAACATTGATGTAGAATATAAGAATTAACAATAGAAATGTCAAGGATTCTGAAAAATATTTCGAAGGGGCATCTGCAAGTGCGTCGGCTTGACGAACTTTTTGCGCACTTCTCATCAATTGTGTCTACTCCTCCTTTGTTACGGTTGCAGTACATGATAATGTCTGGCTTCTGGGTTTCTGGATCGGTAGATGCACCACTATGAATAGAAGAAACAAGAATGGTAGCCTTTCCCTTTTTTTCCCACGTAAGATACCATAGTTTTCTCATCTCTAAATCCATAAAATGATGATCCTACCGCTCTTTTTTTGTTTGGCAAAAACTCGCTTGGTATTTCTCTCTTATTTTTTTTAACAGTGCCAACATATGTTAGTTTGTTTCTTAGTAAAATATCTACAAGTTCTATAGAACTAAACCAATTGTCGGCAGTAACATTTCGATTACTACCAATGAGAGGTTTCGCGAGACGTATTACTGCCTGTGTTGGCTTAGAGAATTTATGTTCTTCTTCTCTTAGTCCAAGTCCATCGGAACCCTTTCCGCTGTAAATGTAGGCATTGTATAAATAGCTTGTTCTGGAATCAGTTAGACACATAATTTTTATGCCATATTAACACGGCTTATTTGGCATGTACATCTTGAAGTGTGTTCGCCCTCTAAAACTTACAAGCATCTCGTCGATTGTCACCGAACCCCCCATTCCATAGATATTTTGGCAGTTTTAAATAAATTTGTGAAAAACTTGAGAAATTGCTGCCGTTGGATCTTCTTTTTTACGCTCGGTTCTTGTCCTAGGGTCATCAAATCTTAGGGCAGACAGCAGAACTGAAAAACGATTTTTGCTCATCACCGCTCTAAATATATCTCTGCCTGTCCCGTCAGTAGCGACAATTGTATCCATGTTTTCATGATTGGAATTGAATATTGAAGTATAAATCAAGAGTCCTAGAAAGGCCTTCAATTCTATCATGTCTAAATCACTTACATGATATTTTTGTGTATAGTTTGATCGCACTTGAAATAGTTTATGATTTGTCCACTCAACTATCTGAACTAGAATATCCTCCGAAAAAAGTAAATTCCATATAGAAAATGGATCTGCAGTTTGGCCAAGATCACGAGCAGTTCCTTTGAGAACGGGAACTTTCAGTACAATGTTGTGTTTTCTCACGCGCGATGAAGGAACTACCTCAGCAGTACACCATCTGTACTCGTTTTTTCCATATAAATAATTTTTGCTTGTAGAACTTTCACCATGTTCTACCACATTCTCATCAACATCACTATAATCAGGCGAGTCTTCCTCCGAAACTTCGGAAGCAGAATCATGTTCTGATTCCATATTTTCGTTCTCTGACGCACTGCCTATGTCACTTGCATCATCGTCTACTTCCTCAAGCCATTTCAAAACAGTTTCGTCAAAATCTTTATCGCCAAACCGATCTCTTTTCGACGGACCCGCAATTTCACGTCACACAATATTTAGTACACAAACACACAGGTGCCGTCTGACGGACTGTGACAAACTGAATTCTGTACGTAAAATTCGATAACTTCTTTACGAGTAATGATAGACTCATGGGTAGGGAGTAGTGGTGGGAGCAACAATAGAGAAATGATTAGATGGGGCAACCGATTTATGGACGGTCGAATTACAGAAATATCACATAATATATTTATCGCGTAGTCCGTCATACGGCACCTGGGTGGTTAAGGGTTAATATTCCTTCGATACATTAAAATTTGAGTAACAGTAACATAGATGAAGTTTTTTTTACAGAAAGTTTAGATAATGAGTTTGAAAGGTACCTTTTGAAAAACAAAAAGCGTAGATAAAAATTTAGAATTTCCTTTCAGGACTAGCGAATTCCGAAGTTTCATTGCCCACAAAACATTTTTAGTTTCCTTGTATACCTACTTCATATGAGCAATTGTAATGTTATACAATATTTACTTGCCACAGCCACGTATATACTCGCACATAGTTGATTCAACACAGTAAAAGTTTCCCAAGCTAACAACAAATCGATGCGCCAATGTTCCCCAACTACATATATAATTGAAAACTTATATGTCAGAATAGTTATATATGCGTACATGCAATAAAATCTTTTCAAAATTATAGGCAACAATTTTAAAAATGTAATGAAATGATAACCTTTCCAAATAAAGCGATTAATCTTCAATAGTTAAAATATATTATTGCTTAAGGGGCTAATGTTGATTATTTATTTGACGATTTTCGAGGAAGTATTGATAACTACTTTTCTTACCATATAAAACACCACAATAGTTCAATACAAAATTTTATTTATTCAGCATAATTTATTGTCAGGCTTACGCATTTCACAGAACGGTCATAAAGCAATTCTAAACTTTTTAAAAAATTCTTTGTGTTGGCCTGCGAACCACTCTCCAACGGCACATGGAGCTCCATCATGTGTTCAAAATCTTTTATCTTTCAAACATTTTTTGAGTTTTGGGAATAAATAACAGTCTTACGGTGCCAAATCTGGAAAATTGTTCAACCAATTTAAAACCGATTTTTCAATTTGATGCAGTGCAATTAACTGCGTGTGGCGGGAGGGTTGTCTTGTAAAAAAGTCACAACTTTGGCAGGTTTTCCACGGTGATTCTTCACAACTTTTTATGATTTAATTATTCTTCCGTAACACCTCAATCCTTTTTCAAGTAATCTTTCTTTTATATCAAGTAATCATAATTATCCCTAAAAAACTAAAGCAAGGATCTTGCAAGCCGATTTTTTTTTGTAGTGGAGAGCCAAAGGACTTTTGCTCCCTGGAGTGCTGTTTAGTCTCTAGATCGGAGTGATATACCCATGTTACGTCTATAGTAACAAGCCGATCCAAAAACTACGAAGAATCTTTTTCAAAGCGGCGGCAGATTTTCCTAGACGTTGCGCGAAAGCTCCTCTGATCAGCATTCAAGCATCTCGGAATCCATTTCGTCGAAAGCTTACTCATAGTATGAACGTCAACAGATGTTGATTTAGCTTTCTGTCCAAGTATATAAATCAATTAAAAATAAATATTCCAAATTATGCAGTGCCTAGTTTATGTCCAGGCATAGAAGGGCTAGTAGTAAAAGGAGAAAAAGAAATACAAAGAGAAGAATCTAAGGATAACATAGGTCAGCAAAAATTTTTTTTTTTGAACTACATGGGACTGTTATACCGCGATATCATAAAGTTTCTGGGTCAACGGTGGCCATGGGGTGAAAAACGTCTGTCTTAATTTATATCATCCTTTTGAGAAAAATCTGATAAAATTTTCAGGTTAAGTGTCATGCTGACGTTAAAATTTGTCAATACATTAATCTTAATGTCAGGATGATACATAACCTGAGAATTTTATCAGATTTTTCTCAAAAGGATGATATAAATTAAGACAGACTTTTTCACCCCATGGCCACCGTTGACCCAGAAACTTTATGATATCGCGGTAGTAAATACGGTATCAGCCAACATATACAGTACTGGATGTCTGCTAATCGGCGTATTATTGTATCAGCGTTATGTGTTCACAGAAGTGCAAAGAACATTGCGCTGTGAAGTTAGAGTTGAAAATAGGTCCCACGACGGAGGAAATAGTGTTCATTGTAGAGCATTGCTTTTGCTCATACGGAAACGGCTATCAGGGTGGGCCGAGTTTGAAGTTAGTGGCGGAGCAATATCGCGAACAATTTCATAAAGCGGCACCAAGCAGAACTTGATCTTGTCAGTGAGATCTCTACTTTTTCGTCTAAAAAGTCATCACCCTATAGATTACGACAAAACACTCTTGGAGCAACGAAGTTCCAATTGAGAGATGAATTGGTTTTACTGGACGTTATGACAGAAAATTTTTTATTCATCGACGATGGGTCTGAAAACAAATGGCAGCTCACATATGAAGCAATATTACAATATTTGGAAAGGTGATTTTTTTGCCGATGGTACATTTAGAAGTTGCTGCAAACAGTTTTATCAAGTGCATACCATTCATATGAATATCGGTAGCACTTCAAATGCAACCAACAGTTCCAGTTGTGTACGCACTTTTGCTCAATAAAAAGGAAAGTATTATTTTCTTTAATTAAGAAAGAGATTCCTACTTGGTCACCAATAAATTTCAAACTGGACATTGAAGTTGTTTCAATAGAAACTCTTCGAAATGTTGTTCCAGATACCACTATTACAGGTTATAATTTTCATTTTAATCAGTGTGTATGGCATAAAGTGCAAGAAATTGGATTAACAAGAGAGTACAGAGAAAATGAAGAAGTCAAAGAACACATTCGCTTGTGCTCATCCCTTGCACACATTCCCCCAAACGCTATTGTTGATGGGTTGTACATTATGGAGAATTCACCCCAGATGGACATAGTTATAGAATTTAATGATTATTCTGTAAATCAGTGTCTGGAAAATGAAATTCTGCAAGAAATATGGGTATGTTTCGGACTATGACACCGTACAACGAATTCTTTGGAGGGATGGCACAATCGTTCAAATCGAAATATTGGTTTAAATAAACCAAATATTTTTGAACTTCTGCATATTTTAAAAGCAGATGTAAATATTAGGAAGTAATTACAATGCAAGTGAATTTGTATTTAACAAGAAACGTTAAATATATTAGGCTGGACGAAATGTGTAACAGCAAACATCCAAACAGAATTTTTAAATGATCGAACGATCATTGGAGAATGCCTAAAAAAAATTGGCACAGGTTATTACTAGAGACCGGACACGAGAGGTTGATGACTTATCGTCCACGAGCGTACTATTGAACATTTGTATTTTTTAAGTTTTTGATTTTATTTATATAATTATATTTATAATAATAAAACGGGTATATATACGGCTACACAATATGAAATACATTTTTATTTGTTCGTTTTGTAGTTCAAGTTGAGTAAAGGAGCATTAATATTTACTAGCAATACTTTCTCAAGGTTCTCTTCTGTAAAATTTGTTCTCTTTGAATGAAATACATCCTTGTAAATAGAGAATGTCCTTTCTTCACCGCAACTGGTTATAGGTGCATACTGGAAATATTTTTTTATTTTTTGCAGTTAGATGTTGTGGCATTGTCCCCATACACAATTGCCGCAATGTTATTAAATCTGGATTTCTATTAAACACTGCGTCTAACTTTTGCCGAAGACCACATCCGAAGTCACTTGGAATATTTTTCAAATTATTAATTTAATGTCGTTAAACTATCATTTAATATGAGACTTCGGTTTTCAAAATAAGTGATTAGTTTTGGCAAATTTCCAAAGTGTTCCTGAAGCAACTGTTTCCGCATCAATTGTATTTATAACTTTTGTAGCTATTACATATGCGTTATATGGAAAAGTTGGATGTAGTACACCAGCTACAATATTTACCACATCGCATCCTAATATATCGACGGTTTCGTCGGCACCAGATGTACTGATTTGAAAGTTGGCTTCTAATGCGTTCTACTGCTTTCGTGTAGCAATTAGATAGAAACATAATATTTGCGTAAGGTGGATTCATCAGGAACATTTCGACCAGTATATTTTTGGAGAAATATTTTTAAAGTGGGATTGTTATATTTATTTAAAAGAATATTAGCCGCCATAAAAGTTTCACAGAGTTCTTCGTTAAAATTGTCAGATTCCAACAGTTCCAGTTTCTGTGCATGTGTTTGCGATGCTAAGTGACGTTGTACGTGCGATTTCATGGAATTTTTTAACGATATTTTACAGATTTTTCAATAAATTTCGGAATCACCGACGATGGACATACAATCAGTATGACCGTCAATCCAACTCGCCATTGTTTTACGATGCCGCTCTCGACGTTCTTCCATATCATATCTGAAAAAGTAACTTAAACATGCTTCTGGATCTAGATAAATTAAAACTAAAAATGTATGCGTAACTTATTGAAATTGAACGAAATTCAATGCACACTTACGTCGAAATAATTGGGAGAAGTAGATACAATCAAACGATATTAAACAGGATCTATCACATAAATTACGATGTATTTAACAGTTAAAACTATGAAAACAAGAAACTAACTCACAGCATTTTATTAATTTTACGAAATAGAATCTAAATAGACTAAATTATTAAAACTCCACACGCTTCTATCTACGCCCATGAAAACAGAAATTTAACTGTAAATATTCAACACAATACGACGCAATTCTCGATGTAAACAGATGTGCGCGCTAGTCAGATCAATAGTGCATTCAATAACTGCGTGATGTACTTACAGATGTTTTAGATTATTTATATCGTTCGTCGTAATTGCGTAATTATTACGTTTCAATGAATTTATTATTTCTACGAAACTGAAAATATTTTATATTTGCTTTTATATGTTAGGTACTAATATTGTTTTGTAGCTATTTTTAGAATTTATATTTCAAAAATTAAGAAAAATAAAACACACTTGGTATTATTCCACAATATTATATTTAACTGTATGTATACAGTTCGCCTTGCGGCATCGTCAGGAGTTTGTAAATAACTAAAGTTAAAATCAATAGGAGTAACAAATTATGAATTACTAAGAACCAACAGCCCATCCAGGACGCATTAACGATATTATACTAAACATTCACCAAGAGATTTCTATCACTTCAGTTAATTCATTTATATTTCAATTTCAATCTAATATCTAATAAATATTTATTTTGTTTATGCTGCTTCTTTTTCTTTTTGGAAGTTCTCTCAAATGAAGGCACTATCACCAATTAAATATGTCAAGTGTAATATAGGTAGATAGAGGTAAATTCTGGTAGGTGAAGTTGGGTCGTCAGGCAAAACGCAACAACGGTGTTTCTCGTCAGGCGAAGTGGGAATTTGTAATCCGTCAGGCCAATCCAGAACAGGCGAAACGGAAATAATTCATAATAGCGTTCTAGACTCTACCAAGCAGGAAGATTTGGCAACAAAGTATTTTCAAAAAGGTAAGTAACTAATATACGTATATCTATAATTAACCTCCTAAGTAATAACTAATAAGGAAAGGAAATAACGATTAAATGAAAAGTACAATGCTAATCTAAGTAAATAGGAAAGGTACGCTTAAAGAAAATAATGTCAATTTAAAAGTATATTCATGCAACAAAGTTATTGAAAAATAAAATGTGAAAAATGACATAGGTAAAAGAGGATTATGTATTGAAGGATAGGTGAATACATTTGCCTATTTTTTATTTGCATATCTCATTGAGAGACTACTCTAAGCTAAGACATACACTGTGGAGAATATAGTATATAAGGGAACTGCAATATGATAAAAGGGTTGTATTTTTTTGTTTCACACCTATTATATACAGGTACGAACAACCGCAGTCATGAAGGAAATATCATTGTAAAATTTCATCTAAGCTATAGTTCGTTGTTGTCATGTAATCATCATATTGCATTCATGCAAACAATTCGATGATCTAATGAAACACATGCCTAAACTGGTTATGAGTTTCAATACGACCCATTTACGTAATTAGTGAGGACAATAATGTAAGATTTCCTTTTCATTTTATTCTCTTTAAAAGATAATACTTTTGTAGAAAGATTACTTATAACTACATAGAAATTTTCGACGTTTTTTTAATAAACGAAACTGTTAATTATTTAAATTGATTAACTAAATCTAATACCTAGGGCCATTGTTTAAGTGGTCGAACTTGGTCTTTTTTTGTTAGTTTAATTACTAGTTCATTTGGATAATTTTGAACTCTACTGCTGTTCTAGCGCTATACTTTTGGATTTCCTCTCAAAATAGAAGGCACTTGCACATCATATTCAATCACAAAGTTTGGTAGATGCCACGGCTCATGTTAATCTTCTGTCCAAGAATATTCCCAGATATTTAACCTCAATTGGCTTGGGAAAATTAGATCCCATTAGTTTTACTGGTGGACAGTTTTGCCTTTCCATTGCCAATGCCACGTGGAGTAATATACTTTACGCTATGGTTTTCCATGCATTCATCAATTTTTAAATTTTATATAGGTAGTGTTATATGTATCTGAAGATCTTTAAAAGCAGATGTTGGATCCGACTAGAATACCAATAAAGCAATCTTATAAGCGAAAGTTGCGGTTGCAACTGTTATTGCAGTTGGAAGATCAGGGGAAAAGTATAAACGGAATAGGATCTAGCACATTTCCTTTAGATATCTCAACTTTGCGGGGCTTTAAGTCGAAATAATCATTAGTAAATAAAATTTCTTGCACAACACAAACAATCCAAGAAATACTAGACGCAAAAAAACTAAAATTAATAGTATACGCAGCCTGGTTAAAAAAGTACAAAAAATTAAAAAAAGAAAGAACGTAAATACTCTTTTCAAAATGAATGTAAAACAATTCTATCAAACATTAGTAAAAGAAGCACAAATTAAAGGAACAAAACCACTTAATAAACAGAGCATACCAAGTTTTTGGTAACAAATCTGGACCGAACCAATGGCATAAATTAGATATCACCCAATGAATAAAGAACAAAGGAAATAAACGGACCAATTTAGCAAAGTAGTATATGGCCACAGCAAAAGTAGATAGCTTTCAGACTTCCTTTTTGCCTCACGCCAGAAAACTAGAAGGCAGAGAAGTGTTACTAGGAGACAACTGAGCGTCACATTTTAACGACGACGTTCTAAGAATGTGTGAAGAAAGTGACATATCTTTTATTTGTTTTTTCACATTTGACACACCTCTTGCAGCTTCCAGATGTCGCTTTCTTTAAGCATTTTAAAGTAGCTTGGCTTACAGTGTTTTCAAATGTTAAGTTGTATAAGTTAAATATACATCGACTTCAGGAGTACCTAAAAATCAATTCCCGGCATTGCTAAACTGGCTTTGGAAAATATGGATAATGTGACTGCCCAAACTAAGAACAAACCAGGCGATAATAAAGTGTCTGATGTCAAGAGAGATTTAATAAAGGATTTTTGCTACCGGCATTAATCCAGGAAATCGAGACCAAATATTAGACAAATTACAACAGAAAACGAGAGTAAATGTTATTCCCAGAAGAAGCATTGCTACAAATCCAGATAGTAGCAGCTCCCAAGTTAATAATAATAGCGAACAGGTTGAACTCGATGATCAGGGAGCTGATGAAGTCGTGGATGAAATAGTTGCGGAAGTGGACTACCGTTATCCAGAACGAGAAATGATTCTTCCAGAAATATTTGTTCTCATAAAGTATGTGTCCGCCTAAAGAAACTCTACAATTTATAAATACTTTTGTAGAATTCGAGAACAATTTTCAAAAGGCGAATGGACTGTTGTTGGTCTAAAATCTACTGAAGCAGAAGAAACTAAATTTAAACTGGTTGATAAGGATATCTCCATAGTTCCCATTGCAGATATTATTGCTATTTTGCCAACTCCGAAGCAAGAAGACCACCAAACTTTTCCATTTGAGAGTAAGGTGGATGTGATTGAATTGTAACTTTTTTTTAGACATTTGCAATAAAAGTAATAATAAAATTATTTATAACGGGTAAGTTAGGTACTTTATACAAAGCTATCAAAGTCGTCCCATATGAAAAAAATTATTAATAGACAAAAATTGGGCACGTTTGACCCATCTATAGTACTAATACCTATAACTCACTTTCAGAGCATGGATCAAAGATTATTTCTAGTGTAAATTTGATCGAGTGGTTTTTATTTATTTTTGGTTGCAATTAGTAAAAATTCATTAAAATGCTGGATTTAGTCTATTTTCTTAGACAAGAACTTTTTTGTATATTTGCAACCAATTTGAGAAATGAATTACAAAAAAAAAACTTTAAGTATCACAAACCCTATTGGGATACCACAATACATACAGAAAAAGAAAATTCCACAAACCGACCAGAAATCATTCTTAAAGATAACCGAGCACATCATATACTTAATAGACATAGCTGTACTAGCAGATACTATCATTAACTTTAGCGTATCTTGAAACAGAAACATGTATACATAATATATACCCTTCAGTTGACGGAGTTATACTCGTACTCCATCAGTTCTCTATCAAAAACCATTGCAATTACCTTTCAAAGTCAACGGATTATTGCAGCGATTAATAATACTCAACGCATGTAGTATAGTCCGTACATTTATACAAATAAAATAAATTAAAATCGCTGATTAAATACTCCGATATAGACTTCTGTAATCTCAAGAATTAACAATAAATTATATCACAGAACTTGTAGAAAATATAGTTCTATTACGCACGAGTATACCAATACCCCAATTTCAGCCGCGTACCACCGAGCTCATAACCTTAGACATGTGTGTGGAGAAAAATGTTTTCCGGCTACAGTTTGAAGAAGTGCGAGATAACTTGACAACATAATAATAATAATAAGAACTTTTATTATCCAACAGCAAGCCATTTACAGGATTATAATTACCATAATTACATATAAGGTCTGCATCTGCATAAAAGTATACAAAAAATTAACGATATAACAACAAAATAAAAGAAAAATTCAAAATTAAGACAAAATACATAATACAAAAGTATTTTTATTAATATAAAATATTAAAAATCTGGTACAAAGAACACAATAAAAGTTCATCATTAATATTTTTGTCAACGAATCCTTCTCCAGAGACGTAGATACGTATTTCATCTTTCTACAGATTCATCAGTATGCCCCTGCTGGAGAAGGATACATTCACAAAAAAGAACAACTTCGCAATCTAAGAGAAATTATTAAGACCGAGCGTAGAAGTACATTCAGCGCTGCGTATTAGCAAACAACCGAAGCAACTAGCTCTGTCTACATAACAACTGTAGGACCAAAAATTTTTATTGTGTTATTTATTTCGTAGAAATTATACGTACGGCGACAATACCAGGTTTACAATAGAGTCCTGAAATTCTAATCTCAACTGATAAATATATAATAAAATATCATTACTGATTAAGTATTAGTGGGTGTCATAAACCTATATATATAATAGATTCTTATTGTACATTCATATTTAGGAATCGTGAGTCTATTTTACACATTTAGTTAACAATGGGATCTATATTAAGTACCGTCTTTGAATACGACCACCGATATAACCCTAGACAAAAAAGTAAGAAGTCTGGTGTATAAAGCAATAAATAAATTTGAAAAAAGATGCCAATTATTAAATAACCCCAGGTAATAAATAAATTTGCAAACATAAAGGATATCGCTTTCTTAGAATTTAAAGAACGTTTTTATGTGCTAATAAAAGTATGTTATACAGTGGTTTAAACTTGCAAATGCAGTTAAATATTTTATAAAATTGGAAATGTTTATGTTTGAATTCTATCTCCTATATTTACTTATATTTAACAATAAATAATGTTTGAAATTAAAAATTACAAAAGGATATTAAATGTATTCTCAACATTCACTATAGAATAGATATCACATATAGTGTAGAAATTTATCGATATAATATCAAGTTTTTGTCCCTCTTTTTCGTAATAATTTTATTTATTTAAAATAACTTACTTTTAGATTTATAATTCAATTTAAATTTTCTTAGTATTTCTAGAGCTTTCAAAATATAAAAATAAAACAAATAATTTGTCATTATTTTTCCTTGTGTACGTATTTAGGCGATATTCCTGGTTATAGATATTTTTTCTAAGTATAGTTAATTCACAATTACGATTTCATTTATCATAAAGGATGTGCACTTAATTTCATCAAAGCACTTTAATACGCTACACTATTACTTCAGTTTATCATTTTATTTTCCTCAAATGAATTATTTTATTGCCATCAATTAATTTTATCCACTTCTGTTCTATTTATGTGTCCAGCCATTTTCTAAATTGGATATATGTATTTTGTTACGATTTTTCCTTGACATATTTTCGGGTCAGTTTTTCGATCGCATCACGCTGAATTGGAACCGGTTAAATCTTGCGTGAAAACGGCAAAAAGCAATAACACTGACAGAATTATAACCATCCCAACATAATATATACATATATATATATATATATATATATATATATATATATATATGTGTGCGAATGTAGTAATTAGTGTCTGGTGTGCCAAACTTTAGCAAGTATTTATTATCTGCGCTGATGTGCGAAATAACTAATGCGAGACAATTAATTTAGAAACATCATTTGTCATAATAGAAATCGCGGGAAGAATAATTTCTAAATATAGAAACGAGCAGCCTTTTTCATTAAATTACTACTGAATGCTATAATTTAAGCTGACGAAATTAATGTTGTCATAAAAAACGTATTCGTGATTTAAACGTTACATTTATTGACGAACAACAATTAATAAGAACGTTGTCTAATCTGGCATTTACTAAATATATGAAGTAGAGATAACGTTTGCCTAATATTTTGTAGTGGAACTTATTATGTACATTATGTACCCCATATTGCAAGTAGGTAAAGATACTCACAAAAATGTTCATACAGCTGCTCTTCAAAGTAAAAGGCGACATTTTTTTTAAAATTATGTTTATATAATAAATAATAAACATATATTTATATGGCGCCTCTATTCTATTTGATGCAATTAGCATTCAGAACATGTTATTGTTTACACAGTTGTTTGGCGTTCGACACAAACAAAGTTTTACACAAATGTCATTTTTTTCTACTTTTGTGATATATGTATTACGTTGACATAAAACACACCGTCCCGAAGATTTCATTTGATCTTGTATGTTACTAATTTGTCTGTGTTGCAGGAACACAATATGGCGTCCACAACATGTTTGTGGAATCTGCTTGGATTTTTTAGTCTTCTAGCCACATGTGGTCGAATAAGTTCCAGTCCTAAAGAAAGAAGAAACTGCTTGCGTCTGAGAGAGCAGCCTGAGATGAAACAGAATTTTTAATTGTCCATGTGACGCGACTAAAGCAATACTGATATTACTGGCTCACCTTGAAAAATAACACGTGATACAACGTGCTTTCGTCAAATTGCAGAATATGATCAGAATTCCAACATGGATGCCGGAGGGGGGTACAGTTATACCTCATGTATAATTTTATTCAATATTGGAACACAGAGCATGAAATTACAACGAATGTTGACACACGTTACAAATAACGAGAGCTCAGTTGGATTAGCCAAAATTAGAACCCTAATCCACAAGAACAAGGAAAATTAACTGTTCGGGGTACACTTATACTGTATAAGAGGTAGGTATCGGAAGGTTAAGTTAAATCCATGGACCAGAAATATAAGACTAGATACGGAATTTTTATTATTATATTATACAAATATTATTATATACAAAGAGAGAGAAAAAGTTATCGATGAAACCAACTAGTCACTTCGGAAGTTTCTTTTCTGTGGCATTCTTGAATGTATATTGGAACAATCCTTTTTTAAACTCCAGCGGTAATCTGCCATTATGTGCATATCCCATCTTCTTTTGTAGCGGTCCTCCATAGTTTTAATATCCTGCTGAAATCTTTACGGTGTTTGTCAGTGGTGTCGCCTACATTTTCACAAAACGGTCTATGGGGATGTGTAAATACTGGGTCGTAATATTCGTATTACACCCAAAGGATTTGAAACATCTCGTTTACTAGTTTGACATAGTCTGACAACTGCAACAAATGAAGATTAGCCTTTTCTCTCAGCCTCATTCTTCGAATTTATAAAGTCAGGATCGTTAATTAGTTGTCTAGTTTGTGGGCTGTCAAATAGTCCTGCATTAATTTCTTCCGTACTCAACTGAGGCATTTCCCCTCCTATATAAGCAAAGCATGATCAGTTATTATCAAGAGGCTTTGCGAACTGCTACACAGGGCCAGTGGCGGCTCTTGATGACGTACGATGTGCGCTGCTGCACGGATGAGACTGCTTCGTTTAAGCTTTCATATATACAGAGAAGCAAGTAACCGTACCGAAATCTTCCGAAATAGTTCGAAGTAGTCTCATCCGTGCAGCAGCGCACATCGTACGTCATCAAGAGCCGCCACTGCACAAGGCCCATGTTGATATGCAGTGAAGGAAAGATGATTTTCTTTGCTAATTGTTAAAGGTATTTGAAATTGTTTTCAGATAAGATATATACCCGTTGGGATAATTAACCATTTCAACCTTTATGTGACTGGAAGGGTACCCGGGTGCCTTTTTCAGATTTAAATATTAATATTTTTTGTATTTGAACTTGCTGAGCTTGGAAATTCTGTGACATCTCTAAACTTGTTTTATATTACATTTTATTATATATACTTCGTTATTTAGATTTAAGTTTTAACGAAAAAATGGCATCCGAAATTATTACAACCTCTAAGACCGATATGGGTATCCGGGTACCTCCACTTAAAATTACATATGGATGGATGTGAAAGAACAAAAGTAGCATTTTTACATTTTTTTATTTATATATGTTATAAAAAGATGTATAAAAAGAACGAAAATAAATAATAATAGGATTAAACTGCCTGTTGGTTACAGGTATCGCATACGGCCTTAGTAACAGAATGCTCATTACAAACTGGTTTTGAACAAGAATTACATGCTTTTCGCGTTTTTCTTTGTCTGTGATTCAATTCCCGGCAAATGTAACATTTTCCAACTACCAAAATACGCCCAGAAGTATCTCGAGATGATTGATCTCTGACTGCTGTAGAACTGCTGCATCCTAGAACCATTTCTAGTGATGTACGTGTAAAATGATTGCCCAAAACTCTTGGAATACTGCTTCGAGTTAGTACAGCAGACATGCATAACTCGTTTGCAAGATCTTTCAAAAATCTCCGTCGTCGGTCGGTTGATGTAAGCCTAGGATTGTGCTTCGTGTAAATTATGTATGCACTCAGTGCAGCAAAGTCGACCATATTGTAAAAAAATGCTAGGGGCCAACGATTTGTTCTACGCTTTACTGTATACTCTGATAACATTTTATCCATCGTGTCGACGCCGCCTTTGGTTTTATTATAATATTTAATAATTTTGGGTTTTGCAGTACCAGTATGTTCTACTTTGCCTGTTGTATGCATTGATGATAATAGGATGACAGATTTGTTCATTTTAGGAACATACGAACATATATTTGCTCTTTTAGTAAATGCAAAATTAGTGGAATTTATAACTCTACTTTTATTGTATTGCATATTGGAAGGAAGAAAAGTTTTATTTTTTCCAACGGTTCCTACTAATACAAAATAATACAAATCTGTATAAAAACAAATTTGTATCTGTATATGCATGAACACACAGTACGTATTTACCAGCTTTTGCTTCAACTACCAGACGCATGCGTTTCTGTGTAACCACTTTGTCAATGATAGGTTTACGAACCAAAAGACTGTAGTACACTTGCGGTCATGTAGCAAGTTTTGTCCTATCCGAAGACAACAGATAACCTCTTGCCATCTGACGGACAAAACCGACCACACCGGTGCAAAGTGTTCTTCTCGAATAGCGAAGCTATTACTGATAAAGAAGAAAATACGCATATTACTGTGAGTCCATTAACTCGTCGCCAGGTGGCGTAGTATAGCAAAAAATAGATTGCATGTCGATGCGATAATTCACATCAAGCTTTGATACAAAATAATACAAATCTGTATAAAAACAAATTTGTATCTGTATATGCATGAACACACAGTACGTATTTACCAGCTTTTGCTTCAACTACCAGACGCATGCGTTTCTGTGTAACCACTTTGTCAATGATAGATTTACGAAGCAAAAGACTGTATTACACTTGCGGTCATGTAGTAAGTTTTGTCCTATCCGAAGACAACAGATAACCTCTTGCCATCTGACGGACAAAACCGACCACGCCAGTGTAAAGTGTTCTTCTCGAATAGCAAAGCTATTACTGATAAAGAAGAAAATACGCATATTACTGTGAGTCCATTAACTCGTCGCCAGGTGGCGTAGTATAGCAAAAAATAGATTGCATGTCGATGCGATAATTCACATCAAGCTTTGATACAAAATAATACAAATCTGTATAAAAACAAATTTGTATCTGTATATGCATGAACACACAGTACGTGTTTACAGCTTTTGCTTCAACTACCAGACGCATGCGTTTCTGTGTAACCACTTTGTCAATGATAGATTTACGAAGCAAAAGACTGTAGTACACTTGCGGTCATGTAGTAAGTTTTGTCCTATCCGAAGACAACAGATAACCTCTTGCCATCTGACGGACAAAACCGACCACGCCGGTGCAAAGTGTTCTTCTCGAATAGCGAAGCTATTACTGATAAAGAAGAAAATACGCATATTACTGTGAGTCCATTAACTCGTGGCCAGGTGGCGTAGTATAGCAAAAAATAGATTGCATGTCGATGCGATAATTCACATCAAGCTTTGATACAAAATAATACAAATCTGTATAAAAACAAATTTGTATCTGTATATGCATGAACACACAGTACGTATTTACCAGCTTTTGCTTCAACTACCAGACGCATGCGTTTCTGTGTAACCACTTTGTCAATGTAATAGCTTCGCTATTCGAGAAGAACACTTTGCACCGGCGTGGTCGGTTTTGTCCGTCAGATGGCAAGACGTTATCTGTTGTCTTCTGATAGGACAAAACTTACTACATGACCACAAGTGTACTACAGTCTTTTGCTTCGTAAATCTATCATTGACAAAGTGGTTACACAGAAACGATGCGTCTGGTAGTTGAAGCAAAAGCTGGTAAATACGTACTGTGTGTTCATGCATATACAGATACAAATTTGTTTTTATACAGATTTGTATTATTTTGTATCAAAGCTTGATGTGAATTATCGCATCGACATGCAATCTATTTTTTGCTATACTACGCCACCTGGCGACGAGTTAATGGACTCACAGTAATATGCGTATTTTCTTTTTTATCAGTAATAGCTTCGCTATTCGAGAAGAACACTTTGCACCGGCGTGGTCGGTTTTGTCCGTCAGATGGCAAGAGGTTATCTGTTGTCTTCGGATAGGACAAAACTTACTACATGACCGCAAGTGTACTACAGTCTTTTGCTTCGTAAATCTATCATTGACAAAGTGGTTACACAGAAACGCATGCGTCTGGTAGTTGAAGCAAAAGCTGGTAAATACGTACTGTGTGTTCATGCATATACAATACAGATACAAATTTGTTTTTATACAGATTTGTATTATTTTGTATCAAAGCTTGATGTGAATTATCGCATCGACATGCAATCTATTTTTTGGTTCCTACTAAAGTTAAGTTCCAAGAATTTAGGTTGTGAGCCAACTGTAAACTTATGAAAAAGTTGTCTGTCGTTATATTTCTTCCAGAACCTTTATATTTAGTAACTAAATCTAGAACTGTACGCTCTCCAATATTCACTTGCCGTTTACCGTCTGGTGGTTTTCCAGTATAAATTTTACCTTGTAAAGGATAAGCATTTGCCGCATCACAAGCCCAAAAAATTTTTATCCCATACTTTGCCGGTTTTGAAGGAATGTATTGGGTAAATTTTGTATGTCCTCTATAAGGAAATAATTGCTCATCGACCGTTATGCATTCAGACGGCTTATAGTTGTTTTCTAAATTACTATTTAGCATTATCCATATATCACGAATTGGAGCAGCTTTGTCACTTTTAGATCGTTCAGCACGTGTATTCTGATTATCAAAACGAATAAATCGTGAAAACATTTTGAAGCGATCACGAGACATAGCCGCACGA
Organism: Melolontha melolontha; assembly: GCA_935421215.2. Lineage (NCBI taxonomy): Eukaryota > Metazoa > Arthropoda > Insecta > Coleoptera > Scarabaeidae > Melolontha > Melolontha melolontha. The sequence goes on from OW285239.1 coordinate 52,236,835, forward strand.
ATAAGAGGTAAGGATTAAAGTTTCCACATTTCAGATATATGTTCCTTATTAGATTTATGTACACCAGCTGCAATTAGGATTCCTAAAAGTGCATCGAATTCCTCTCCTCCTCAGTAAATGCCTTGAAAACCTTTCGTGGTGGTGGTTGCCGCTTAAAATCTTTGTACTTTTGAGCTTGTTTTTCATTATAATCTCCAGTTACTTGTGTGCCTTTTCTGTTAGTTTCCCTTAAAATTATGGTACAAATTTCATTGGACATGATAGATTTAAAAGTTTCTTTAGCAGTATATAATGCAGTAAAACTTGGTGCGCCACATTTTTCGCGCAAGATATTTCGGCTAATTGTCTGCGCTTGTGGTAATGGAGTATTAGTACAACGAGTTCCATCTTTAGCAACTAAAGCAGTAGTCTGTGCAGGCGTTTCTTCTTCATTACTAATTTCATCTGAATAAGGTTCCTCTTGTTCCATTACAGGTTCTATTTCTGCATCAGATTCTTCAGATTCGATTTCCGGAATGTATTCGTCTTCATCCGAAGCAGTAAATGGCTCTTCTTCTAATGCTTCTTCCGCTGCTGCTAGTAATTCTACTGATGTCAGTCTGAAAACCATAAAATATCACATTACGTTCTTATTATTACTATTACTTTTACTCTTACAGGATTTGTAATTATATTAACTTCTATATCATACCTGGTTCTCCTCCATCTTGGTTTTGTAAATGAACCCGAACTAGGACCAGGCGTATTATCACACATTCCGATAAAAATAATAAAATTTGCACTTGTTATTACTAAAAACACTAAAAAATTTAGTATGTACTGTAGCGAAGAAATTATACACGAGCACTTCGAAAAATGGACGGTTACTGATTTTCAGACATGTCTAATCTTGTTCATAACAGCGCAGTTTATGTCTCCCCACCACTGTCTCCCATATATGTATAGCTATAACGTATATACAACGCGGGGTACCCGGGTACCTACGTCGTCAGTAGAAGGTGTTATTTTTCCCAGTCACATAAAGGTTAAATAAATTATGTATGTTTCAGTAAAATGTATTTAAATTATGATTTCAGTTGGAATGAAAAATCAGAAATATTCAACAATTTGAAAAATGTTATTGTTGTACAACTGGTAGCCTACTATGCCAACGCCTTACATTTATGCTTATGTGTAAGGAAAAAGTCTGTGCATTACATCTATGTGTCATGACAAAAGAAAAATCCGGTATATTCCAACATAATTAAGTAAAACTCATAGAAGTGTGTAAATATAAGAGAAATAGAAATCCCTAAAATTATTTACCAAATATATACATTATTTGTACATACTTAAAAGCAAGTACATTTATCGTTTGAAGTAACCTCTACAATTTTCTAGCCAAAAAATAACTATTCTACAGATATACCTACAGGTCTGAAGAAAATGCGAAATATGGAAATTGTAAATGCTAAGCACTTCATGTAAAAGTCATCATAAATTAATGCAACCGGCAGTATCTTTCGAACGACAGCTGGGATTAAACGTTTGCCGAGTACGAGCAAAGCGCTCACGCCCTACTACCCTTAAAAATCTCTGATTTATTTCCTAAATCTTTCGGGTCTTCTTTCCAACTTTTTTTTTAACAGGGAGTTGGAAGGTTCGCTCATGCGTACGAAAATATTCGCGATGCAGAAATTATACTAATCGTCTTAATTTTAATTACTTCTTCGCGAAACAAAATTTAGCCACGATTGCTAGCCATCCATTTCTAAAACTTCACGAGAGTTTCTCGTTGGATTATTTGTCTCTGATGTCATGTCAATTTTCTTTCTTCAGTTCTTTTTATTTACTTTCTCATTTGGTGTGAATTTTTCATCTTCTCTTTTATAATTCCCTGGTGATATCTATAGAGCTTTGAATTGACACAAATGCAGAGAGAGATCGTTATTTTCCCAACCGGTGGAAATTATCGCGGTTATTAATGTTCCTGTTTGACTTAAATAGGTCAGAAAGTTACGAAAGAAGGGATATACTGTAGAAAATTTTCTTAATAGTATTGATTGTATAAAATATTTTAAGTGGGTCTATTACAATAAAAAGAATTAATATTAATAAATTGTCTTAGCTAAAGCCCTTCCTTAAAGAATTCTATTTATTTATTATCGCTAATATTATTTATATACCTTTCGTGTTTTAATTTCAATAAACTTAAAAGTTAATCCCTATTTACACCTACATACGAGGGAGGACTGTTATACTCTGCTTCATAAAATTAACGCACCACTAGAAAACTATAGTAAATGACTAGATAGAGAAGTATATCCCTTAAAATGCTATGTGTGGTCCTATAGGGACCCCAGAAAGTATTGTTACGCTTAGCATATAGAATATTCTAATGTATTTTTAAATATATATTTCTTCTTTAAATATCTCGTTTTAAAATATTTTAACTAAGACATTTTTACATTTGTACAACTGTACATATTCGTACAAAGAGAAAGCATTTCTTTTGTCATATTCCGAAGCGAAACCCTAAGTTTCTATCTGAACCGATAACCGTTACTGTGGAATTTCTTTCTAGATACAGTTCACTTTATATTGTTTTTATGGATTTAAATATACATCTTATAAATATACATTTTATATATGGTGTTTCATATCATTAGAAAGCTTAGGTCACAAGGGTTATTTTAATAATATTTATGACATCGATAGATCAACTCTTCAGGTCCCGCTTATTAATTAACTATTATTCAAGATATCGACCCCTCCCTTCGACAGATCATAAAACAGACCGTTTTCAAAACCAGTGGTCTTTTCGATACAAACTATCAGTCCTTCTTCTCTTTAGTACCTTCGAAGGTTACACATCGCTCATCATGCTGTCCAAGTTCACGATGTCACGCCGTCCGGTGTCTCTTCGCTTCTAAGGTAAACTGTATTGTTCTATACATATTATAATTTTAAGCGAATCCATATTAATTCACATTAATTTAAACTAATTAATTTCTTATTCCTCCGGCCAACACCGCTCTACATATACTTGACCAAGGTATATCTTCGAAGGCCACGTGACCATCATCGCCACACAAAGGTAACTCTGTATTGTTCTATACAGAGGTTATTTTATATACATTAATTAACCCATAATTTACTGCTCAATTTAACGTTCGTTTCAGAGTATTTTTGTGTTAATTTTCAGCTACTTAATTACCGCTCCTCGTGTACATATTACTTTTGTTTTAATTACTTTTAAATATAACAATTTAAATTTTTTTCTTATGTAAATATAAATACAAACTTTAAGGACAACATGTGTATTATTTAGTAAGTAAGTTGTAGTATATTTATTTCAATTAACCATCATCACGCACGTCCTGGACCTTTGAAGGAACTTCACAACCACCAATTAATTGTTTTATTAAATAATAATTTTGTTATTATTAGCACACCAAAAGCCACCGTTTGTAATAGGTGTCGCCCCCTAATTTGTAATAAGTGTCGCCCCCTATTTTGTAATAGTATTTTACCTTAATAACTTTTTGTGATTTTTCATATTTCATGTATTCTCTCTTTTTTCATCGCCAACTATTGTGGATGGTTCATACTTTCTAAAAATTTTATCGTTATTTTGTTCTTACCTTCTGGAGACCATTGTGTAATTAGTGTGCACTCATTTCTGGCGCAATAAATCGGTAGATGACGCCGACCTAACACGTTTTTCATGTTTTCACGACCACAGTGAGTCAGCACAGTAGCATCATAAAGACACATATACAGCACTACTTCAGTTGTCGATGATTTTGCTTTGCAGTCAGTCGATTTGTTAGATTACGTCCTGAATTTGTGCCACTTTCCATACTCTCTTTTGTGAGTATAATTCCCAGTGTAACTACACAAAGTAAGTACTATGAATAATTTCATTTTAGTATTGACTTTCTTATTTAGCAATAGTTTTTAGAAGGAAGATGTCAAAACTAAAACGTAAAAATGATAAAAACCTCCCACTTACTCAGAAGTAAATTGAAGAAGAAGTGTTGTGTATTGAGTTAGGCCTTTCAGACAATGAAAGTGGCGAAGATGGCAATATTGCTGATCCTTGTTATAATATCGACAATAATTATCAGAAGTAGAAGACAACCTCTAGTTTATTGAAGAAGAAGGAGATGACCAAGTGCCTATCGAAGATACCAATCTTGAGGTGGAAGTAGAAGAAACCCGATGTCATACGTATGCATCTAAATCTGGCAAACTTGCTTGAGACGAGGACGACGTGCCATGCATAATATTGTGTCACAACCACCAGGACTAACGGCTTACTCAGCTGCAGCAACAACTATACTGGAAATTTTTGAAATTTTTGTGGCAAAAGATATAAACCAAAAAATATGTATTCATACAAATGAAGAAGCTACTAGAGTTCACGACGCATATAATGATAAAAATCCTAGTAAACCAACGATATGGAAGCCACTTGTAGTAGTAGAATAGAATTCAATGCGTTTATTAGAATATTGATTTCAGCTGGTGTTTTACGATGTCGAAAGGAGGATACAAATGAAATGTGGATCATAGATGAGTCAATACGAAGAGCAATATGCACAGCTTCAATGTCTCGCGATCAATTCATCTCAATTAGCAAATATTTATGTTTCGATGATAAAACAACAAGACCACAGCGAAGGGAGTAAGATAAATTAGCAGCCATTCGAGAAGTATGGGACGCCTTTGCCGAAACATCTAAAAAATCCTATTCACTTTATGACACCATTACAATTGATGAGCAGCTTGTGGGATTTCGTGTAAAGTGTCCCTTCAGCCAATACATAAAATCAAAGCCTGCAAAGTATGGCATACAAATTTGGGTTGCCGCGGACGTAAAAACAATTATTATTATTATTTATATGATCTTCAAGTATATACAGGAAAACTTGCTGGCAATTGACCTGAAAAGCAGCATTGTGAAAGGTCTCATGGAACCAATTTACAACACAGGACGCGCTGTTATTACAGATAATTTTTTCACGTCTGTTCCTTTAGCTGAATTTATACTCACTTAGAAAACTACATTACTCGGAACACTTAGGAAGAATAAACATCGATACACCGGAAGAACTGAAAAAACTGGCAGGAAGAGCAGTGTACTTGTCTAAATTTGTATTCACAAAAGATGTGACAATTGTCTCGTACATTCCCAAGAAAGGTAAAATGGTTCACGTAATATCTTCTCAGCATAACGATTCCTCCATAAGGAATGGAGAGCAACAAGAACCTTACATGATAGAAGATTATAACGATACCAAAGGTGGTGCTGATAATGCTGATAAACTTATCTTTGAATATAATTGTTCTCGTCGAACTGCAAGATTGCCGTTTAGACTCTTCATGCAAATGTTAGACACTGCAAGTCTGAATGCCTTCATAATTTATATAACAAAAAATCCTGGTGGGACGAGAAGCTTGGATGCGGACGATAAATGTTGCTTAAGATTTTGGGTAAAGACTGGGCTACTCAAAATATGAAACTTTGCATACCACAAGTTCGAAAAGGACAAGTTTTCCTTAAAGTTATCAACGTCGGTAGAGTTGATGTAAACACACTTCAGACTCAAGAAGCAGCATAAACAGCACGTGAGACTGGGAAACGAGGAAGATGGAGACTTTGTCCAAGATCTAGCTACAGAAAAGTGAATATTCTTGGAGTGGAAAAAATAGAGAAGAAAACTGTACGTTGCTTGGACCATGACGAATGAAGAGTATATTCTATTGTTTAGAATCTTTATGTATTTATTTTTTTTGTAAAGAAAATAAAATTTAAATTTATGTTTCTATACCATAATTATATCACTAAATAAACTACTCAAAAATGAATAGGGAATTAGATCTTTTTTTAACAGATCTAATTAATTCGATTAAATTTAACGTATTTTCTCAAACTATAGATAAATTAGAAGGCCCACAGTCGTTTGTGGACATTTTATTTGGTAAATGTCTTTTCTGCGTGATAAAATATTGAATCTTGTATTTTAACCTTAAATGAATTTAGAATACAAAATTATAAAAATCGCATTTTTTGACAAGTATTATTCATTTTAAACGTCATTTCACATTTTCACGATGCCAAGACGTAATTTAAATAAAGAAACTTTTGATTTAAATGCGTTATTGCATCAGCGAGGGCAATCTGGGGCAGAAATTGCCGCAATTTTTAATGTGTCTCCAAGTGTTGTTAGTAGGGCTCTAACAAGATTCCAACAGGTAGGATCTGCAAGAAGAAGACCCGGTAGTGGATCCGAGAGGAAAACAAATCAGAGACAAGACCGCTACATACGAATTCAGACAAGAATGAATCCGTTTAGAAGTGCTGTATGGTTGCAAACACAGTTACGTGCCGCCACTGGAGTTAGGGTTTCGGATCAAACCATCAGAAACCGTCTGAGGGAAATGGATCTTCATAGCTGCAGGCCTGTGAGACGCCCAAAATTAACTAATGCCAATAGAATGGCTAGAAGAACTTGGGTTAACCAACGACTAGCAGAAAATTTTCAATGGGAGCATGGTTTATACACCGATGAATCCAGATTCTGCTTATTTAGTGATAATCGTAGAGTAAGGGTCTGGAGAACTCGAGGATACCGTTATAGACGCGAGTTTACAAAAGCTGTGGTGCCTTTTGGTGGCGGTGTTATCATGGTGTGGGCGGGCATTAGTTTGAATGGACGTACGAACCTCCATCTCTTTGAAAACAATGTCAATGGACGCATATACAGAGATGACATTATTCAGCAATATGTGGCCGACTTTCGTGAGGCTGTGGATGAAAACATGTTTTTTATTGATGATAATGCAAGACCTCATCGTGCACAAATTGTAATGCAAGCAATAAATGACCTCCATATTAACCATCTACCTTTACCACCAACGTCTCCCGACTTGAATCCAATTGAGCACATTTGGGACAGACTTCAAGAACAGCTCAACGAACATAATCCACCCCCAGTTAACGTGCAACACTTGCGAGAAATTTCACCGCTGTGTTGGAGAAGAGTGTCACAAGAACACATTAATAATTGCATTATGAGTATGCCCCGAAGATGTACAGCTGTGAGAGATGTCCGTGGCCATTATACACGATTTTAGAATTAATTGTTACAGAAAAATGTTTATTTTAGCTATTGTTAAAAATGTTGCTTATTTCATTTTTGATCATTTCTTAGTAATCTAACGATTTTTCTGAATAAATATACTTGAAAATTTTAAATTTATTTACCCATACTATCTAAAAAATACAAAAAAGTAAAAATTCCTTATTCATTTTTGAGTAGTTGAACAAATATAAACATAACTATTTTGTTATTTTGAATTTTTTAACGTGAGGTCTCTTGAGGACCTCACGTTAAAATTAGTGTTGCCAAAAAGTATTGAGCATTTTAAGGAATATTCAATTCTTTGATAATTAACAACCTTTAATAAATAAACTTTCATTATTTTTTTAATAAATTAGCCTTTACAAATTAATACACAATGAGACGCAATGAAAGAGGGAACATTTCGAAAAAATTTTAACATTTTTAATGAAATGGCCTCAGTATCGAGTATTTACACTTCTGCTTCTAATGATGACTTGGCGTAGACGACTCATATTCAAAATAAACGAGCTTATGCCATTCTGGTCCAATCGATATTTCCACAACCCGGCGCTTTACCTCTTATATTTTCGCACGTTCTGTAAATCGGCATCTCTACCTCACATTACGAGAGAGATGCCGCAAGGTTAAGGTAGAGATATCTTTACTCTTTTTTCTTTTTAATGATCAATTTTACACAGATTTCGCACGTATTTTGGTATTTTGAGCACCCTTCATGCAGCCACTGCTAACAATGTATGCACTGAATCCAGTCATCAGCTTTGGTTGTCTTGGTATACTCTTCCCCCCACCCAGTACAGGTTGCGCTATTGTTATTTTCCATGTTAGAGCTGGTGTTATGAATGGAAAAATTCAAATCTCCTCTTTCCTTTTCCTCTTAGTACCGTATTCGCAGTTAAATTTGCCTTTTTTAGAAATAATGCCTGTCTCAGCACTTTTCTTGCAACATTTTAGTATCTTCAATTCCATTACTTCTTTGCGCTTCTGTTTTTCTTGCGCTTTTCAACGCCTTCTGCACTCTTTAAAATTTATGAGATTTTCTTAGCTTTTCTCCTAACGTTTAGCACAGCAGCAGCTAGAACAGCTGAAACAATGTCCAGGGCTTTGCCAAGCATAGTTTTTGGAAGAGTAGAAACACGTTTGGTTAGGGCTGCCGGCAGTTCAGTCAATTTAGGAACGTGTGAAGTTGACGGCTGTGAGGAAAATCTTCCGTCTTCTTGACACGGTACATTCATTAATCCCCACGTCAGTCTCTGCGCCTGCATGAATCATTAGAGGATAGCGTCTGTTCCGCAGTAAACTAATAACATAAGCTCCCGATGAGTATAATGAAATTTCGCTTAAGAGATATGTACAAATTATCTTGAAATAGGAGCATAGGGTACGTTCATGTTCGTAATCATCAGGGACTACATTGGTGTTACCTTTGGGTTTAAATTTTAGGGCTTTTTCGGAAAAGAACTAAAGTTTCGAAGCGAATAGGGTCGAGGTTAGCAATTGAGATTCTTGTAAGAGGATGCGTTTGACGGTTGATGTAAAATTTTGTCTTTTGAATAGGACGGAAATTTCGACAGAAAATAAAGCGCGTTTGGAGAGGTTAATGATGGTATTTGACATCGCATAGGATTTTGAATACGAAATACTGCAATTTTAGGTACATTTTTTAGTAATAAAACGTTAGTAACATGTTTAAAAATAATATCTACCAATAGATGCCACTCGGATGTGGATAAACTGTGAGAAAGCTCCAAATGTAGGTGAAGGAAAAATTTTACATTCGTTCGTGAAGCGATTGGAAAAAAAAAGAATTTAGAAAAGACCCAAAAAAACTGGTCAGGCGACACAGGATATTTCGTTTGAAAACACCTGGGAATTATTTAAGCTTCTAAAAGTTAATTAACAATGATTTTGAAGATAAAGGCATAGATAATGATGAGAAAAAAAATAAAACAATGACGGTTAGATAAGAAATAAAACTAAAGCTTATCTGTCGTGTTTGACGGTTTCGGATGCCTTTCTCCCTTCAAAGAAAGCGTCTCGAGCGTGGAGAATCAGGTGGTATTTTCTCGCCTGTCGGTTAAACCATCGAAGAAAGCGTTCGATGGCGGTGTAAATTAATTAGGTGCTGGTTAACGTGCTTTTATTTTTCCCAACGTATCACCAAAATCCTACAATGGAGATATCGCATTAGCGATAAATTTTGGTATTGAATATCAATTAAATCCCTAAAGGGGCCGTAATTATACAAAATTACATAAAGGCGGCATTGATATATACCAGTGATGCGGGAAAACGTAGCCACGTTTTAAGATCGTCAACTAACGACGGAGTGTATATTGAGTGTATATAAATATATTGACAAATAACGAATAACGATACCTATACAGGTAGGTTCGTTGGAAATGGAGCAAAATATACTAAAGATATAATTAATTTTATTACAAAATAACGCGATGAAACGTTGAGCGTTGCGGACACGTAACAGGTTATATTATCTTTTTATAAATAGTAAGTTTAAAAAAACGAAAAACGTTTTAGTTTTCATCACCTTTTTCAACTGTTTTAAAAACTGGACGGAAGATGAGTTGTAAGCCGATTTTAGGTTTATTTACGATTGAAGAGAGTTAATTAATCGATTCAGATAGTGCGAGGCAATACTATAATTTAGCAAACTAAAGGCATAATAATTATAAATCCAGTCTATCTGTGTTTGTATATATGAATAGAAAAACGAGGTCATATTTCAAACAAATATTAAAACTTCTGAAGAATTTGCTCATAAATCTTCTTTAGCAAAACTTTACATTGTTACATGGATTTTATATGAAGTGGTTAGTAATATATACGCGTTATAGTTCCCTCGTGTAAACCCTTTTGATGCGAGAATTTGTTTCTAACTTTTCACGGATTCAACCTATCCTAAACTTTAGATCCCTTGATACCTCCGAAATTCGCGGGCATATATTTTTGTTTATAAAGACGCTTTGACAAAAGTTAGTCAAAGGAAATATTATTTAAAATATGTGAATATATGACACCTACATTATAAGAATTTTGTTTTAAATCGTTTTTATTGTCACTTGAAATATCTTATACGAATTTATGCTTTATTCCTTGTAATTGCAATGTCTTACTTGTTGTATTCCTTAATTCTTCTTCATTTAAATTTAGTTAATTGAATTGATTCGGCTTTTACTTGTTGAAGGTCCATAATTTGAAATAGAAATAAAACTAATAAATAAAATTTTAACTTTATTAATATGTGATCAAAAAAGCTATTGTTTCCTACTTTGTTTCACCGCAACACACAGACAATTAAACTTCCTACTGGAATTCGTCAATTTTATTCACAAAAATATTGAATTTACCATGGAGCAAGGTAAGAAGTAAACAATAGCATTAATTTTTTAGATCTAACTACAATATGGTTACTAATTTATAGTACTGAAACATTCAATCTTTATTCACTTAAAATAATATGTAATAATAAATTAACACTTAAGTATTAGCGGCACGAATAACATGTTCCAAGTGCCCTCTATTACATTGAACGCACAGTTCATTCCTTCTTGCATATTTGTGACCATTTCTGAAAATAGAGTTTGTTGCATCTGTCGTATCACTTTTGTAGTTTTCTCTTTTAACTGTTGTATTGTAAACGGAAAGTTATCTCCGAAAACCCATAGTTTCAGCATACCCCAAACATATGCATCCAATGATGTTAAGTCTGGAGAGTGAGATCGGTGAAACGTGATATTACATTGTTTCCAAACGTATTCTGCAGAAAAGTTCTTGTAGCATGTGCTGTATGGCATGTTGCTCCATCTTTCTAAAAAAACTGGCTACGGAAGGTTAACTTTCTTGATCTGCAAAACTTCCGAAGGTCATCTACAAAAGGCGTGAGAACTCTAGTAATATAGCGCTCTTGATTAATTGTTACTTGACATCCATTTTCTTCAATGAAGTAAGGCCCAATAAATCCTCATCCGAAACTGTGCACCAAACGGTCATTTTTTCACCATGCAAAGGTATTTTTACCACCTCTTCTGGTCGTTGTAAACCTAAAAATATCATGACCCAATAAATTACACATACAAATATGTGCGATTACCACAAGTGTGGGTTTTAATACCAATTTAGAAAGCCAGTATATGGGAGTGATTTAATTCGGTTTGATTCATTTAGTGCCAAACATACTTTACTATATTTATTAATTTCTAAAGCTTTAAATAAAAATGTTTTTTTGCCTTTATCTTATTAAGAATTTAAAGTCTTCCTTAAATTTATGATTTAATTATAGGCAATGATTAGCGAATGCTTAGTATTTTTATCTTTCCAGCTTTTTTTCGTGTTCCTTAATTCTCTGCTAAAAGGTACGTCCTGTATGACCAATATGGACTTTTTTACATTGACATGTTAACCTATAGATCCCTGAGTTTGCCTTTCTTTCTATTCTGTCTTTGTCATTTCTCATGTATTTTTGTAGAGAATTGTTTGTTTTAAATATTATGAATGTTGTTGGATTTTTTAATTAACTTTTCGATCTTGACAGACGTTGGTCCTATGTATGTGATCGAATTATATTGATCTTTACTATTGTTTGCAACTTTCGAATAAATTGAGGATAGAGTTAGTGATTTTTGTTTTAGTGTTAGAGTTTTGTTAACTAAATTTACTGTATATCCATTATTAACTGCAATGTTGTGTATTCTATTTAATTTATTTACTCTTATTAATTCGAGTAAATTTAGCTATTATATATTATAAATTTATAATTGAAAAGAAATTTAAAATATATACAAGTGTCCCGTATCGTTATGTTCAAATTTTAGGAGTGTAAAATAGACTTCATTACAAGTAACAAAAACGCAAAACTTGTATATCCATTTTTATTTGTTTCAAAGTTACAGATCTATGAATGTGATTGACAGATCATGAAAAAAAATGTAATTCTAAAGTCAATACAAACTGATTTTATTTAAAAAAAAGTTATACGATTCAATAACAGGCCTGTGATTGTTAACGTCGCATAATAAAATGTTAGAGATCTACAAAAAAGAGTATTGGAAATTGATTTATGATAAAGAAGGTTCTTACTTATTTCGTAAGTGCTGAACCATGAATATCATACAATAAACAAATGTTCAGATGACTGTTAACGTTGCATTTTTTAATAAACGATTACATTTTACGTTTCAGTTCATACAACAGCTTATTAGTGAATGGACACGTTTTCTTAATTCAAAATGCCTTACCGATTTTCCTCTCAAGAGTATGCGGACATGCATTTTGTGCATGGCTACTGTAACGGCAGTACACGTCAAGCAGTTATTGTATACCGACATCGGTTTCCCGATAGGCGCATTCCTCATACATAGCGTTTCTGGAAGTACACAGACAATTTCGGGTATACGGACTGCCTGATTATCTTTTCGACCGAGGAGGAAATTTGCCAGCAGACTTAGAGGAAGAAGCAGTAGCTATTGTTACAAGGGATCCAACTCTCAGTGCACGTCGAATCGCTAGACAACTAGGAGTACCACGAACGATAATTTGGCGAATTTTGAAACGTGAGGGCTTATATCCATATCACTATCGCAGGGGACACGGTTTGCTTGAGGCAGACCACTATGCTCGTCTAGTTTACTCTACCTGGATATTTTAATTTCTGCAGACAGTCCTCTGGACAGATGAATCTACGTTCACGAGAAGTGGTGTTACAAATCTGAGAAACCTGCAAAGGTGGTCATGAGAAAATCCTAAAGCTATACGGCCATCTAAATTTCAATATGAATTTTCTATTAACGTTTGGGCGGCCCTAATCGATGGCTTGTTGATTGGTCCTGTCGTTCTTCCTGGGAGGTTAAATGCGTACAATTACCTTCAATTTCTTATTGACGAACTGCCAGGTCTTTTAGAGGATGTCCTACTGAATGTTCGATGAGACCTGTGGTTTCACATGGATGGGGCACCACCACATTTCGGAATTGCTGTCTGAAATTGGGTTAACGTCAATTATCCAAGATGGATTGGTCGAGGTGATCCTGTTGCATGGCCTCCCAGATCACCCAATATTAATTCCCTTGACTTTTATTTAAGGGGGTACATGAAAAATTTAATCTACGCGCAAGTTTCGAACACAAGAGGAGAGCTGTTGGATCGTATTCACCTGGCTGCCGAGCAAATCCGACAAAACAAGTATGAAATTCGGATAAGTACTTCTTCTGTTGGCTTACGGGCACAAGCGGGCATTCAACAAGGAGGTGGACATTTCGAAAATATTATTAATTGAACTACTTTTTTAAATAAAGTCAGTTTTTATTGACATTAGGATTACATTTTTTTCATGATCTGACAATCACATTCATAGATCTGTAACTTTGAAACAAATAAAATGCATATACAAATTTTGCGTTTTTGTTACTTGAAATGAAGTCTACTTTATACTCCTAAAATTTGAACATAACGATACGGGACACTTGTATATAATTTATCAATTCCATTATTACGCTTATTGCTTTATTTCTGAAATTGTAAATATTCTCTTAACCTGTACCTTCTCCACCTCGGATTTGACAGCAAGTCCCTATGATTAAAATAATGCTAGATTTAACTCTTTCTAACACACATAAATAATACACACGTTAGTCATTTTAAAAGATGCTAATTGCTTAAATTATGTCATGTGGCCACAAAAAAACACTTTATGCGTAAGTATCGGCATGGTATAGAACATCCGTTATATTAGTGATATTCACATCTATATTATAAATTATTTCTGCTTAGAAATAGTACTGGTATGTACTGGTTTTGTTAGCGAAGGACGGAAAAATATATAAAACAATCTTGGAACAAATGCAATTTCTCTCCTTATAAGATTAGACGCTTTCCAATACATTACATTTATTTAAATGCAGCAGTCGAATGGTATTACATTGATGTTAATACCTCTTATACCATGAGAGGTGCCCCAGTCGAGCCCAAGTGCACGTTCGTGAAAAACATGAGCCCCAGAGCATTTTTGTGACAAACACTTACAGACGTCAGTTATAATGTATATATGGGGTTTATCTTAATAACCACCGCATAAAAAAAGTTTTATTGTTTACTGAGAGCCAGGACGATACAAACTTTTTGTTATGCCAAATATATTAGGGTACACACTAATGTACTCAGAAATAATAATGTTTAGTACACTTTTGTTCAATAACGACAGCGATATTTAATTAAATCTAACAATGCAAGTGAGAATATTGAGAACAAGAGAAATAAACACAAATATATAAACAAAATTAATATCAGTTAAGAAACTTTTAGAAATGATGATCGTTCACTTCTTGATAATAAGCCTTTAAACAAATTCTTGAATTACATTTGCCAAAGCCTCCCCACGAATTAATTGCACCTCCACATTTATTCTCTGCCCTAACTAGTCCAGATTATGCAACCAAAAATCTAAATATATCTGTTCAGTTAGTATACCATGAATGAAAGGAGGACCAATAATACGGTTGCTGAAAACACCTGCCCAAACGTTTAATATCTTCGGATGTCGTGTATGCATTTCTAACATCCAATGAAGATTATCTATTGACCAATATCGACAATTATGGCGATTAACGGTACCATTCACACAAAACGAAGCCTCGTCTGAATAAACAGCAAATTGTATGCAAAATATCAGTCATTTGTGAAAATTTCCATCACTCTTTCGCAAAATTCAATTCTACGATCATAATCCGTGTCCAATAATTCTTGCACTAAATGTGGTTTATGTAGATGATATTTTTAGTGCTTCGATATTCTGGCTACTGATCGGCAACTTATGTCATAGTTTACTGCGAGAGATGTAGTAGAAGTTTGTGGTAATTCTTCTAATGCAATAGCAATATCTTGAGCAATAATTCCATTATACAAAAATGTTTTAAATATGTCTATACGTTATATGCACGTAAAAAGCTTTTGTTTCATTATGAAACAGACATGTAAATAAATTTACATATCTGTAACTGTATACTTGGACAATACCTCGTATTTTCGGCATTTACTTCTGCTTAAGACATATGTTTCTGCCATTTTATAGGCGTCGTCAGCTAAGCTAATGAAGCAATTGTATACAAATGATACAAATCTTAATAAATCAAATCTGTATCTGTATATGACATTAAGCCGAACCGCTCATTAGATATAGCAAGTTTCATTCTATAAGGTGGCACTTATTTACGAGTGACATCTTATGGACGAAAGAATTTACGAACGGCTTAATGTCATATACAGATACAGATTTTATTTATTAAGATTTGTATCATTTGTATACAATTGCTTCATTAGCTTAGGTGACGACGCCTATAAAATGGCAGAAACATATGTCTTAAGCAGAAGTAAATGCCGAAAATACGAGGTATTGTCCAAGTATACAGTTACAGATATGTAAATTTATTTACATGTCTGTTTCATAATGAAACAAAAGCTTTATACGTGCATATAACGTATAGACATATTTAAAACATTTTTGTATATCTACCGCCACCTGGCGCGTTTTAGGACTACCCGTATTCCTTTCGGTTCGTATGAGCATAGCTTGTCAATCGAAAGATCGCTTTCTTTGGTATAGTCTCTTTCGTCCGTAAGATGTCACTCGTAAATAAGTGCCACCTTATAGAATGAAACTTGCTATATCTAATGAGCGGTTCGGCTTAATGTCATATACAGATACAGATTTTATTTATTAAGATTTGTATCATTTGTATACAATTGCTTCATTAGCTTAGCTGACGACGCCTATAAAATGGCAGAAACATATGTCTTAAGCAGAAGTAAATGCCGAAAATACGAGGTATTGTCCAAGTATACAGTTACAGATATGTAAATTTATTTACATGTCTGTTTCATAATGAAACAAAAGCTTTATACGTGCATATAACGTATAGACATATTTAAAACATTTTTGTATATCTACCGCCACCTGGCGCGTTTTAGGACTACCCGTATTCCTTTCGGTTCGTATGAGCATAGCTTGTCAATCGAAAGATCGCTTTCTTTGGTATAGTCTCTTTCGTCCGTAAGATGTCACTCGTAAATAAGTGCCACCTTATAGAATGAAACTTGCTATATCTAATGAGCGGTTCGGCTTAATGTCATATACAGATACAGATTTTGTTTATTAAGATTTGTATCATTTGTATACAATTGCTTCATTAGCTTAGCTGACGACGCTTATAAAATGGCAGAAACATATGTCTTAAGCAGAAGTAAATGCCGAAAATACGAGGTATTGTCCAAGTATACAGTTACAGATATGTAAATTTATTTACATGTCTGTTTCATAATGAAATAGTTCCATTATTTTGGACTTTTTATTGTCCGCTTTTCGGTAAATTTCTAACATTTCCAGTCAAGTTATACCTTCTCAACAGTTCGTTATATCGGATGCCGATCTTGACGTAAGTTGTTAAATAAATCGCACACTTCTTCATGAGTCACCAAACATAACTTCTATACGTTTTTTTTTAAGTTAATTGGACCATTATTAATATTTGGACGTCTACAAAGTTAATTCTGACAGTAAAGTACTGAATATTAATTCCATGGCTTATTACAAATATGATTTTAAAATATCAGTTATAATTAAATATCTTTGCCGTTGTTGAACAAAAGCGTGCCAAACCTTACTACTACTGAACTCCCAGAACAGAGCTTTATTGAAATTCTTAAAAATATATAAGGTGGTTTATTTAAAATAAAAAAATTAACATCGTTTCCAGCTAAACCGGAAGTCTGATTCGAATATGATATACTCATCGTATCCCCAATTTGCATTTAATTAATTGTGGAAAGTCTTATTAAAATCTAAGTAACCATATAAAAATATTCGTATATAACATTTCTCGTTGTTTTTTTACAATGGAATACCCTAACTTTTACTTTTTCTTGATCTGCGTCTAAGAGTTCTTCAAAATACTCTTACCATCTATTCATTTATTTATGTAAAAATCATTAAATTTCGATGATAATAAATTCACTTATACAGCGAATAGTTTTGCATCGACTGAAATAGCACAACCTGCATAATTTCCCTTTAGTGTCTATTGCTTTTCTATTGCATGATGCTCAAAGGATGGTCTCTAGTTGATTACAAATGGATTTAAATAAATATTAACATTGTCCTGTGAACATTAGCAGTTTAATTTCGAATATGAGGCAAACTTTAAAGCCACTTTAAAAAGAAAACGTTGTTGCTTATTGCTTCGTGTGTGTATAATACATAAACATCAAACTAGTTTAAAGTTTAAAACATATGAATGTAAGTACGTAGTTGTTGTTGTAGTCGTGTAAATAAATTAGGTTTGCGCACAATATGTTCCATACGCCGGAATTGTGCTTCACAATCCAGTCTAAATTAACACAATAACGTGTTATATGAGTGAATTCATCCGTTGTGGTGAATATACATACGTGAATTAATTACAGGTAACAGTCCTCTACGTTCTTTAGTAAAATCGTGTTGGATGTCGATGATATTTCATTATTAGTTTAATTCTTTTTATAATATAGTATGCCTCATTATCGATGTTCACATACTTCACAAATTTAATAACATTCCATTACGCTTAAAAATTCCCTTTCACTTTCGAAAAACTTGTAACACCTAAACCCTTGTCAATTTCCGAAACAATTAAAAGGTAATTAAAGCACATACATATATATATATATATATATATATATATATATTATGTAGTAGGGCAAGCTTGCGCATAAGAATGCCCTAGTTTTGTAAAATACAGATCATCTTAGTTAGTATGTAAATATTAGAAATTAAGATATTTTGGAACTGAATTCTTCATCTGTCATATCAATAAAGTTAATTTCGCGTTCTTAATTGTTCAAAATTAATTCTCATATTTATTTATTTATATCTTTTCATTTGCTTTAGTCATTTTATTTCAATATTATGTACAACCGAAAATATTTTAACTTAATTAATCAATAATAAATGACACATAATCTTTAGAGAAAACTGTACTTTTTCAAACTAAATACAGCGGGAAATATCCCAATCAAAAATTAGCATAATATAAAATTACTAACATTCACATGACAATTATTTATTTACTATAATAAAATATATAATTTTTGTAAGATACCTATATGGTTGGAGTAATTAAATTATCATTTTCACTAAAATTATTAGCGAGATTATATTAAAACATACAAATTAGACGAATAAGAAGTTAGGATTCTAAAAAAATGATAGTTAGCGTCATGTTGTAAAAATTCCCAAAAAGACGCCGACGTATTATTAAGTGCCGCTCTGGAAATTAGAAGAAAAATCATTAAATAAATTAGAAAAACTATACTACGAACATATAAAAATATCACCTCCACATCCAGTTCCTTATTAACCGAAACTTGCATTTCACCGGGGACAACATCCAGCCAAACCGAAGCTAAGCGGTGACGCCATTAGATTACCCGCTACAAAAACCTGTATCTTGAACGTTGGAATTACAAGAATACTCCTGACTGCCCGAATCCCGTCTATTTCCAATTTAAGTATGATTTATATCTCCTAAAAATTTTGAAATGTTGAATAAGTTAAATTCATAAAGAAAAACTACTATTATAGATATTAAGAAAGATATGCCTTATAGGTACATTTAGAATAAGAATTCGTTTATAAAAAGTCGAAGAATACAGTTCCTCTGTTTATAATTCTTTTTAAAAAAATAATAGTTTAAGTAGATAAATACAATTTAATTCATTATCTTTATTAATCGTAACTTAACCTAAGAATTTAAGGTATTCATATTATCACATGACTTGTTTCAAATAAATATTATTCCTATTCTTATATTAATCACTTACCTGCTAATGAATACAGCAATAAAACCATTTACATTATTCTTTGATTCTCTCGTTTCATTTTGTAGATATTGCATTTTAAATATACCATCATTTATTATCTTGTTCACCATTATTAACACGTATTTCTGTCGAGTACCGAACCTACATCGTAAGTGTATTTATAAAGCACAAAACTAAGAGTCTCATTGTTCTATAAGCCGGACATTTAACATAAATTATAGCCCACAAGAAATTAAGCAATAGAAAGGTATACAAATAAAAAGCTGTTGAGGTTAAGTATACTTCGTTTTATGTACGATTATTTATTATTTGAATTATACGCATGTAACAGATACAATATTTTAAACAACTCCATCTGTATGCAATATTTGAAATTATATCAATAAATATTTTTAATTTATTTTTAAAAAATTACCTTATCAGATTCACTATATTTTATTATTTGACTTTGTATTTATTATTAGGTGGATACACATTGCCTTTTAACAATATATATATATATATATATATATATATATATATATATATATGTCTGAATTTCAAAAGTACAACACAGTTACATAGTTACATAGTTCATACAAATACATTTCATACTTACTTATTATATTTGTGTTATCGTAAAATTATACTTACATTAAAATAAACAGTCTACAGAGTTGTAAAATATTATTAAATAAAACTATTTAATAAATCCCTTGTCTTCAATTGTTGGTATACAACGATTGCTATTGTGGTTTGTCTTCGTTTAGGAATTTAAATGTCTAAAAAGATTTCCTTCATTATCCGGTGATAACTGATTTTGCGAATACAATTTGGTTTCGATAATTGACTACACATATACTCTAATTGAAAATATGCTGACAAAAAACTTTTTAAAAAAAGCTACCTCTATGGTATATCCTGCAATAAAGGATAAGCGAAATTCAAAATTTAGATTACAAACTGGCAAAAATAATAAGCATATTTCAATGTATTAAGAAAAACTTAATATAAACACGGTTTTCAAAACTAATAATAATTTATCAAAACATATTAAAAACAATAAAGATAAAACAGATAAAAATAACAACCCTGAAGTCTATAAGTTAATATGTGGATGCGGTAAGATATATGTTGGTCAAATAGGAAGATCGTTTGAAGAACGCATTACTGAACAATGTTCTTTGTTTAGAAATAAAAAATAAGATTCCACTTTTACTAATCATTTTTTAGAATAAAACCACACATTCTATAAGTTTTCAAATTCTACATTTAGAAAATAAATGAAATTTACCGGAAAGTTTAGAAATCAATAAATTAAAACAATCACAAATTTTACTTAATGGTCATTTAGATTTAAATAACTCGTCTTTATTAAATTTATTCATTTCGAAACTGTTCAGACCATAATAGAGAAGTACATTTAGTTTATTAAAACAAATTTTATGCGTAAACATGTTTAGTACCCAATAGTATAACAGTTAGGACCGACCAGATGGGCAACATTTTCTCACTACTTATAATATTTGTGTAGTTGCTTAGATTTTTTAAAAACGTTGTAAAATAGAACTAACTTTGTTGATTTTATATTTTTAATTTAGTTTGTAACGTGCTCTTTAGCTGTAAGTATCTGATGAAGCCACTGTGCTTTCAAAACAATTGTTGTTTTACGATTACGTATTAAAAAAGTGAAGATTTTACCCATTAGTTTCGTTGTAAGGTTACGCAGTCGCAACATCTCAACTGAAAAACTTAATTTCAATGGTCTACTCTAACTTGACCAAGCTTCTTAAAATATAGACATAAATAATAAAAACCGCAAGTCTAACTACAATCTTAACTTCTAGTCGTAGATCTAGTCTCAAGATCAAGAAATCAATAAAATTTACCATCATTTGAATAAAATAACATGAATAAGAATTCTATCATATTTGACAACTAAAGTAATAATTACTTTAGTTGTCAAATATGATAGATAAATAAATAGATAAATAAATTTGTCTGTTAACAATTATTGTTAACAGACAAATTTATTTACTTAGTTAAAACCCTTAACTGGTGAGCGTCATTTACGTTACGTTCGTGGTGACCCAGGGTCTGACAGACCCTATGTGAAGATCTACATATATATAACTATTTATTTGAAAATTTTTGATAATATCGGTTTATCCCATATCATTCTCTGTATTTGTATTGAAATATGAAAAATAAAAGATCGCTTGTATTAGAAAATATTTATTACAGAAATTCAACTAAATCGAAACCTTTTCGGAACAGAACAATTATCTGAAATGTTTTTAGCTTCCTAAAATGCATAAAAGTATGTTATATTTTGCACATAAACATTTCAAATCGAACACCATATACAAAAATAACAAAATCACAATGCTGCAAATTTTAACAACAAACTTTATTGAGATTTTTTATAAACAGTTATTACATATATTCTTATTGCGCTGCAAACAAACTGGCTTCCTACACCGTACACAATGTGTTTTTATCTTCCTATCCTTAGAATATGGACAAATGTAGCATCTTTTCATCTTTGAGGTACCATTTTCAACTTGCAGTTTCGGTATAGTATCAGTAATGCCCAGAATAGTTCCCATGACTGTTTTTAACCCTGTTTGTATAGATGGATTGATATACCTCGTGCGTATAAAGGGTTTTACAAGAGCATCCGCTAAACGTTTTATAAACTCAAACCGCTGTAATTTTTCACAATCTCTGTAGGATTGATGAAGAATGAAAGCGTTGCACGAAGCAATATCCACAATTGTAAAAAAAATTGCTATAGGCCATCGTCTAGTGCGGCGCGAGGATGAGTAAACGCTACACTTTTGATCCAGTGAATTGACACCTTCTTTGGTGCTATTATAAAAACTTATGATTTCTGGTTTTCCAGTGGATTCATCTAAACTAGCAGTGTGGTGCATACTAGAAATAACAGCGACTGCTTTATTCTTTTTTGGCACAAATGATACCAAAGACATATCTTTGGTGAAACCATACATTGTAGACAAAACTGGTCGCTTCTTTGATGCTAAAGATTTTGGCGGTATTTCTTTTTTGTTTTTTCTTATCGTACCTACATAAGTTAGTCCACGATCGAGTAGCTCCTGGACTAATTGAACAGAAGTAAACCAGTTGTCGCAGGTGATATTTCGATTCGTTTTTTCGATTGGTTTAGCAAGTCTAATTACTGCTTGCGTAGGAATATTCAATTTTCGTTCTTCTTCAGACAAAGTAGCTCCATCACTTGCCTTTCCACAGTACAAATATGCGTTATAAAAATAATTATTTCGTGCATCAGTAAGACAAATAAGTTTCAACCCGTACTTATTCGGTTTATTAAGCATATACATTTTGAATCGACAACGCCCTCTGAAACCAATTAAAATCTCTTCTACAGTAACCGAATTACCCACTGTATAGACACTCTGACAGTTCTTGACGAATGTTGTAAAAATAAAAGATATCGCAGCACTAGGATCTTCAGGTAAACGTTCATGCCTGGTCCAGAAATTATCAAACCTAAGACAAGCTAATATAACAAAAAAACGCTTACAAGACATAGCGCAACGAAATACATCCCTTCCTGTGCCATCTGCAGCAAACAAAGATTGAAGTCTCTCATGACCTGACTTGAAAATTTGAGTATATAAAAGTAATCCGAGAAATGCACAGAATTCCTCTCGAACAACATTTTTCAATTCAGGCCTATTAGGCTCTTTGAATTTGAGACGGTACTCGCCAAGCTTTTCATTTGTCCATGTGAGTATTTCATCGAGAATATCATCGGTGAACAGAAAGTTCCAGGCATCTATCGGGTCAGCCTTATTACCTAAATTTCCAGCAGTACCTTTTAGCCCAGGCAAATGAGTAACAATGTTGTGTGCTCGCGTTCGTACGAGTGGGTTCGGTGGCTCCTTTGCCCATTTGAACCTGTTCCTACCATAATATCCTTTGGTTGTAGATTCACATTGTTCCTGCACATGTAATTCCTCTTCTGAAGAAGCTTCGTCCTCTGATAATACTGTTTCATGCTCACTTTCAATAACAAATTCATCATCTATATTACTATCTTCATCACTTTCTGAACCAATTTCGTCATACCACCGTGATACGGTCTCTTCAAAATTCAAATCAGTAGCACGAACACTTTTTTCTACGGACATTCTTAATTAAAATTACTTTCAGTTAGGGTGAACCAGGGTCACATAGACCCTTAAACTACAATATATAGATATCTGCACTCGTAACACGTATTCTTTCAACGGCGTATTGACGAAGACTAAATATTAGGAAGCTACTTATAAGGTTAGAAAGATTTGCGCATGTCGTGAAGAGTAATACTTGAACAACTAAACTCTAGGGTCTAATAGACCCTGGCTCACCAGTTAAGAGTTAATTAGACAAACAGAACATTATACCGGGTGCTTAATTAGTGTATTGGCGGAGTTTGGTGAGAAAACTAACAAAGTATATCACAGCGGATAATGTAAAATTATTTACGAATATACAGGATGTCACAAATTCCCGCACCCACCTTCAGATTTTTCAGTTTAAACAAATTGCTATATTTTTTAGAAATTATTTCGATAGCTATCTAAATTAACTTTGCAGTGATATATGGTTATATGCACTTCCTACAGCTAGCATTGGTTATATTGGAATTTTTGTAAAAAATTTTACAGGTGCAGCGTACGACGTTTTTAGACATAGGCCAAAGATGGGTATCGAGCATCGAATTATTCTTTGGATATCAATTTGGAGTCTAACACACTTTATATGTTTAAAGATGGTATAATGTAAAAATAGGTACAGGATGTTAAATAGGTCGTGCCACATTTATCGTGTAGGTCGTATATAATTTTAAACGTGTCTCTCCCGATTTTTTTAAATGGTGCCAATAACATAATACTTATTTACACTATTTTTAACGATATTCCACTTTTATGGGAAATATCTTTAAGACTACACAATAATGCAGGACACCAGTATATAACATAAATGGTAAAAATGAAGGATATATTTGACAAATTTTTGGGAAGAACGTGACATATTTATGTACATATTTAGAGCATTTCTTGTGCATAAAAATCCGAAGTTAACTATTATGTATTGAACATCGAACCGAAACTTCTATACTTATTACTTATTTTAATATAAATATACTGAACATTTAATTAATTTATATATTAAATAATGTAAGGTTCAAAAACTTTGTTTTGTTCATGTTAATTTTCTTATTTACATGCAGCTTCATCATTCTTGCAAGCACCAAAAATGTATCTCATGCATGCATACTATACCCTTCGAACACGCTCCATTTGATTCTACCTGTTTACTTTATGCTGACGATTTAAAAATTTATAATAATACTTCTACTGACTGTGATATCCTGCAGAGTGATTTGGATCAATTGTGTGCTTGGTGTCAAAGAAATTGTATTAATCTTAATGTTGGAAAATGTAAAGTAATGACATTTTCTCGAAAAGCTGTCAATGTTGAATACATCCATGAAATTAACAGTGTAAATCTTCAGGGATATACGGAGGTTAAAGATTTGGGAGTAGTATTTGATAGTAGATTAACCTTTAACAAACATATCTTTCTTATTTATTCTCACTGCTGCAAATTGCTGGGTTTTATAATGCGATCTTGCAAAGGCTTTGTAAATATTGACACCATTACTATTTTGTATAATTCTTTGGTTAGTAGCAGGCTTGAGTATTGTTGTGTAGTTTGGTCACCAGCGTACTTGAAATATGTTAATCTGCTTGAGTCACTACAGAAGAGACTTTTAAAATATTTGTATTTCAAAAGGCATGGTGTATATTCTGCCTTATCATATGATAATTTGCTGGAACAATTTGGTTTTAAGGGTTTATCTAATAATAGAAAAATTATTGCGTTACTACATTTGTATAAGTTGGTTCATAATATTATAGATGATCCGGTGTTTTTGTCACGGCTTCGGTTTTATATTCCTCGTTTCAACACTAGAAACTCCATTACTTTCTTAAACAGACAGGCTGCAACTAATTCATATAAAAACTCCCCACTTTATAGAATGTGCCATTTATATAATTCATGTAATTATAATTTAGATGTATTTGGCGATAATTACTGCTGGTATTTGGTTTCTGTGAAAGAATGTACTTGTTTTACTTCTTAGATTTAATTTAGTTTAGGATAATTTTTCCATTGATACGCACGTTATGTTTAATGCTTATATATATGTATTTATATTTATAACCACATAATTGGATGTATTCTGTTGGGTTAATAAACGGTTTATTATTATTATTAAAATTATTATTATTATGTCAACCGCATCAAGCGAAGAAACAATTATGGGTATAGGATAATCAGCAAGTCACATAACACCTTTTTAAATTCGCAATAATGAAAATAAGCTTAAAAGCATTAAGCATTTTTAAATTATGCTGAGTAATATTTGTGTGTAAAAAAGTAACGTGTGGATACTTATTGCTGAAACCGTACCAAAAAATATTTTAACTAATTTAGGAAATGTCTATTACTGGTCGTCCAAAATCTAAAGGAACATCGCAAGTGTTAGGAAAATTAAAATGTACGTGAAACGTACATTAAACTAGGGAAAAGAGTAAAACTAAATTTTTTCAAGAATATCTAGCTCTCCAAACACTTGACGAAAATGGGAATATTTCTGAACCATATAAAACAAAGACTACTATTAACTCTGACATATATTAAAGAAATGTGTCCAAAAGAGAATGATTCCTTTCATTGAGTTACATAATTATATGAAGATCGTTTTATTTAGGTCTGATGTTGAGCTTAAAAATTAAAATGTACGTGAAACGTACATTAAAATAGGGAAAAGAGTAAAACTAAATTCTTTCAAGAATATCTAGCTCTCCAAACACTTGACGAAAATGGGAATATTTCTGAACCATATACAACAAAGACTACTATCAACTCTGACATATATTAAAGGAATGTGTCCAAAAGAGATTGATTCCTTTCATTGAGTTACATAATTATATGAAGATCGTTTTATTTAGGTCTGATATTGAGCTTATCATTTCCTAAGTGAAATTACACAATACCTAACATAGAAAGGTCAAGTTGTACCAAAAAGCAAGAATTATCCTAGTTTAGAAGCTAGGAGCTATTAAGCTGTTTTGCGTCATATACACGTATAAGTGCAGGTGTTCTAAATACAATGAATTTCAGAAAAAGCTCGATGGGTTCAAGAAAATTTGGCGAAAGTTTGTTTCTGAAGTTACTTCGTGGCACGTGGAAATAGAATTCCGAAATATATAATTTCCACACAATTCTATACAATACTTAGGCCAGCTATGTTATAATTTCTTTTAAGCTATCTAAAAAGTAAATTTTCGGAAGCTCATTACAATAGGCATTCCTTGTGGCTGTCATCTTGTCAAAAAAACAAGAAAAAGTCACTCATAGTCATATACGGTCAATATGGTGAATAAGGTAGCAATTCCTATCCTAATTCAACAAATTTAGCAGTTACCATAGCCGGTGACGCGTTAGACCGATGGAACAAAATTCTTTCTGAATAAATATGGCCTCCTTTTCTTCAGTTTGGCATCCAAACGTGCCAGTACATCAGCATAATTTTGGACAGCTATTGTACTTCCCTTCTATAAAGAGTCAATAAAGATTACGCCTTTGAAATTCGAAAAATTGTGGCTATAATCTTACTGACGGAAAAAAGACGCTTTTTGGTGTCTTTAGAGAATTTTCGTCAGGAGAAATGCCCTGTGTTTTGTCTTTGGAGTATAGTGCTGTTTCAAGATTTCATCTACGGTGACATATTGTTGAAAAACTTCTCATGGATTTCGGTTGAACTTAACCATACAGTTATTTGAAATTGAAACAGAAATTCGCATTTGCTTAACGGTAGATAGGCATGGCACCCATCTTCCGGCTAGCTTTTCGATATTTAAATGTTGAAGCACAATATTTGTATACTGTTCAGTTTAAATGTTTACGACATTATCTATATCTTATATTCTATTCGGCGGTAAATCTTTACAGTGGAATAGACTTGATTAATTATTTCTAGAAAAGTTACCGTAAATAAATGCCCCGAACATTCAGCATCTTCTGTGGGTAATACTACTTTCGAAAGCAATGAACCACCTACAAATCATTCCATTATAATATTTTTATGAGAGTTTTCTTCAGTTTCTTTAATTGTTTTTCAAAGTAACAAATAATATTTAGTTAAGATAAGAATGTTTAATTTAATTTTAAATTATATTTCTTTAAATATATTCCGCATTTTAAAATAAAAATTCGATCTAGACATTTTTTCTGTATATTTCGTTTGCAAAGAGAAAGCCTTTCCTTTGCTATCGCCCTAGCCGACCGATCCATCGACATCTACCTGAACTTGAACGGTCAACCAAGCAACTAACGTTCGCTTTGAAGTTCTTTCTACATTTCGTTTTTAAACCTAAGTTATTAATTTAATTACGTACATCTCCTATAGTATATCGTGTCGCATATCATTTGAAAGCTTGTCTCACAAAGGATATTCTAATGATATTTGTGTAATAGATAGAGAACTTCTTAGCTCGCGCTTTTGATTAATTCATTATTCAAGACATCGACAACTTCGATTCTCTTCTACAAGGGCAATAAAAAACGCAAACCTTTTTTCTAGAGCAGTGTTCTTCTGCTCAGAGCCTTCGTAAGATACACAACTTACTTCTAGTGCTGTTCCAGCATGATGCAACACGCGCCTGGCGTCCTTCGCTTCTAAGGTAATCTGTATTGCTCAATATATATTATTCTTTTAATCTAATTCACATTAATTTAACTAATTAATTTCTTCGCCCTCCGGCCAAGCATCGCTACATACTTGTCCAGGTACATGGTCACACCTCGTGGCCGACCAATATCTTCGTAGCTCAAAGGTAACTCTGTGTTATTCGATGCAGAAGTTATTTTATATTAACCATAATTAATTCACATTTAATTTACTACCTTATTTAACATTCTTTTCAGTTTATTTTTATGTGTTAATTTTTTAATTACTTATTCAACGGTCGCTGTGTATATTACTTTTATTTAATTACTTTAAAATATATCAACGCTCCATTTCTTTCTTGTAAATAATAAATACAAACTTTAAGGACAATGTTGTTGTGTTTTATTTAGTTAGTAAGTTCTAATATATTTATCTTAGCATATATTCTTGCACGCATCTTGGATTTTGATGCAACTTCACCAGCACAACAATTATTTATATTCAAATAATTCCCTTTATTGTTAGCACACCACCAACCAGCGTGTTAGTAATACCATGATTGTATTTTCTCTTGATATTAGCATGAAAACAACAAATAGTTTACTTCAAACGATTGTAAAACTTATCTTTCTTGCACATTTAGAGGAAATGTTGATATTAGAATTCTAAAACGACGTCAGTAATGTATTCATGATGGCAAAAGTGTTCTACTTTTGAAAAGTCACTCTCCGGTCGAATGTCTTTTATTTACGTTAAATAAATTACTGGAATGTTACAATTTTTAGGCCTTTTAATGTGCTCCTGCCTCTTAAAAATATATCTTTTGTCAAGATTAATAATTAAGTTATTTTTATATTCAGCAAATCGTCGTTTAACCCTGCAGATGGCAAATAATCAAAATTATTTTGGCTCGGATGTATAATAATAAATATAATTATACGCTACTCGTATAATTAGTTTGTAGTAGTAGTATCGTAGTTTGCTAGATGGTGAAAAACAGCTTTTGTGTTTATATTTGTTGAGTTGTCTTTTCGTTTTTTTGCGACACTACTATGTCTAATGTGAAAAAGCAAAAAAACATCAACAAATTCTGCTGCAAACTTGGTAAAATGGCAGCCGAAGCGGTGAAAATACTTAAACAAGCATTTGATGAGGATGCCATAGGTCAGATACAAACTTATGAATGGTACAACTGTTAAAATAGGAGCGTTCCGGTCGTCCATCGACGTAAAACACGTCACAAAATGTTCTTTTAAAAAAATATGAAAGGGAATTGGAAGACGCCATCGTCACCACTACCGAAGAAACACAGCAAGTTCGAAGCAACGTCAAGTCGCTGATTTGCTTCTTTGACGCTGAAACCATCGCATGCAAAGAATTTTTACCAACAAGTAAAACAATTAATGGAGAATTTTATCGCCATATTCTTCGGCAACTAAGAGAAAGCATTTGAAGCAAGCAACCTACCAAGTGGCGCAACGATTCGTGAATCCTACACCGCGACAATACACCAACCAACATGTCACTTGGGCATTAGTTCTAGCCTCAACGAAGATGGTAGTACCACCCCACCCTTCTGCTTCTCAGATCTTGCCCTTTGTAACTTCTACCTATTTCCTAAATTGAAACTTAAGCTTAAAGAGTGCTGTTTTGAGACGATTGAGGAGATTCATACTGAATCGCAACCAGTGCTGAACACGTTAACACGCGAAAACCAGCACTGCTTCCAGTCATGGAGCGCTCGCTGGGATAGGTGTATTTATGCGGAAAGAGAGTACTTTGAAGGAGATGGTAGTGAATAAGTTATAAGAACAATTTATTGTGTTTTTTTTTACATTCTGGAAATTCGTGGGTAGTTCCTCGTATATATAAATACCACATCAGAAATATGCTAGAAAGAAAATCGTTCCCTTATTGCCTTTACCAGGAATATTCAAAATACGAATTGTTTGGTGATTCTAAGCAATAATTCTTTTTTACCTTTTCTTATTATTTTGCTAAATTTTCCAGAAACATTCTATGATTTTCTACTGCGATGGTATAATATTTTTGCGGAAATTTTTTTTTGTTAGTAGAAAATTCCTTATTTTTGTTGTAGTGTTTTGTTCGTAGGATATTTACGATATATACATGGTTTGTTATTTTTCAAAGCAGATTCTCTCCCTCGAAGAGTCCAATTAAACTATCAACTTCCTATCAAGTTCTCCAAGCTTCTAGAGAAAGCTGTTATAATCTAAAGTTATACTGATAAAGATATTGTTTATTAGAAAAAATGTAAAATTAACTTTCTTGGAATCATTCATGCTATGCATGTATTAAGATGAGCAAACTATCAAGAAGGTTTCAAAGTTACGTTTATTCATTTTTATTCAAGGAAACCCACACTTTTAGAAATAAGGATTTGCTTGCAAATGAGTATTTACGAAAGCCACATTTTATGTTTTAAATTATCTACTGCAATTTGCGTATTAATTTAATTTACATATTTTGTAAATTTAATCTTAGCAATTATTTAGTTTCAAAATTTGAATTAGAGAGTGCTCTTTATTTAATCTGTGCTTCATAATTTAATAAACATTATACCCCATATGCTCTTGTATAGCAGCTTCATCTTAAAGTATTTGATATTCTGTATGAGAAATATGGAGATAGCATTACAGGTAAGGGCTGTCGCCTCGTGAAGTTATAAATACGCAATGCAGACCATACTAAACGCCAGATAATCCCGGTTAATAAATTTTACACGATACCTTGTTATGCTTAGTACTCGCACTTAATTGCTGCGGTAGATTTTAACACATAATTCATTACAAACGAAGACAACCGAACAATTTCAGCTGTGAGGTAAACCGCAAACGCTTTCCAGGGTTAATCTGTCTGCTCCATACAGAGTCTATATGAAGTGCATTTGTATACCCTGACCTACGAGGTAAACTAGTATATGTATATGGAAATAATATGGGGAATAATATATGGAAAAGAAATTAAAAGCGATTAGCTTTTGTTAATTTGTAAAGTTGTAAATAAAGAGTCAAATAATTGCATGAATGATATTTTGGAAAAATTAGAAAATACTACTTTAATAGCACTCAAGAGTGCATTAAAAATCAAACAATTAAAGAATAAGTAAGTATTAAAAGTAATTAAATTCCAGATATTTTTATTATAGAAAATTTCATATATATTTGGTTCACTGCAATTTCCGAGTTTATAAAAGTCACTTCCCCTCCCCATTGTTGCCGGATAACTATAATTACATAATAGGCTATGTCTGATGTCACTTAAGTGATCTATGGGTTATATTTTTGTATTGATCCATGCTGATCGCGTAATAATAAAGTAAAGCTATTCATGATATTTAGTAGTTCAAATAATTTATAACTGTGTACATAATATCTAAAATACAAAAGAGCTAATATAGCTTCCCATATCTTTCTGCACACGAAACAATTTATAATCAGTGGTACATGAAATAAATTTAATAAGAGAAAGATCGCATTGCTTTGCTTAAATGGTTTAGTGCATATGATGAAAGTGGATAAAAAATAGCACGAATATTATACGAATCAGCAATAAATAATGTATGAACATAATCCAATAAGGGAAGTAAAAATATTTATAAAGGAACTATTTATTTGAATATTTGAATATTGAACTACAGAATATCTATTTACAACAAATAGAAAAATTTTGTAATATGAATGCACTAATTCTATTGCAAACATAAGAAACTCATTAGACATACATATTACACAAATCGATATAGCTGAAACAGTATTAGAATGAAGTAGCAAAGCATTAGCAAATCGCTGTGAATATATTTTTTTTCAAAGGAAATGTTCTTTTTACGGCATATATTTTACCTTTCGTATATTTCTTGAACCAACAATATCACGTACTTTCTCAAAATAGCAAATCAAAGAAGCAACAAGCCTCTTCAATTGAGAATTCAAACATGTCGGCATTTTGAAGTTAGATCTCTTCGACGCCGAAGATTACCGATTACTATCGCTATGTGAGTGTTGCATTACAAAAAAACAGTTATGATTGATATAAAAGCGCGAAGTTTAAATAAAAGAGGGAATAAGTACACAATAATAATGAGAAAACCGGTAGCAATTAATTCAAACGAATTCAATTGTTAACAGCATAAATATCAACAGCGACTGTTATGTTGCAAATGGGCATTTTGGAGGAGGTAATATGCGAAACATTTGATTTTTAATAATGGCATTATTGAATAATGTAGATGTTGAAGTACTGTATTTTGATGCCTTCCTGAATCTCCTTAATTTACTGAATTTCAGAACTTAAAGTGAACGAAGTATACATTAGGATGGGTAAAAAAATTTTTTCTCGTATCGACTTCTAATAGCGTAAATATGTTGTATTTTTGTCTGCATTAGACCCCTGTAAAATATTATTAATTTATTTTTAGTGTAAGAGCCCGCGCTTTGATCTTCAATTTTGTTAAATTTTGAATATAACGACCATATCCCTTTTCTACATAACAACATAGCATTGTATTGCAGAAAAGCATATTACTGTATCCTAACGACTTTTAAGTTCTCGAGAATTCAGACACACAAGCAATTCATTCATTGAAACGTATATCTTCTTCCAGGAAATATTTTTGATAGAATACATATAAAATAATACATAATAAAAAGATCAGTTTGGTTTTACTACTCGGACAGTGAAGTTGTGTGTTTATTTTTTTATTTGAACTGTTTTAACTTCTAATCGTTATTATGGAAACCAGAAGCCAAGGTTATTTCTGTCCGATATTCGGAAATGTAGAAAATATGAATGATAACGTTTTGCCAACTTACGAAGATGTTATGAAATGCTATGAGTGGAATAGGTTGCAACAAAAAATAACGAGGAATACTACCAAAGAACCATCGTTTTTAGATATTGCAAAACTTATAGCTCAAAGGGTAGAATGTGTTTGTAGAAAATCGTCTCTTCCTACAGTTTCAAATACAAGAGTCATACAACTAATAAACGGTTATCATATAAAGTGCAAAAATCTCAAAAAGTTGTTGAAAAAAATATCCGTTTATCAGAAAGAAAATTTTCTCCGACGTAGCAGAGTTTTGTTTGATATTTGTTCCTGTAAATGCAAACAAATTGAGCTTTGTTGCTGTCCGAGGCAATATAAGGTACCCAAAGAAAAACAGGAGTTGTTGAGTGACCAAATGGGGGCGAGAAAGATGCGTATTGAAGGAATAGATCGAGTTCTTACAACTAAATTGCAAAAACAGAGCAGCCCGAGCACGAAAGATAGAAAAAAACGTATAAAAGTCACGACAAAATTAACTCAAAACAGCAGGACTTGGAGTTATCTGTAAGTAATTCCAGTTCTTGTTGTGATGATTCTTTTAATTTACCTTCCACGTCAAAGGCAGAAGGAAAAAAAGAAAAAACAAAAAAAAATTTAGTTTGCCTATGTTGTCAAAAACTTGTGACCGTTACGGTGTTTCCGATAGAGCAGCGGCTGCTATTGCTTCTTCTGTATTGCAAGATATATCTCCTGGCAGTGAACCAATTAATAAATCAAAAATACGACGGGAAAGAAAAAAGTACGTAAAGAATATATTCAAAAGCAGAAGCAGCTAGACCTACCACCTTTATACTTTGACGGCCTAAAAGATAAGACGCTTAATATTATTAAAAAGGGAGTTAAGAAATACAGACAAATATTGATTGAGGAACATGTAACTGTTCTTAAGGAGCCAGATTCAGTTTATGTTGGCTATGCAACACCAGATCGAAGTACTTCTAAAAGTATTGAAATGTCAATTATTGCCCTTCTTTCGTCTCAAAAAATTTATAAAGAAAATTTGATGGCAATTGGTTGTGATGGTACAGTCACTAACACTGGGAAATTTAACGGAGTAATAAGAGTATTGGAAAAAAGACTTCAGCGCCCACTGCAATGGATTATTTGCATGCTACATTTGAACGAATTGCCATTAAAACATCTTGATACAGTAAATAATAAATAATAAATTAAAACACTAGGCTTGTTTCACTATGAGATTTATTTAAATTCTCTAACATCTGTTTCGGCTGTTATGCCATTCTCAAAGAGATCTATAAATCTAACTTAAAGACTATCGCACTTGTTCTTATATGTTATCTGTTCTTGTGTGTGGTGGGGGTGGTACTATATTGTGTATTACGGTGTCTATAAAGGGTGTATTGGTATATTCTATCTGTGTGTTAGTGATTGATAGATTTTGTTTTTTCGCTAGTTTTATTTCTAATATTTCTAGGAGGTCCAATCTCTTGCTTTTTGTGATATTGTGTATTAAGTCGCAGTTATTTATATCGGGGAAGTGGTTGAGTTCTATACAGTGTTCGGCAAAGCCTGTGTTCTTCTCACTATATAAAATTGACTTTTTGTGTTCTTTAACTCTGATTTTAATGGCTCGTCCACTTTGGCCGATATAGATAGCTTCACAGTCTTTACATTTTAATTTATAAACACCTGATTGGTCCATTTTATCTCTTTTATCTTTGTTGTTGCTAATCATTGTTCCCAAATTTGTTTTATTTACCCAGCTTATTTTGATATCTAATCCTTTTACTATTCTGTTTATTTTATTAGTGAGTTGGGGTATGTATGTAATTTTGTGCCATCTTTGTATATTTTCTGTTATTTTCGGGTATAGGTATTTGTTCTTATTATTTTGTATTTCTTTACGTTTTAACAGTTAATCTACTATTTTAGGGTCATATCCATTATTTCTTGCGATCAATTTAATTGTGCTTATTTCTGTATTAAAATCTGTCTTGTTTAATGGTGTGTTTGTGGCTCTATGTATGTAACTATGGAATGTTGACATTTTTATTTTCATCGATTGTTTAGCGTTTGCATGTAATATGTTGTCTGTAAAAGTGGGTTTTCTGTAGATTTCAAATGTAAGCTTATTATTATTTCTGTTTATTGTAATGTCTAGAAAGTTTATTTTCTTGTCTTTTTCTGTTTCTTTTGTAAATTGTATCTTGTGGTTTATAGAATTTATTACTTTTAGGAACTCCGTTAATTGCCTATCTGTACCCTTCCATATGCAAATTACGTCGTCTACATATCTGGCCCAGAAATGGACTTGTTGAATTATTACCGTGTTTTTCTTGAATAGTTCTTCTTCGGTATTAATTCAACAAGTCCATTTCTGGGCCAGATATGTAGACGACGTAATTTGCATATGGAAGGGTACAGATAGGCAATTAACGGAGTTCCTAAAAGTAATAAATTCTATAAACCACAAGATACAATTTACAAAAGAAACAGAAAAAGACAAGAAAATAAACTTTCTAGACATTACAATAAACAGAAATAATAATAAGCTTACATTTGAAATCTACAGAAAACCCACTTTTACAGACAACATATTACATGCAAACGCTAAACAATCGATGAAAATAAAAATGTCAACATTCCATAGTTACATACATAGAGCCACAAACACACCATTAAACAAGGCAGATTTTAATACAGAAATAAACACAATTAAATTAATCGCAAGAAATAATGGATATGACCCTAAAATAGTAGATAAACTGTTAAAACGTAAAGAAATACAAAATAATAAGAACAAATACCTATACCCGAAAATAACAGAAAATATACAAAGATGGCACAAAATTACATACATACCCCAACTCACTAATAAAATAAACAGAATAGTAAAAGGATTAGATATCAAAATAAGCTGGGTAAATAAAACAAATTTGGGAACAATGATTAGCAACAACAAAGATAAAAGAGATAAAATGGACCAATCAGGTGTTTATAAATTAAAATGTAAAGACTGTGAAGCTATCTATATCATCCAAAGTGGACGAGCCATTAAAATCAAAGTTAAAGAACACAAAAAGTCAATTTTATATAGTGAGAAGAACACAGGCTTTGCCGAACACTGTATAGAACTCAACCACTTCCCCGATATAGATAACTGCGACTTAATACACAATATCACAAAAAGCAAGAGATTGGACCTCCTAGAAATATTAGAAATAAAACTAGCGAAAAAACAAAATCTATCAATCACTAACACACAGATAGAATATACCAATACACCCTTTATAGACACCGTAATATACAATATAGTACCACCCCCACCACACACAAGAACAGACAACATATAAGAACAAGTGCGATAGTCTTTAAGTTAGATTTATAGATCTCTTTGAGAATGGCATAACAGCCGAAACAGATTTTAGAGAATTTAAATAAATCTCATAGTGAAACAAGCCAAGTGTTTTAATTTATTATTTATTATTTACTGTATGAAGTTAAAATGTTTCACCAAGAAGTTTCTGCAACAACAGCCGAGAATTAAAACATCTATTTAACAAACTAGATGGTGTTACCAAGGGACCATATTCGCAGGCTGGTCCTATTGGCAACTTATGTGAAAACTGCGAAAAACTATCCATAGTCAAGTACGAGAGAATTGAAGGCCAGCTTCCGGAAATACAATTTGAGGGCTTAAGTATTGATCAAAAATATTTGTATGAAATAACTATATCTGTTATAAGTGGACACTGCCACGATGACTTAGATAACAGGTCTCCAGGAAAAATATCCCGTGCTCGATGGCTAACAAAAGCAAATAAAATTTTACGTTTATATATTTCTACATCAAACCCGTCATATCAGCTAAAAGTATTAGCTGAGTATTGTGTAAAAAAATCCAACTTGCAAACATGGGTCTAAAAATTTTTCGAAATTGGTAACAAACTCACGATACCCTCCTGCAGAGTTAAAACTAGTAATAGATCCCGTAATTCAACGTAACGCCTATTTTGCTCACCCAGAAAACTTGCTTCTATCGATGTTGTTGGATGAAAATAAAACAGTGAGAGAACTGGCAGCCAGAGGAATTCAAGAAGCACGAAGCTCACCTTATACTGGAAAGCAACCTCGCGTGTTTGAGGTCCCGACTATCAATTTTGACGCAAGTAACTACTTTGAAGTTATAAATTGGAATCAAAAGTTTTTCGATCCACCAATTCTTCGAAACATCACTACTGAAGAAATAAATGCGGCAGTTGAGTGTCAAGAAAGTGACAATCTAATTTTTGCCAAGCTGCCATGTCATACTTAGACGGTGAAACGAACTGTGAAAATAGTGTCAGAAGCATACAT
This sequence comes from Melolontha melolontha, assembly GCA_935421215.2. Classification (NCBI taxonomy): domain Eukaryota; kingdom Metazoa; phylum Arthropoda; class Insecta; order Coleoptera; family Scarabaeidae; genus Melolontha; species Melolontha melolontha. The sequence goes on from OW285239.1 coordinate 52,273,745, forward strand.
GACTCTATGCGATAAAAAATCAAGAGAAGGTTTAATACAGACGAAACTTGAATCAAGACGAGAGATGCCCAGATTTGACAGTAAACAAGATTTTGTGACCAAAAAATAACTAATATAATTTCGTGATTTTATTGTTTTATGTTGTATAAGAACCAAAGTTTTATTTTTTTTTATGTTTAATTAAAAATGTTTTCAGCTTTAATTAATAATAAAATTGATAGTAAATAAAATATTAAAATTTAAAAAATGGCTTTTTTTTCAAAAATACTTGATTCTTAGGAGCTCCGGCACGGGCTCAAGATGTGATTTTTTTAACTTTTTTTTAGCAATTTTTATTTGTTTTAACGTAAGACAAAAAAATATTGCTATTAGAATATGATTCGAGAACTTTTATTTTTTCTCATACATCAGTGACCCATCCTAGTATACATATATATAGTAGTTGATTAAGTAACACACAAAGCGTAGCATGTCTAGCTGTTACGGCTGCAGTATGCAACTGTGACAGTTCAATGAGAACCACTCCTACAACTGCATTGGATCTACCTATTAAATGCTACTAAATCTACCTCCTCTAGATAGCGATATACAAGTGGAAGCAAAGTCAATAGCCTACAGACTAATTCCAGGCTAAATACCTATAAGTTGAGTCTACAACATTGACCATTGATAGAACAACTTCACGCAGATCCCATTACAGATAAGCCTAGTGAGGCCATGGTTCAAAAATTCATATGAAATATAAAACAGTAATTCCAGACAGGGATGACTGGAAAAAGGCTCACCCATCCAGGCAGAGTTTGTTTAGTTCACCGAAAACTCTAAAACAGAAAAAGGTGCGGTAGGAATTTATGTGCTCAAAGAAAGTACAATGATCCACATAAACCTAAGTAGACATACTACGGTATTTCAAGCGTAAATGGGCGCATTCTATCATGGCCATCTTCTCCGACAGCTAAGCAATACTAAAGTCAATTAAGTTAAATATCTTCGGTAAAATAATAATGTTGATGAAATTGACTTAAGCAAATGACTACAAGACAATAAATAAGTATGTGATTCAAATTTGAGCAATTAAAAACGCGGAATAAACTTTATTGATATGACACGTGAAAAATGCAGTTCCAACAGTATCTTATATTCTAAATTCACATTATGAGTTTGAAAATTATTCTGTATTTTTATTTTAGGGCCTCTTATGTACATGGGTATGCCCTACCACAATATATATATATATATATATATATATATATATATATATATATATATATATTGTAACAACTCCAACGAGTCCTTAAGATAATAGGACCAAAAGATATGGTTTTCTTTTGAAAAATAAAGTAAATAAATTGATTACATTGAAAATACCAATTATTTTAGTATACACGTAAGGAGTTATAGATGATATATATAGATGGCGCTTCGTTGCATTGATACAGTTGACATAAGTGCAATATATTTTAACATGGATATTATAAAAATAACAACTTATACTTAACTTTTACTAATCTCCTTTGTGTGATATACTTATTATTAAATACTTTATTGGTGTTGTTCAATGCACCGGCTAGCTCTTGTATATTTTGATTACGATTAACGTATGTATAATTAGTAGGTTCGGTACGTTGATCAAATATAGATATAAACTTTCAATACAAGTTATTCGAAGTGGAAAACCTTCCGTTATAAATGACAATAATAAAACAAGAGGATTAACTGTTGAAATCACAAGTTTAATCTGAATTTTAATGCAACAGGTAAGTTTAAATATATAATATAACAGAATAATAAATGCATGCAAAGTCACGTGATCTGATATAGTTAAATTAAGGTTAAATATACTCTTTGAAATAGCAAAAACTCAAATAAACACTAGGTTGAGGTAATTTAGCTTTAAAAGAACGGAAAAGAACTGTATTTTTCCTATATTACTGTAAATATCATTTTACTTGTGTGTGTACACAATTTTTTACGCATTGAAAACTTTCTAATTTGAGGACATTTTTTCTATAATGCTAAGAATTTTTGCCGTTCTTAATTTGCCGTTAGGTCTTTCCAACCGGCTATTGTGAACATATTTTTACCGAGAGCGGCACAGAAAAATACATTTTTTAAATACACATGTTTCTGTAAATTTTTACATTTTGTATTTGTTCGGAGAATCGGCCTTTTTCCAGGTACGCGTCCGTGCTGCACTTTCTACAAATTCGTAGAAAGGCGCACCCCTAACAAGCGAACGACCGATGTTACTTGTTAAGTAGCTACTGGAAAAAGGATGAGTTCTTCGTTACATTTAAACCAAGCATCACGCCCTGTATATTAACAAAGTGTTCAATCGCCAGCACAGTTTATAATAAAATTAAGGTTGTATATAGTAGAAGTGCGTTTTATTTGTATAAGTCTCCCCACAGACTTACAACCTGTGGTTCTAAAATAAGTGCCAAACGCCAGCGCACAAACTACTTTACATGGTCCTTCGACGCCGGATAAAATACAAATACATACAAAAAGATACTACATTATTCTTCAGTTAGATACTCCTTCGAAAAGGGTATTTACAAGATTTTCAAGTAGCTGAATTCCAACTTTATTCAAGATTGCGAAAACGTGAAGCAGTCGACATCAGGAATCAGAGTCAAGTGCAGTGTCAAGAAAAACGTAAGTCCGATACTATTTCTTTCTTATATTTAGTATTGTTTCTGCTTGTGTCAATATGTCAGTCAAAATCGAAACATTAATTAAAAAACGCGGTAATATTAAAGCCCAATTAACGCGTTTTATCAAACATGTTAACGAGTTAACAGTTGATAATATATCTAAGGACGATCGCGCCTTGTTAAAATGTAAAGCAATAAAGCTGGATGAAATATTCTTAGATTTTAAAAATATTCAATATGATATCAGTATGTTAGCGGACGATATCGACACGCATGAAATTGAAAGCGAAGATTTTGAAAATAAGTTTTTCAAAGCGCAAGCTTTAGTAAATAGTATATTAGAAGATTCTGCATGTATAAATGTGCAATCGAGCACAACTTCCGAAAATGTACACAACGAATCGAATCATTCTAGTAAAGTATCGAAACCGTCTATCAACTTACCTACATTCGACGGTTCGTTTGATAAATGGTACCACTTTCGGGATTTATTCAAAAGTATGGTTCATTCGGATTCATCATTAAGTAATGTAGAAAAGTTACATTATCTGAATATATGTCTAAAGGGTGAAGCTGCCATTATATTACATTCAATGTCGATTTCAGGTGATAACTATTCACTAGCGTGGGAGTTATTAAATGATAGATTCGAAAATAAGCAACTTGTTGTACATAGTCACATACAAGCTCTCTTTAATATACCAAATATCAAGCGTGATTCATATAAATCCTTACGAGAGCTATTAGACAATTTGCTTTGGCATTTAAAGTCATTAGAAATGTTAGAATTGCCAGTAAAGTCCTGGGATGCGTTAATAATTTATTTAGTAACGACTAAGTTAGACGCATTCTCCAAACGTGAATGGGACGCGATCACATCTAATGACGTAAATCAATTGCCTATTTTGAATGATCTAATTGCGTTTTTAAATAAAAGATGTAGAATGTTAGGAAAATCGAATTTAAGCAATGATAACCACTCGGCAAATAAAATAAAATCAAATTCCTTAATATCAACAAACAAGCCGAGTTGTAACTATTGCGACAAACCTCATTTTATTTCACAGTGTGAAGCGATTTTAAACTTAAATACTTCTGATCGCATTGATGAAGTAAAAAAGAAGCATTTATGTATTAATTGCTTAGGAAAAAGTCACAATACTTCATCATGCAAATCAAAGTGGTCGTGCAAACATTGCCAAAAACGGCATCATTCTTTGTTACATATTGAAAGAAATATTTTACCTGATACCGAATCAAGTAATTCTGTACCGTCTACATCAAAATTATCTGTGGCAACACATGTCAGTGATAAAACTGAAATCAATCAAATATTACTGTCAACAGTATGTATACGCGTAGCTGATTATACAGGTACGTGGCATTCTTGTAGAGCGCTTTTAGATAGCGGCTCTCAATCGAACTTTATTACAGCCGATCTTTGCCGTAAGCTTGATTTACCCAAGTTTTCTATACAGTCGACAGTTTCCGGAATTAATCAAGCCAATATAAACTTAAATTACAAAACCGATGCCCGTATCAGCTCAAGATGCGGATCATACGAAACGAGTTTAAATTGCTTGATTATAAAAAAGGTAACAGAAAACATACCTACAATATCATTTGATGCATCGCATTTAAATATTCCCTCTAACATAAAATTGGCAGATCCCGGATTTAATAAAGCGTATAGTATTGATATGTTATTAGGCGCTTCTATTTTTTGGAAGCTGCTTTGCGTAGGTCAAATCAAATTAGGCAAGGATAATCCCATCTTGCATAAGACGCGGTTAGGTTGGATAATATCGGGTCCTTTAGTACTTCAGCACAATCTGCGATCACAAAATTTATCTTGTCATTTAAATATAAATTTAGAAAGGCAAATAGAGAAGTTTTGGCTACTAGAGGAATGTAATTCCGATCACAAATGGTCTGTCCAGGATCAAAAATGTGAAAAACATTTCGTTGATACAACAACTCGCGATGAAACGGGACGATTTGTTGTTAGCATTCCATTTACATCCGAGAAGGAGAACTTAGGAGAATCGCGACACCTAGCATTAAAACGATTTTACGCATGCGAACATCGTTTAAATCAAAATCCCGATTTAAAGCGCGAATATGTAAATTTTATGACAGAATACGAAAGATTAGGGCACATGAAACTTATCGAGGAAGTTAATAATGATCGAAAACATGAAAACTATTACCTTCCTCATCATGCCGTAATTAAGGCATCCAGCATAACCACAAAAACTCGCGTTGTGTTTGATGCATCCGCGAAAACAACCACGGGGCTATCTCTCAATGACGCACAACACGTCGGACCGGTGATGCAAGACGATATTTTTGCCTTATTACTGCGCTTCAGACAGCATGCTTATGTATTAACCGCGGATGTTGAGAAAATGTATCGCCAAATTTTAATATCAAATGCTGATCGTAAATATCATCGCGTCTTTTGGAGATCGGAGTCATCGCAAACCTTACGTTGTTACAAATTGCAAACTGTAACATACGGTACAGCGTCAGCGTCCTTTCTAGCCACACGATGCCTTCAGCAATCAACAGTAGAATTTAATTCGCAATATCCTGAAGCCTGTAATATCATAAATCATGATTTTTATGTAGATGATTTACTAACAGGAGCGGATTCAATCGCGAAACTTGACGAATTACGGTATCAAGTCACAAAAATATTACGTGATTCCGGTTTTAACTTGCGCAAATGGCTCAGTAATTATCATACTAATTTAAATAATTCAAGCAAATCAGAGGTTTTTAAGTTCTCAGGTGAATGTGAACATAGAACTTTAGGTATTTCATGGAATTCAAAATTAGACACGTTCAAATATGAAATAGTTCAAATAAATTCGTTAAAACACATCACGAAACGAACTATCCTTTCCAGCACCGCCAAAATCTTCGATCCCCTAGGATTACTAGGACCGGTAATTGTAGTAGCAAAGTTAATTATTCAAGAACTTTGGCAATGCCAATTATCCTGGGATGAATCTGTCCCTCAGAACTTACACTATAAATGGACTAAATTCTTACAGGAAATACTTTCAATTACAATTAGTATACCGCGATTTGTCCTGCAATTAAATCCTCGTATCATAGAGTGCCATGGCTTTGCCGACGCCTCCGAACGAGCATATGGTGCGTGCGTGTATGTACGTTGCTTGGATACTTCAGGCTCTTATACAGTTAATCTTTTATGCGCGAAATCACGTGTGGCTCCATTACGTAAAACTACAATACCTCGTCTAGAACTATGCGCCGCGGCCTTACTCACTGACTTAATTACAAAAATTCGAGATTCTGTGAGCATTCAATTCAGTTCTCATTATTTTTGGTCCGATTCAACGATTACGCTTTGTTGGATTAAATCACATCCGTCAAGATGGCAAACATTTGTCGCCAATAGAATTTCGAAAATTCAAACCAGTTCTAGTTCAAGGGATTGGCTTCATATAAAATCGCAGGATAACCCGGCCGATTTATTATCTCGTGGTACGACGCCGACAGCTCTTTCAAATTCATCTCTTTGGTGGCATGGTCCGTCTTGGCTATCAAAGGAAAACAGCGAGTGGCCTATCAATGATATGAATTCTTTGAGCACAGAGAACCTACCCGAATTGCGTAAAACTGTCACATTAGTTGCAAACGTAATTGAATCTGAGTTGTTTATGAAATTTTCTTCATTCTCTAAGCTCCAGCGAATCACTGCCTGGATTTTACGATTTGTAAGCAATTGTCGTAAAACACTCACGAATAAACAAATAGGCAAATTGAGTGTCGTAGAATTAAACAATTCACTTATAACACTGGTAAGACTCGCGCAAGACAAGGCATTCTCATTAGACATTAATACAATTAAAAAGGGCCAAACGCGTCCATTGAAATGTAGTTTGTCATCCCTCAATCCCTTTTTAGATACTAATAACGTATTACGGGTCGGTGGTCGAATCAAACAATCTAATTTTCAATTTAGTAAAAAACATCCAATTATTTTGCCAAAAAATCATTTACTAACTGACATGATCATTATACACGAGCACGTAAGATTGCTACATTGTGGTGCTCAAGCTGTTCTGTCTTCCCTGAGAGAACGCTTTTGGCCAATATCTGGGCGCAGCAGAATTAAAACATTACTACGCAATTGTGTACCTTGTTTTAAGGCGAATCCGCCCCAAAGTCAGTATCTAATGGGAAGCCTACCGGATTATAGAATCACGCCTACTAATATTTTTCAAAATTGTGGTATTGACTATGCCGGACCCTTTATGATAAAAAACAAAAATTCTCGGGGAAACAAAACCAGTAAGGCTTACATCTGTTTATTCATATGTATGACTACTAAAGCTGTGCATCTTGAATTGGTCAGCGCTCTTACTACCGAGGCTTTTTTATCATCCTTAAGGCGGTTTATCGCGCGTCGTGGTAAACCGGCGACTATATATTCAGATAATGGCACAAATTTCGTAGGGGCCGAAAGAGAATTACGGCAATTATTACACCTTGCGAATAGCGATTATGTTCAAACCTTTAGCACCAATGAGAATATTACTTGGCGTTTTACGCCGCCACGGTCACCTCATTTCGGAGGCTTGTGGGAAGCGGGAATTAAATCTACAAAAGGGCATTTAAAACGTATATTATGCAATGCATCATTAACATTTGAAGATTACTGTACAGTACTGACACAAGTAGAAGCAGTCCTAAATTCCCGTCCACTATCCCCGTTATCCGACGATCCCAACGATCTGAATCCATTGACACCCGGACACTTCCTGATTGGCAGATCTCTGACATCGTTGCCCGAACCTGATATAAAAGAAGTATCCGAAAATCGTCTGTCGCACTATCAACGGTTGCAAAAGTTAGTGCAACACTATTGGGTGCGATGGAACAAGGAATATATAAGTGAAATTCAAACGCGCTGTCGGTGGAAATATGACAAGGAGACGCTACTTAAGGTTGGTGCTCTGGTCATCGTTCGTGAGGACAATCTACCACCGTGCTACTGGAAGCTGGGCAGAATACTGGAGCTACATCCTGGAAAGGACGAAATTGTGCGCGTTGTCACGATAAAAACTGCTCACAGTGTGGTGAAACGTTCTGTGATGAAGGTGTGTGTGTTGCCGATACAAACAACTACATGAACACTAAATCACGACCAATTTCTGTATAATTTGATTAATATGTTTAGTTAAGCTCTGTATATATTTGTACATATCCTTGTTTTCATTCTCATCTATTTCTAGCTTACTTTGAAAGGTATTTCATACCATTCAAGGGGGCGGTATGTAAATATCATTTTACTTGTGTGTGTATACAATTTTTTACGCATTGAAAACTTTCTAATTTGAGGACATTTTTTCTATAATGCTAAGAATTTTTGCCGTTCTTAATTTGCCGTTAGGTCTTTCCAACCGGCTATTGTGAACATATTTTTACCGAGAGCGGCACAGAAAAATACATTTTTTAAATACACATGTTTCTGTAAATTTTTACATTTTGTATTTGTTCGGAGAATCGGCCTTTTTCCAGGTACGCGTCCGTGCTGCACTTTCTACAAATTCGTAGAAAGGCGCACCCCTAACAAGCGAACGACCGATGTTACTTGTTAAGTAGCTACTGGAAAAAGGATGAGTTCTTCGTTACATTTAAACCAAGCATCACGCCCTGTATATTAACAAAGTGTTCAATCGCCAGCACAGTTTATAATAAAATTAAGGTTGTATATAGTAGAAGTGCGTTTTATTTGTATAAGTCTCCCCACAGACTTACAACCTGTGGTTCTAAAATAAGTGCCAAACGCCAGCGCACAAACTACTTTACAATTACTATAAATGAACTAAATACTAACAATATTAGTATCTATATGAAATATGAACGATTATTCTTTACGTGTAAAAAATTATGGTTATGTTTTAGGTAAAATAAAATATAAACAAATACTCAAAATTGATGTTGATGGTTTCTCCAGGATGATCAATGGGAATTCAGGACTTTATAGGCAGGTAAAACGGGCTCAAAGGTGGTAGAAAAGGCTGGTATCGTTATAGTCGGGTTAAGCGTCCCCTCGAAACTGGATATTCTTTAATATGCGATTTGGCAGGTCCAGGTTTGGTTAAACTTCGTAAAACTATCTCTGGTGGATAGGAAACTTGTAGAATATATATTTTGGTGAGAATTCACTAGTTTATTTACTTTTTTTCACTTAATTTTAGCTTCATTAATTTTATATGAATTCGACGAGTTATATCCATTTTTTATTCACCCACACTCTTCTGTTTTTTTTTTTTGTTGATTTTCCAGGCTTTCTATTTTGAATGTTTATTTATATGTATATAATTACGTTAATTGATAAATCAAAATTATTATTACCAATCGTTTTGACATTTCATATAAATTGATAATTTAATTTTACAATTTATACAAATATATTTTGAATGTTAAATCTCCGTAAAATACCTTAATTACATTAGGGATTATTCCCGCCTTATCTGATTCAAAAATAAAGTACAGCTATGTCCATAATATGACATATAATTCCAATCAATTAAGTTAAATATCTTCGGTGACATAAATATGTAAATGAAAATAATTATAGTTATAGATTACAAGCAATACAATGAGTGTGTTATACAAATTTGATAAATTAAAAACGCGGTATTAACTTTATTGATTTGGCATGAGAAAAATGCAGTTCTGACAATGACTTATTCTAAAAATTAACAATTAATATCTTAACTCTATATTTTTGTTCTAGGCATCCCTTTATGTAGGCTTGAATCACTACAATATATATATATATATATATATATATATATGGTGGTTAATGATATGATTATCATTGACATTTCTTTTATATTTTATTATTGCTGAGTATAAGAGTTAATGGTTTTCCTAGCTTTCTCTTTGCCTTAGGTTTCTTTTAGCATTGTGAAGCATTTCGTTATGAATTTAGCGTTTGTATTTTGTGCTCCGTATGCGCATGTGCCTAAGATCGCGCGATCCCTTCTCTCCTTTTTTCAGAAATGAGCTTCCGTAAGTAAAACGTAGGGGTCCTACCTACCATCTTCTATTTAGTTACCCACGCCATCTCCACTAACTAAGCGCATATACAATAAATACAGGCTCCCATAGAATTTGTGTCATACGACTACCGGTTTCAATCGGATTTCGGCCATCTTCAGAACGCCATTGCTGCGCCTACACGCCGTAGGTAGCAAATACTTGTAGTTATCAGCGTTCACATTTTGTACGCTGTTTGGTTCTCCGTGCGGTGATTACGCTTAAATTTCTGTTCAAGTCTTGTCTGGTGTAGCTTTCGGATAGATGAATCTTTTAGTTTTTTCATATTAATTATGTTTGTAGTTGAGACTCTTTGGTCACGTTGTCATATTTAGTTTTACTGTACACTACACCACTCCATGTCATCCTTCAATATTAACTTATGTGAGTGTTCTTACGCCCAATACTTTTGCGTGATAAATCTCTTTGTTCGCTAGTATAAAATCATGCATTAACTCTCGCCGTATATTCTCTGTCCGTGTCTATTTGTATTGTGGTTTTTGATCGAAAAACGTACTAGTGATGCACAGTTCATTCAAGATGTAGAAGTCAAGCATATCCTCTACACTATCATTTATATCTGAATCGTTAAATTTTTGCATTATTACAGTGATCATTGAATTGTCGATAGGTCCATTAAAGTATCCAAATATCTTGATTGATTGGATATTCAGTAAACATAATTTATGTTAATATCAAAATGTATTTATTTACTCATAAACAGATGTGATAGAAATAAATAAATTTTAGGTTATCGTTTATCATAGACTAATGTACATCTGCCATCATGAGAGAAGAAATAAAAATATTAATTATTGTCGCAAATTATTAACAATTTAAATAAATAACTCAATAAATATTTTCTGAATTTGGCTAAATTTTTTGGAAATAAATAATTTACCAATGTATGTATGCAATAACATTCCTCGGAATATTCACGTTGAACACAGCTATGCCATAAATGTCTGCCCTTAAAATTCTGTGCAAATACCTACTTACATATCGAATGTGTAGGACCTAAAATTCAGATCAAGCACAGTCCTCTCTATCTATTTTCCACCTCTTTCCGTTCGGTCACCTCCTACTTACAACACGCTCCACTTTTGCTGCGCCGTTCGTATCGATGGAGGAGTTAATTAAATTTCAACTCACGTTTGTCAGAGTAGGCTTCTTGAAATTTAAGCGGCAGAAATCAGCGTCGTGAATTGCAAACATACACATACCTTGCTTAGAGAAATATATTCGGCTTGGGTAAGTGCCCCTAAAAGCGCGGTAATTACATTTAATTAGAGAAGTAGCAATTCCGGCCTTTCTTGACTGTTGTAATACAATAACAACAACAACAAAAAAGGAAGAATAAGTATGCAGTCTATTTATTTAGGTAAATATTTAACGATTATAGGCTCTTGTAACACTATATGATGTAATGTAAAATATATAGCCAATCGAGAATATCCAATAAATTGTATGATAATACGAATAAACTTAAAAATCCGTAGAATATTGTTGATAGATTCGCTGATTATTTGAACAATGTGCATAGATCTGCATAAAACAACATGGCACAGTGCTCCGCTTTAAGTATCTCTTCTTTGCTATACAATGGTGGCGGCAAATCAATAAGAAAACTAAAAGACAAAATGATGGTGCATTGTATAGCTTTTCGTTTCATGACTGCAGGCCTCTTTTAATAAATCCTTTAATAGCTTTATTTAATTTGGCCATAAAAAACCTTTCCTAAACACGGAATTTTAAAAATTTTGATAAAATTCTGAAGAAAGATTCTGCATCCAATAAAACTAATTATTAGTGACCGGACGCATCAGGCCGAAATTACGATGGACCATATAAATAGTCTATAACATCGATACGTACAACATGTAGTTATTGAATAGCACTATTCATTCGGCTAACCGCACATCTGATTCTTATCGTTGCATTACGATGAAATTACTTCAATATTATACTGAAATTCTTTCCTTCATGGGCGTATATAGAAGTGGGGTTTTTATCATTTATTTTATTTATTAGTTTATATTTCGTAAGATAAATAAACAACGGTGAGTTACTTCCTTTTTATCATTGTTTTAGCTGTTAATTACCATATTATGTAATATCGTGTCGCTGTGAATTTCGTTAAGTTTCAATAACCTACTCATACATTTTCGATTTTCATTAATTTAGGTCTAGAACATTGTTTAAGTGACTTTATCAGATATGATATGGAACAATGTCGAGAATGGCATCGTGAAACAATTGCGAGTAGGATTAAGGGTTATACTGAGTGTATATCCATCGCCAGTGATTCCGAAATTTATTGCAAAGTCTGTAAAGTATCGTTAAAATATTCCAAGAAATACACAGAAGTTAGACCCGTTGGAATTTGACAATCTTAACGAAGAACTCTGTGAAACTTTAATGACGGCAAATATTCCATTAAATAAAATTAATAATCCCACTTTCAAAACATTTCTCAAAAAATATGCTGATCGAAATGTTCCTGATGAAACCATCTTACGCAAATATTATGTTTCTAAGTGCTGCGCATCCGTCAAATCAGTACCTACGGATAATTGCCGACGAAGCTGTCTATATATTAAGACGCTGTGTGGTAAATGTTCTAGCTGGTGTACTACATCCAACTATTCCATATAACTCATATCTAATAGCAAGTTATAAATACACTTGATGCGGAAACATTAGCTAAAACTATTTACGAGAATATGCACCAAATGCTTCATTCGGACGACAGGTAAAAAGAAAAAGTACTTTTATTTGTCAGTGACAGTGCTGCATATAAGTTGAAAACAGGCAGACTATTAAAGGAAACATATCCTGATATGCTGCATATTACTTGTGCAGCACATGCTCTCCACAGAATCTGTGAATATATCAGAGAAACCTTTCCGGAAGTTGATAGACTTGTAAAAAAAGTTTTCAGAAAAGGACCATTGAGTAGCTCTTTACAGAAAAAACTTCCATCTTTGTCACTACCTCCCTCTCCAGTAATAACTAGATGTGGAGCATGGTTGGAAGCTACTAGTTTTCATTCAGAGAATTTCGATAGTTTACAAATGCAAGGAGTGCAAGGAACGAATACAAATTCCAAATTTAAAAAAATCAGTTGTACTTTCTTTAGACACTTTGGAAATTTGCCAAAATTAATCACTTATTTTGAAAATCAAAATCTCAAATTAAATGATGGATTAGCCATATTAGATGTGACTATTGATAATTTGAAAAATATTCCAAATTACTTCGGATGTGGCTCTCGGCAAAAGTTTTTAATAGAATTCCAGATTTAATAACATTGCGTCAATTGTGTATTGGAGCAATGCCTCAAATCTGCTAAATACGCTGAAATAAAAAAATATTTCCAGTATGCATCTATAACCAGATGCGTGTAGAATGGACGTTTTCTATTTACAACCATGTATTTCATTCAAGGCAAATAAATTTTGCAGAAGAGAACCTTGAGAAACTATTGCTAGTTAATATTTACTCCTTTACTCAACTTGAACTACAAAATGAACAAATAAAAATTTATTTCGTATTTTGTAGATCAAAATTTGTTTTTCAATTAAATAAATAAAATTAGAAACTCTTTAAAAATACAAATTTTCAATAGCACGCCCGTGAGTAATGAGTCATCGGCCTCTCGTGTCCGGTTCCTATTTATAAGCGCACATTTTACTGATTTTTGGGCACAAAATTTATTTAAAATATCAGAATTATGTTTGACCTGATGTTGCTGCATTTAAGTAAGGGCTAATACTGCATACAACATCAAGACCGAGAAAATGCAAGTCCTAACTTGTGTGAAACATTTATGCGTCATAGGACGTTTTGTGCTTAACAATTTTCACCAGAGTCCAATGTGCCATGGTACATGGGTTAATCCTATGAAGGACATATGTAGATGAGTAGTGAAATAGTGTATGGACATGGAACGTGTTAAATCCTTTCACTAAAGAAAATACTAACATACATAATAAATAATTTTTTTACTTTTATAAATACAGTCTAAATTAAATTAGTAATAGCGCAAAATATTCATTTTATGTTTGCTATTTGAGGTCGCGGAGCTAAGAAGGTTGAGAATCAATGGCTTAGATCATGTCTTCATATGTTCATAAACATTTGCTACGGTATTTAATACCGCTTACATAGAAAAGAAAAAAAGAAGAGGGAAAAAAGGTTTCGGGCGCTACCCGCTCCTTCCAACGTCTAGCGACACACCCAGCTCCTAAAACAGCCTCGGTCCAGGTGTGGGAGACCCAGAGGTACTAAAAAAAAAGGTGGTAGAGCACGCCACCGAATTTGGAACCGCTAGACGCCGCAAATAATTGCAAGCCACGCGGCGGGTAAATGGCGCACCAAACCATCCGGAACGAAATCAAAAGAAAGAGAAGTTTCGAATTCAACTAAGACTACGCTTTATTTAAATTGCAACTAATAAAAAAAGCTGAAAAAAGCAAAATAAGATAACAAAAGCAATATCTAATATAACTCTAAATCTTGTCAGAAGCGATGTCTATAAAAAATGCAAATATGTAGAAAATAAATCACAAGCTATATACAATACCCAGAATACTATTAAACTATTGAAGTGTCAAAATAAGTATTTATCTGGTTCACATTTATAAATACCAAATTATCAACCCGATCTATAGGGCAGACAAAGTTGAATATCGGGAATAAAGTAAACAAATGTTGGCGGTTTTATAATATTAAGAAAAAAAAGGAATGAATGAATATAATTAATTAAATTGACAAATAATATAAAAAATATGAATCTTAATTTTTAAATTACAAATTAAAAAAAGCTGGAGAACTAAATTTTATTTTTAACATGTAGATATAAGAAACACATATCCTTCAACGAATAGATCGTGATATATTTAATGCAAAAGTTGTTTTTTGTTAAAGAGTAACATGTGTGTAATTATATTGTACTCTTGAAATAAATTTAATCGTTTAACTATACAAACCAAACGAAAAGGAATAATCAGTGATGTTTTTAAATTAATTAAATAAAATTGATATGATGCTTAAAATTACGTAGTAACAAAAGGTAAAGAAAAATAATATCTAAATCTGAATAGTTCAACACGTATAAATTGACTGAATATTAGTTACTAGCTAAATTATGATTTTGATCTTATTAATTACGTACGTGTAAAAAAAAAGAACTTAAATTAACTGAAAGTGATATAGATAAATATGAGATTGATAAGTCAATCAAACAAAATAGAAAAACTCTTAGCTTGATTGCCCGTCTCCGTAGTGGGTAATTAGCTTTGATTGCTCTTTGTTCTTGGTTTCAAGTCCATGCAGAATTTGTAGGGTAGGCCGGGAAAAAAAAGCAATGTAGATATTTCAACGAACTGGGTTATGACAGTCGTCCATACCATAAAACCATCAATTGTAAGGATGCAAAAAAACGAATAACAATTAAATGAAATAAATGAATTTCAAGATTACGTACCAGAATACTCCTAATTTTTTTTTAACACAACGAAAATATATCGTTAGTGAGAAATGAATTCCGCTCTCTACACCGTAAAAAATCCCTTATTCGGGTAATTGATACTTTTAATTAAATTCGTGATACTTAATTATTTCCTTGTAGTCAGGAGGGCTATAAAAACGATACTCTTCATTAAGAGATAATTAAAGCCCTATAAATAAGCGACCAGGATGATGAACAAGAGCGGTGCCACAACTGATCGGTATCGGTGTTAGTCTACATCTCCCCGACAGATATCTCCACTCGATAATCGAAGTGGCAAGAAAGTCACGAAAAAAACTATTACGCAATCATTTTTGCACATATACGAACGTAAGCAGATGCACTTACAGGTATGTTCACAATAAATAGAACAGAATAAAATAAAGAAACGCGCTAATTTGCGACACATAAATGATCGTTTACGTACACATAACACATTAAGTCGAAATCTATTTTAACATACACAAAATACATACGCTAACATAGTGTCATGGATTTTTCCCCGAAGAAAAATTAAGAAATATTGAAAGACTATTTATAATCATGTACATGTCATTCCAGGATAATAATTAGAGATTTTTTATATTTAATTTAAAATTTGATTATAATGTGTATTTTTGTCCACGACTGTAGGTTGTCCGAACGTTGTCTTGGACTGGGCAGTTCGACCGTTGCCGGTTGCAGATCCACCGTAGTCGGTCTTTTGATTTATATTTTATGCATGGAGATATTTCATTTCCGAGAAGGAGATTCAGAGATTTCTCATCTTTTAGATAGATAGGTCGAGTTAATTTTTTTGAATAAGGACCTCCTCTTTATTCAGAGTATTAGAGTTAATTTCGGTTTGTGTTTTTTAGTTGTGATCTCTGATGTGTTTACTGTAATTTTCGATTTATTACGAGTTTTGGATACTTGTAAATTTTGATTTTGTGCGACCTATCTGAAATCTCTCTTTAAGTATATTTTTTTTGAGTGATGTACGGCGACCACATTAATTAATGTACGTGTGCATTTGCAAGTATATTTATATTTATATTTATTTCTTTAAGATATTTGTATATGATATGAGCTCGTAAATTCATTAATTTTTATTTAAAATATATATTTATAGTCAGGAAAATTTTCAATATTACAGTTTTTTTGCTAGTTTTTGCTTTCTTTGGTTGTAGTTGTATGAAGGTCAGGGTATTTGGAGGGAAAGTTGATCATGTTATTCAGCGCATGATCTGATCATTTGAGTTGCGCGCTGACAATTATTTTTCTGTCTGAAGTTTGAGGTTTGGGGTAACTTAATTAATTAAATTTGAAAGTTTTGCTAACTATTTAATTAGGTTAGGTTTATTCGCGGTCAATTGAGGTTTTTTCCTTGTATGCGAGTAAATATTCATGAAAGTTTTCCTCAGTCTATTGCATTTGTGTTGCATAGGACACTCTTAATACTTTGTTAAGAGAGTTTTTTTTTATTTTTATTTTTTGATTAAATGTTGTGTTGTTAATGTGACTATTATTTCTAATACCTTTTTATTTAACACATACCCCTTTGTGGGTAACCTGAAGATACAAGAGCTCCTGAAAGGCTGAACCGTCTTGAGTTAAACCGAGCAAGCTGTTGTGTATTGTGGGCCAATTCAAATCATTAATCAACACCACAATTCATAGCAATACGTTAAAAATCGCTACCGGTTCGTTGTAGACGAAAAATTCATTCAGAAATTTCAGTTTATTTAATTTAATTTAATGTACATTTTAAAATGGCAGCCATACTTCTTGCACTCTGCATTTGCAAACCTATTGACAATATCTACAGGACCAATAAATTCGTTGTCACCTAACAAGAATTTGAATAGATTTTCGTTTCTTATTTAAAAATATCCACAAATTAGAAAGATTAGCAATAATATCATTTTCTATGAAAAATAGACTATGTACGTCTTCTCTCTTTGGAATTTGGCTAGTTTTTTTGTGTAATATATAAACTTATAACTTAGATTGCACATGCTGAATTAATTATTGTATTTGCAAGAAAGAATATACATATTTAATAATCTCATTACATTTCCTTTATATTTAATGCGACCTTAATATAATATAAGCGCAAGTCCAATTACGAAAGGAACTGCGCTTTCTCAGCCCAAAGCAGTAAACCAGGAATGCGTCAAAACTTTGAAAAGATTTACGTAGCGTTCTCTACTGCCGCATAAAAACGTCATAAAAAGAACATAATGTGGACACGGTATATAAGTTTACGATATATTCCGTCCCTCTGCATTACGTCGCACTATAAATAATACGATATGCAGATAAAAAGGACCTCGACGTTGAATCACAGGATAAAATGCCTTAATCTGAGAAATGGTCGGCTAAGCGGTTGTAAATAAACTTCGGGATAATGTTTTCTCATTTATTTTGTACGTCCGTACGCCTAAAGTACCCTATTACATGAAAGAAAATGGAGAGGTAGAACTTGAAATAAGGGAAAACTGGTTTGCTTCTTAGTTTCGATGGTCGTAATTAAATGATAAAAATGTACATTAAGTAAAGTTTTACAATTTAGTTTGCAGTCTGTATTTCACTAACTAAGATAAGGATTTTCTTCGATAATATGGGTACTTCGAAATATTTTGGGGAATTATTAGCGTACTTCGAAACTAATAGCTTGGGAATTACAGTAGCTTGAACTTGTCTAGAAACGGAATCGAATTGTTCGTGCCGCACAATAATTTCCTTGTTCCTTGGACGACTCGTGTTTTAATATTTAGAAATCTTCTCTAAAATGTTTCTATTATGCCGGGTTTTTCTTTTATCCTTACTAGAGAACGGACACGCTTACCACCCAGTGCAGTACTGGCGAAAGGCTGTATTTCTAAAATATTTAATTTTATTTATATAATTGGAAAACAAACGGGTGGTCATCTATAAAATTACGAAATACATATTGCTATAGATTTTTCCTTGGACAAGAAAGGAAAAATGATTGAACAATGTTGAACTCTATATGAAGGACATTTTTAAAAAAATTAGCTATTTCAGTTGTATATTTATTTATTTCAGACGGGGATCGTTATATATATATATATTATTTTATAAGTAAAATAAATTTTATAATGTATGAAATTATGATTAGCCCTCGTATATTTAGGTTGACCAGAGGATTGAACTTGCCGCTTTTCCGGATATTGTATTGGTTAAAATGTGTTGTCTGTATATATTTTGATTTTATAGATAGTAGGGATGGACAAGCGGATGTTGAAATTTCATTTTTGAATTAGAGATATCTTGACGGTTAAAGTGATCGGTTTATGAAAGAATAAAATTCTCAATTTTATTCTTTGTTTTATAAAATCGGGTTGAATTTTGTTTATGCATTTATTGTAAGGTGCATGAAAATCTTAATTCGTTTTATGCGAGTGTTTTAATGTTTATTGAATTTTTTTTTGTGAAAAAGATATCTCTCGTGCATTTTATAAATTGTACATGGATCTATGTAAGTTGATAAAAATATTTTGTTTATATATTTGATATCATGATTATTTTCATTATTATAATTTCATGTATTTATTGTAATAATTTATATTTGAAAGTAGTATATGGGTATTAGAGAAAGTTGTCATGTTTTTTGTAAGGGAAGTTTTTTCTTAAAATAATATTTCGAGAACATTTTTGAATTCAAGGTTGGAGTTTTCTTTAGTGGGGTTTGACCTTGTTGTGTTATTTTGGCGCATGACAAAATTTCAATATTCGTGAGTTTTGAAAACTTATTTGTTTTTGACATTTGTTTGAAGGGGTCAAAGTAGAGGTTAAACTTGACAAATTTCACTAGTATTTATTAGTTTTATGTTTGATCAAGATTCACAAGAGGTTTTTCTCTGTGTGCGAGTCATTATTCACAAAGAGTGTTTCCTCATTGCTACTGTTTGATGATGCTTTAGCACCCTATACACTTTGTAGAGGGATTTTTTTTTATTTTTTTAAAATAAACTAACAAAGGAACTGATTAGATTTTTATTTGTGTTTATTGTTTTATTCTGAAAAAAAAAAAAACTTGAACCTGATCCATGTGGAACGATTCATGAGATGGGAGATCGTGGATTCTACTAGACTGAATAGTCGGCAATATAAGCTGTAGTGTGAATAAAAAAATTAATAAGCAATTTAAAAGCAAATTCCACTGCAATATGTATTTGTTGAAAAGTTGTATTTTTTAAGTTTTTAATTTTATTTCTATAATTGGAACATTTTTATTTGTTCATTTTGTCGTTCAAGTTGAGTAAAGGAGTATTAATATTGACTAGCAATAGTTTCTCAAGGTTTTCTTCTGTCAATTTTGTTCTCTTTGAATTAAGTACATCCTTATAAATAGAAAACGTCCTTTCTACATCGCAACTGGTTATAGGTGCATACTGGAAATATTCTTTTATTTCTTCATATTTAGCGATTAGTGATTAGTTTTGGCAATTTTCCAAAGCGTTCGTGAAGAAAGTACAACTGATTTTTTAAATTTGGGATTTGTGTGAGCTCTTTGCACTCACCAAAACTTCTAGCATCCTCCTTTAGCAGTGTTACGAAATGTTTTAGACTATCGAAATTCTCAGCATAATAACTAGTAGCTTCCAGCCATGTTCCCCATCTAGTTATTACTGGAGTGGGAGGCAGTGACAGAGATGGAAATTTTTCCCTGAAAAGAGCTACTCTCAATGGTGCTTTTCTGAAAACTTTCTTAAAAGCTGATACAAGTCTATCAATTTCCGGAAAAGTGTCTCTGATATATTCACAGATTCTGTGAAGAGCATGTGCTACACAAGTAATATGCAGCATATTAGGACATGTTTTCTTCAATAGTCTGCCTGTTTTTAACATATACGCAGCACTATCACTGACAAATAAAAGTATTTTTTCTTTGTATGTGGCGTCCGAATGAAGCATTTTTTGCATATTCTCCTTAATGGTTACAGCAACTGTTTCCGCATCAACTCTATTTATAGCACTTGTTGCTATTACATATGAGTTATAGGGAATAGTTGGATGTAGTACACCAGCTACAACATTTACCACACAGCGTCCTAACATATCCACCGTTTCGTCGATGCTTATCCATATGTATTGATTTCAAAGATGGCTTCTAATGCGTTCTACTGTTCTCGTATAGCACCTAGAAACATAATATTTGCGTAAAGTTGATACATCAGGAACACTTCGACCTGTATATTTTTTCGGAAATATTTTTAAAGTGGGATTGCTAAGTTTATTTAATGGAATATTAGCCGCCATAAAAGTTTTACATATTTCAGATGTGTTTGCGATCCTAAGTGACGAATTCTTGACGATATTTTACGGATTTTGTAATAAATTTCGGAATCACTGACAATGGACATACAATCAGTATGACCGTCAATCCAACTCGCCATTGTTTTACAATGCCGTTCTCGACATTCTTCCATATCATGTCCGAAAAAGTAACTTAAACAATGCTCTAGATCTAAATAAATGAAAACTAAAAATGTGTGCGTAAGTTATTGAAACTGAACGAAATTCAATGCACACTCTTACGTCGAAATAATTGGTAGAAATAGATTCAATTAAACGATATTAAAAAGGATCTATCACAAAAATTACGATGTTATTAACAGTTAAAACTATGAAAACAAGAAACTTACTCAAAGCACTTTATTCATCTTAAGAAATATAAACTAATAAATAAAATTCATTATAAAAACCCCGCTTCTATCTACGCTCATGAAAACACTTAAAAAAACACTATATTCTCCGGCTATATATTCTCTGGCTTGTCCATTGTTATCGCGGCGAGACCAGGTGTCCGAGTAAGTCAAACAAATACTTCATTGAATTACGCCGGTATGTATTGAGCGACGTTATACACAATTCCAATTGCCGATTGCGTTTTATGGAAATTGCGTCCGTTCTCTAATCATTACACACAGGTTACATTACTCTATCAACTAACGTAATCGTTCTTGTTCGCGTTCAGGAATCCATACTTCAAGGAGTTTTGTTTGTAGCGAAGAAATGAACCTCTATAAAAATTATTTACTCACCTTTCGCTAAAGACCAAGTTAAATATTATTACGAAAACATTAGTAAAACACTGTTTTACTCGTTGCGGACTGGCAGTCCGCAATTAACACTGTGAAGCGTATGACAGTACTTACTGTACTAGACACTGTAAGGTTATGAAGACTATTATGTCTTTAAAAGGTACATGCGCAGAGAATCTGCGCATATGCATGTTACGCAAAAATTACAAATAATAATTTGATGCAAACTGACAGTCCGCTCGCGAGTAGCGGAAGGTTAAAAGGATTATAGGCGAATAACAAGCACAGAATTCAGTAACCAGTTTGAAGCGGTCAGAAATATCAGAGTTTTTGCTGTAACTGTAAAAAGAAGATTGAAGCAAATAAAGTTGAATAGTAGGAGGCCTACAGTTGTACCATTACTTACCGCAGCACACAGAGTACAACGTTTGAGATTTGCCAGAAATCATGTAGATTGGAAAGTCGAAGATTGGAAGCAAGTTTTATTTTCGGACGAGACTATAGTAAGTTTTAAATTACCGATGGTCGCAAAAGAGCATGGCGAAGTACTGAAAAAAGATATCAAAACTGCATAATATCTTAAAGGGTGCTGTTTGGTGGTAGATCACGAATGTTCTGAGGAGCTATTTGCTTTGACTGCTGCACAGAGTTAATCCCTATTCGCCAAAGGGCAATGACTGCTGAATACTACATCGAGAACATTATTTATAAGAAGCGATTTCTTTTTTATGCAGGATAATGTAAGGCCTCACATCGTTAAACAAGTTTTGGATTACTTACAAGAGGATATGGACTGGCCACCACAAAGGCCAGATTTAAATCCAATAGAGCACGTATGGGATACCCTAAAAATATCGGTACGGCGATATTTACCAGCTCCTATTAACCTACAGAAATTAATTAAAATAAGCTCTTCTTTTGAAGTGGGAAAAAAAATTATAGTGAGTTTATCGCGAGTTATCAGTGTCACGTATTATTAACTTTCATTCTTTATTTCATTTTTGTTTATTTTTAGAATTTTTTAAGATTTCTAATAATATCGTTTTGTTTCTGAATTTGTAATAGTATATAATTTATATTTTTTTTCATAAGTTTCAAAAGTTTTTTTTTACGAGTAAAATATTCTAGAAGGTTAGAAATTGGTGGGAAAAATTTATTTGTTTCATGTTAATTGTGCGCATGATTTAAAAATCTTGGTTGCGTGTGAAAACAGATAGTTTTCTGTTTGACGTTTAAATAATTGGGGTAAAGTAATTTGATAAAGTCTGACAGTTTTTCTAAATATTTAATTAATAATTTGCTCGCGGTCATTTATAGTGAGGTTTTTTCTCTTCTACTGTCATTTGTATCAAAGTTTTCCTCACAATCTGTCTCATATTAGATGTTTCAGTACGGCTTTATATTTGATAGAGTCTAATTTTTTTTTTATTTTTTTTTCATTAAAAATTTATGGGGGGAATTTTTGTTTGTCTTTTCTAATACCTTTTGTTTTATTATTGTGCTACGTACCCTATGAGGGTAAACCTTGAAGATTAGAGAGCTCCTGGAAGGCATATCCGATTTGAGTGAAGCTGGGCAAGTTACTGTATACTGTGAGCCAAATCTAAATAAGTAATCAACATCACAATTCACTGCAATATGTTATATGGCCATCACCCACATCTCTGCAGAGATAAATTCCTTTTTTAAGCGAACTAAGAACGTTTTAAAGAATTTCTGGTTTATTACTGATTTCTTCAATCTTGTTAGTGATCCTTTGTTTTAAATCGTAAAGATCAACAACAGGTGTTTTAAAAATCGAATTCTTTAAATATGGCCATAAACAGAAATCATATTGTGCTAAGTCACAAGATTGTGATGGCCAGATAGTATCTGTATTCAGGCTAATGATGCGATCTCCAAAAAATTCCTGCATGAAAGCAATATTTGCATTGGTAGTACCTATAGGGACTACCAATAGGAACATGAGATATTTAAAAGTAGATGCCTTCATTTTGTAAATGTGTTTGACAACAGACAGTAGGCATTTTAGTTAGTAAAGTTAACCTTTTAATCATGACGAAGTATACGCCACAACAACGTTTGCAAATTGTAAAAATTTATTACAAAAGTGCGTAATTAGTTCGAGTTACGTACAGAGTAATACGCCATATTTTTGGCCCTCATAATAGACCTAGTGAACAAGCTATTCGTGAAATTATTAATCGTTTCGAAACAAACTTTTACTTTGCTCAACCAAAAACCACGGGTTTTTGTAAGAATCGCTCGCTCGTAGCAAAAATGATATCGCTGCTGTGAAAGCCAGTTTAGCCGAAAACTCGAATTGGTCGGTGTTGCGTCGTTCTCGGGCATTGGGACCTTCTGCAATGACAGCGTGGCGTATTTTACGTAAGAATTTAAGACTACACCATTACAAAATTGTTCTCACACAAGAATTGAAGCCGGCTGACTATCGCATGCGTCATGTGTTCTCAGATTGGGTATTGAAGCAGCTGGAAAATCATGTATAGCGATGAGGCTTATTTTTGGATGAATCGGTATATTAATAAGCAAAATATGCGCTATTGGGTAGCCGAAAACCCACAAGTGATTAATGATAAATATCTTCATCCACAGAAAGTGACTGTTTGGTGCGGCTTGTGGTCTCGAGGTATTATTGGACTATATTTTTTTTTCAAAATGAGGGAGGAAATTGTAATGGTACGCATTTACGACCATCTTATTTTTCAAATTAAATATCAGTTTGATATAATTTTATTAATATCTAAAGTCAATTTATATAAAATATGTAATAAAATTCTAACTATATTAATTCTTTTCCAGCCATTAGATATTATTGTGAAACACATTTCGCAATGTATATTAAATTCACATTTCAATCAGAGATCTTTTCATACAAATTACATAATAGAATGACATCATTTTCTGTATTTGAAATTCTATAGTCAGTCATGTGTAAACTCGAATAGATATAACATTGTATTTAGGATAAATGCAAGGCATTTATCATATATGCGAATCAATAGTGTTACTATATTACGTCATCCGAATTCCGAGAACGGTCGAAACATCCGAAGAAAGCTAGGGGACTCACCGAGATCGAAAGTCGCTGCATCGTTTCTAGAAGAAAGGAATGAGAAAACTTAGCCTTGAGTAGTGAAGCAAGTCACTCATGCGGACCCCATAACGTGATAATAAAGATAGGGTTTACCGCAATATAAGTATATACGTCCTTAAGTAACGAGAAGTACAAAGCGTGGCAAAGTTATTTCACGCATATAAGTAAAATAACTCATTCGACACATAAAATTCCACGTTTGGTACATGAAGGCCTTTGTTTGGGGTTCCAGGCACCTTGAGGCGCGAGGAAAAGGTCGGACTTAGTGTTAAAGTGCGTTAGCTACTAAGAAAGCGATTTTGTGAAGTGATATGGCAGTTGCGTCTTGATATCAAGGTTAGTTATTACTATTACTTTTTATAAAGATCTGATCAGACAAAACAGTTTAAAAATGCATGAATAATTTATGTCCTATATGTATGTATAGTTTCTAATTACCACAGAGAATGGGGAGGGAATCAGGATTGGATCTGTGTGGCTCACTGTTACCAGGGGTGTACCACAGGGATCCGTGCTGGGGCCTCTTTTGTTTTTAATTTACATAAATGGGTAACCACTAGTATTTAATTAACCTATGACCTTATTTGCGGATGATGTTTCATTGGAAATAATATCAACGGAAGCAAACGTCTTGAGGGAAACCATTGCACAGGGATTGTCCTCTGTGAGCGCATGGTTCACAGCTAATGAACTTAAACTGAATGTGGGCAAGACCCAAATCATCTATTTCGCTGTTTCTCAGCGGGAAGATCTTGTTGTAAACTTTGGAGACGGTGTACTAACCTTGTCGTCCGAAGTAATGTTTCTCAGGCATCTATTTCGGAGGATTTCTCCATTTCACTATGCCATTAGGGTTATCGCCGGCTCAGTAAACGGTGAAGCCAGTTTGTGTGCATCCGAGCTTACGTAAAATCGCGGTTGCGGTATGGTTTAGCCTTCTGGGGGAACAGTGTGGATGTGGAAAGACTTTTATTCTACAGAAGAAATGTCTTCGTGCAGTTTTTAAATTGGGATTTACTGACTCGTGCCGAGAAATATTTGGAACAAGAAAAATACATACGCTTACCGGTCTCAACATTCTGAAGAGTACTTTGTGTGTAAGAAGGGGTATGAGCAGTGCGTTTGGCAGGTATGTCTTAAATCACAAGTACAGTACTCGCGGGACGGAAAGTGTCTATTTTGCGGTGCCACAAACAACTCTGACCAGGGTACAAAAGAACGCAACTAGTCAGGTCTTAAATATTTATAATCATATCCCAAAGTACATTAAGGGCTTGAGCAAGGAAAAGTGCCTCAAAAAAACATTAGAAATTTTTTTATATATACAATCTTACTATTCTTTGGATGAATTCTTTCAAAAAAAATTTATTGTGTTGTCTATGTCACGCTTTATTTTGTTTTTATATATTTACATGTACTTGTATACATATGCTTGACGAGTTCTATACACTTGTATAATTTTGAACAAATAAATATATTATTATTATTATCTCCTCTGCTGATCATTAAATACATAAGCCATTGTTTTATGATAAATTTGTAAGAATAATCGAAAATATTCGCAGATCGTCAATTTAATCAATGACAGATGACATTTCACAAACTACGTATGAATTATACTCTGACATGGCTGCTATAGTTATCTTTCTTGTTCATTGTCTACTTGAAAAACTTTCTTTTAGCTCACATATCACAATAAGAAATGATACTATAAAATTTAAGATTAAATTCTAAATGAAATTATTTAAAGTTCTAATGAATAAAGCCAAGATATATTTTTAAAAGAGAATATAAATGGTAATAATTAAATCAAATTTATGATAATTCTCAGCGATTAGTATAATAAATTACATCAACGATTTTAAACAACGTTTAACGTGTTTCCGCCTGCCGGAAAAAGCACAGGTTCAATATCTGATGCGAAAAACACATAGAAATAAAATGTCGGAAATCATTTAGTATAAAGGTCACTCATCACTACTCATCAGTGTTAATGGAGTATAATACTTGTTTTTTAACTTGCAATTTAAATTTCCCATTAAGTTCACCAAATATCATATGCATAGCTAGTATAAATTTAATTTTCCGTTTCACTTCATTAATTAATGGACATTGTAATATATTAGGCGCCAGCAAATTGAATGAGAAGAATGTGTTTACATAATTCCAGCTTTCCCATATTTGCAATTAAATTTAGGTATTTATATTCGGCGAAAATTTAACTTCAACTCGTACTAATATTCTAGAAACGTATTTATGATTTTCCACAAAGAAACCTACTTTAATTCTGTCTCCGGTAAGTAAAATTTAGTGTATAATTTACCCTTTCTCAATATATACCTAGCTGCGACATATGAAGCGACGAGAACTGCTTATTTCAGCAAATTTCAGGTTTGAGTCTCTAAGGGAATTATGTTCTGGGGGTTTCATGCAAAACCAAAGCAGTGTTTAAAATATAAAAAGATTATATCGGAGACTTAAGTAGAGTTTCCGGAAGAACCAGGTACAGAAACCTCTTCAGATACGACAATACCATCCTTTTTCATACTTTTCTGTCTCGATTTTATCAATAAAAAGCAAATAAATTTTACTAAAAATAAAGACATTCACTATTGTAACACGACAAATAGAAGAATCATCATCATTCCTTTTCATAGGATAAATAAAATGCAATTAAGCACGAATCAATTGGGTATTAAGTTATATAATAAAATGCCCAGCAAAATAAAAGACCTACATTACCGAAAATTTCATCCTGTAATAAAGAAATGGTTTGTGCACTGTTGAAGAATATTTTACTTCTGATTTTTTCTGTGTTGCCTTAAGCGACTATGTAATTTGTGTCTTTATTTACTAGCTGGCCAGGCGACGTACTGCTGCCTTAAATCCATTTTTTTTGTTTTAATGTTTTGAATTGAACGTTGTGTTTGTCCTTTAAAAATCGCGTTCGGTAATAGATGGCGTTGTTTGTTGTCTGTTTCCAACGTATGCCGTTTGACATTGAGACTTGACAGCTAAAACGCGTGTTAATTAATTGTTTTGGCTAATCTGATTGTGACAGCCGGCTAAAGTGTCGCTTGATTGTTTTGATTCCGAAATAATTGTTTGTTTCGTGTAAATTGGAGGTAAATATGTTTTGATAGTTTTGTTAAGCATTGGTTATGAATTTTGGTTTTGTTTATCAGTACCCAATAGCTTTTTGGTTAAGCCATTCCACGCTATAGTTGATCGTGCAAAGCATCCTGATGCTAGCTTTATTTTCATTGTGACTTTTCTTTTTTTTTTTGAAAACATTTCGGTTACTACATAACTAACAAGCCATTAAAATAAATAAGAAAATCCAACAATACAAGCGTGAGTGTTTGTCGAAAATATGCCCTACGTGAAATTGACATATAAAATTGCCATTCAAAAAGTAATTTTGATTTTTCACGATTTTCTGAAAATGTTTCTCAATTTTCCCAAAATTCCAATTGACAAAAACAAAAACGACAAAACCAAAAAAGAAGCAAATCTGTCTATCCGATCGCGAGTTATAGCCCGAAGTGTATTTCCCAAGCAAATCTCCGATTTTGGTTTTTAATGGTTTTTCAAAATTTTTGATCAATTTTACCACAATATCTTTCCTAAAAATCCGTCGCGGATTATTTCGAACACAATGATCAATGAATCACGCAAATTTGGCAAGCGGCTATCGAGTAATGTTTTGTAGAGAAGTGTTTTGTCACTTCCGTAGTAAAGACATGTGGGTGAAAAAGGTCAAGTTGAAATTTTACAGTTCTCGTTGTTTGTTTAAGTTTATAATGTCCATCTGTTATTTGTAAGATGCTAGTGATAATCATTTGTAAATTATTTAAATTTATTATTTAAAAATGCATATATTTAAAACGATCTTACATGTTTCGGCAAATGATGCCTTTCTCAAAGAATTTAAAATGTATACTTTAAATTCTTTGAGAAAGGCATCATTTGCCGAAACATGTAAGATTGTTTTAAATATATGCATTTTTAAGTAAAATCAGACC
This sequence comes from Melolontha melolontha, assembly GCA_935421215.2. Taxonomy (NCBI): domain Eukaryota; kingdom Metazoa; phylum Arthropoda; class Insecta; order Coleoptera; family Scarabaeidae; genus Melolontha; species Melolontha melolontha. The sequence goes on from OW285239.1 coordinate 52,302,196, forward strand.
TTAAATCGCGAACTTATTAAATCTATAGATTATAGATGATCCGTAATATTTGTCTATCTTTTCTTACTATGTCCGTTGTTTTGTATTGCTTTAGACGGGGTTTGGCCATTTTATGTGGCGCATCGCTCTATTTACTTGTGTAAATAGAAAATAGTATAATTTTTGTCCTGTATACCAGCAGACCTACTGCAGTTGCCCAATGTGTGTGAAAGTTTGCAGCATTTATTTACAAGATGACGTCGTATCCAACGGAAGTGCTTGTTGGGCATTTCATTATATAATTTAATGCCCAAATTATTCGTGCTCAATTGCATTTTATTTATCCTATGAAAAGGAATTATGCTGTTTCTTCCATTTCTTGTGACACAACAGTGAATGTCTTTATTTTTAGTAAAATTTATTTGCTTTTTATTGATATAATCAAGACACGAAAGTATGAAAAGGGATGGTATTGTCGTATCTGAATAGGTTTCTGTACCTGGTTCTTCCGGAAACTGTACTTAAGTCTCCGATACAATCTTTTTATATTTTAGACACTGCTTTGGTTTTGCATGAAACCCCCACAACATAATTCCCTTAGACGCTCGAACCTGAAATTTTCTGAAATAAACAGTTCTCGTCGCTTCATAAGTCGCTATTTATTGAGCAAGGGTAAATTATACACTAAATTTTACCTTACCGGCGACAGGTTTCTTTGTGAAAAATCACATATACGTTTCTAGAATATTAGTACGAGTAGAAGTTAAATTTTCGCCGAATATAAATACCAAAATTTAATTGCCAATACGGAAAAGCTGAAATTATGTAAACACGTTCTCCTCATTCAATTTGCTGGCGCCTAATATATCACAATTTCCATTAATTAATGAAGTGAAACTGAAAATTAAATTTATACTAGCTATTATTAAAATGGGGAATCGCTTACAGATACGGGAAGACACTTGCGTACTCTATTTGCGAAAAATAACGCACCAACGCACAAAACATCATAAAAATGTAAAGAAAAAAGAACTGAATAGGGGTCAAAGCTATTGTATGCTTATGTCATTGTAATGTGAGTCATGTAATAACGTCATCCGCCATACGTGACAACACATTCGAGATCCGCCTAGAAAGACAACAGAAGAATCTAGAAAATGCAAACCGGACCATACATATACCGTTCGGAAGGAATAGCATTCATTAAACGAGTAATCGCTGTCGGGTTGTTATTGTGATATAAATGTGAAACAAATATTATTACTATTAGTTATTAAGTGTATTTAGTGTGTTTTATTATTAATAGAGTGTGTTTTAAATTAACGTTAATTTCATTTAAAAAACACCTAGAAAGACAAGTATCTTATAGTTATCATAACATAGACAGTGTTACGGATGTAACATATAAGTTCAATGGATACGACATTTTACATTCATAGTTGACACAAACTACAACTTTCAGCGGGTTTTTAATTTTGGAGTTCGCGTGGTAGTTGACTCATATTGATTCACATTCTATATAATTGCATCTTTCCATTTTTTATACATTGTCCCTTTCTTTCAAGGACAGCCTGTATTATTACTAGATATTTGTTAAAAGAAATTTACTTTACTGTTAATCGTCGGTATAGAAATGGAATTAATTTACATTAGTGAATTGAATAGATACGATCGCTTTAAAGTTTCGTTTCTATGTACCCGAGTATTTTTTAATTAACTGGCTCACATCCAAGCGTTAGTAGATTCAAACGCAATCTATTAAAACTCTGTCGTTATCGCTTTAGCATAATTTCGTTAATGTAAATCGAGCCCGATAGTTCCATTGTATCTATGCAGAGCTGGTCAGCGTATGTAAAGCTAAAGTTAATTCCATTTTCCATTCATACCTTTGTTAATTTTTTATTTTATTTTTGCTATTTACATTTAATATCCTATTTAGAAAATTCCTGGAATACTTGCACAAATTAAAAAATCGTTCAATTAAAGAATAATAGGATATTAAAACCACTTTTTCGTTTTTCTGCTTCTCTAATCCTTTGTAGCTCCATGGGTAGTAGGCTGAGGGTATGTATACCTTAAAGAATAAATATTAAAAACTAAAACATAAAACGTAAGATTTAAAAATCATTATCTTAACAAAAATTGAGCCAAATAGAATGGTGCTCAAAAAAATATGAAACACAATTTTAGTTTGAGGACTTCTAAAGTTGAAATACGAAAATAAAATTTTATATCGTATATAATAAAGGTAATAATATTTGAATGAAGACTTTATACTTCAGTATCCGCACTTGACATGTTTGTCTGAAATGATATGAACACACTTGAATAAGAAAAAGATGAATAACGCCTTCCAGAGGTATATAAATGTTAATTTTAATGCCTTTTAAAATCACATAATTTTAAGGCAGTAATAGCTGAAATCTGACTTATGTTTCCAAAAGAACATGTCGTTTAGAGATCGAGTTAGGGGTAACCAATCATATCACAAACTAGTGTTTCCTAAGAATTAAGATTTAATTAAAAGCACGAGATGTAAGATTGTGATGACAATAAAATTATCATTAGGAGATTTCTTGCAAAAAATATTTCAAAATGATACGTCACTCGATACGGTGAATTAAAACAACTATTAAATTATGTCAATTGATACACGGCCGGTAAAATTTTGACATGTAGAAAAAATAGTTTAGTAACAAATGAAATTCATACTTAGGGTATAATTCTAATAGGAACGTACGTAATTAGAAATTAAATTTAAATGTTGAAAGTAATTTCGAACGGAGTGTTCAAGACTGTATCAAATTACCTAATTGTCGGTGTCCGGGAAGGTGTGTCATTTATGACCAATCCGATGATACAAGAGGAGGGCTTTATCTTGAAAATATGAATAAAATCTCTCAAAGTGTCTTACGAATTTGTTTTAATTTTTTTTTAATTTGGTTTATTTATGAATAACATAATTTAAAACGGGATTAAAAAAATCTCAGTGTAAGCGTAGTGTAACAGGATAGAGTCACAAACTAACACAAGAAAAAGCAATTTTATATTATTTTCAAAAAGAACAGAAAACTTAACGCATTTATGAATATTTCGCTTTTATCACGAATAAAGTAGGTCAGATTAATATTATATAAAACCAAAACGATGTACCTGCCCTACTTCCTTGATCAACTAGTTTTCAATTTTCTTGGATTTTTGATTTCTGAATTCAATTTCTCAGAAAAACTTGAAAAAAATAAAATACTTTACTTAAAATTTAGAAACGAGCCAATGGTGGCAATCATTTTAAGCACATAAAATATTCAACGCTAGTAGCTACCTCTTTTAACAGGGAGATGAAGCGTTTTTATTTGTATGCGCAAATTTTTCTAATCGTGTTCCGTATTACTTTTTATAAACTGTTTATAACGGTTGTTCAGAAACACTCGAAGTCAAAATAGTCCTTGAAAATATGAAGTCATGTCTGAGATAGATTGATTTTTGACAGACAACAGTTGACATTTAATAATTATTACAAATCAGATACTTAAGTAAAGATATACGATTTTTAGTTCAGAGCCCACTTGACTTCGAATGTTTCTGAACACCCGTTATTAAGCTATTGATTTATTTGCTAAGTTTAATATTTAAAATTCGGTTTGTCCTTGGTACTATAAAAGGAATTGATTTTCAAATTTCAATTTTTATATTCTATTATCCATCCACATGTTGGTAGATATGAAACCCTCAATTAATAAACAATGTCAGCTGATTTATGGAAGCATTTAACAACTTTCCAAGTTTGAGCGTTGAAATAAATTAGAGATAACTCCGTGAATTTCAGCTTTTTATTATTAAGCTTTGTGATATGAAGTAATCATATATTCATATATTTAGCAATAAAACTCTATTTAGAATTATCTCTTAAGTAAATTAATTAGAAAATGTAGACTACAAAATAATAAATCGCGAGGTATCTCTTGGTATTTATATCTGCTTGAACACAATTCTAACACGACCAACAAGAACATAAATTTCGTAAAAAAATCCTTTGTTTTTTCGATCACTTCAAGACCCTGTTTCCTATTTAACATGAATTTATTAAATGCATTGACAGCATCTTCGTTATTATGCTTTCGCCATTAGGTACAGTGTTATCAAACTGTTATTAGAAACTTTGTGAGTAAAGAGTGTAGTAAGAGGCATGTGCTTGACCTAACGTAACATTTCATATACGCCTTTCTAATATTTCATATTGACGAAAAGATATTTCCATGGACTTTTTATATTTCGGAAAGATATCTGGTGCTGCCATCTGACAACAGTAGAGTTCGCCATTTTTGACAGAATACTTACATAGAACGTTTTGACGTACAGGTGCTATTTGTGTTTACAGTGCCTTAAAGAATTCATCTCGGCCTAAAAATGGAATTAACTCGTGAACATTTCTGTTCGATTATTTTTTGCATCGATGAACTTCATTCAACTTTTGGCAATGAGTCACCATAAAAAACCAGGGTATATCGGTGGTATACTGAATTCAATCGTGACCGTACTTCGCTCACTAACGAATTTTGTCAAGGTTGTCCAAAATCGGTTGTTGTTCCGAAAAACATTGCTGTTATGCGTGAACTGATATTGTAAAGTCGTCATGTGACTTATCATGTGATATAGGTATTCTTGGATATTAGTGGTCAAAGAAGTTTGTTCGCGTTGAGTCTTACACAATTTGACAATCGCTCAAAAAAAGGCTCGTGTCGATTAATCGAAAGAAATGCTAAAAAATACGATCGGGGTGCTTCAAAACTCACCTATGACATCGTAATAGGGGACGAATAATGGATCTATACGTATGAGTCCGAAAGTAAATAGCAGTCAACTGTATGGCTCTTTCAAGATGAGCCAAATTCGACAGAAGTTGTTCGCGCACGAAGCACTTCGAAGCAAATAGCCGCTTGTTTCTTCGAAAAACCCGGCATGTGGCAACTGTACCATTAATGTAACGTCGGACGGTCAAGTCTGAATGGTACGCAAGCATTTGTTTGCCAAAAGTATTCGGAAAAATAAGGTAAACCAACCACTGAAGACGGATCACTCACCATCAGGACAATGCGAGCTCTCAACAAGAGAGTTTTTGACAGCCCTGATTTAGCACCCAATGACTTCTTTCTATTCCCAAATAGAAATCAAAAATAAATTACGAGGTCAACGGTTTTCGACTCCCAAAGAAGCACTTGATGCTTTCAAAATACATGTTTTGTTGGTACCTCAGTCGGGGTAGAAAAAGTGCTTCGAAAATTGGTTTAAGCGCATGCATATGTGTACTAATCTTAATGGCCAATATTATAAAAATAAAGCCATGTACGATGATCAATTTTACTTTCTGTTTTCTATTTCAGAAATATAAAAGGCATCCCTCTTAATAGTAGCATCAAATTATCGTCAAAACATGAAATACTTCCAAGATGGTCAAACATAAAATGAAAAACCATTCAAACTACATTCAATAATCATTTGTTATTCTCCAACAGCAAAAAATAACTAGTTATTAAAGGATAATATAAAAATAATAAAAATTTAGATGCACGAATATTAAATAGTTTGTGTAGAAAGATTATTTCAGAGATAATTTTTCTCGACTGTAATAAAGTTAAATTATATACAAAAATCTTCATAGGAACATCTTTGGCGAAATAGTTCCTGTATTTTCGATAGTAAAATATTTTAAGAAATTTACGTACTGCCCTGTCAGTAAGGTAAGTATATCTATTGCATGATGAATTCTAAATAAACCAATAGAATTCTAGCTGCGACCTACTAAGATGAAAGCTGCACTTTCATGAAAACCCTTACTGTTATCTAATAGAAAACCCAGCACGTTGAACGATTCATTTTTAGTGTTTGATATATATAGATTGAAAGTCAGTGTAGAATCGATGGTAACTACTCACACTTAAAAAAACTACATAAAAGTATATCGTGCAGAGACCTATTTCAGCGGCACGACGATTGAAATGCAATAATTTACAGCGGCAAATCCCGTTAACATAATAGTTAGGTAAAGGTGTGTATACTTCATAAAGTATATCTTTTCAGTGCAAGACCAAATTCAAAGCATGTGATTCAAATCATTACTGCAGAGTCAAATGAAGTCAGTATTCAATCGCGGAAACAAACGTTTACCATCATAAAATATAAACGTCATGTTTTCCAATATGCTCAAAATTTTAGTATGTTACTTAGAATATAATCAAAGAACGCATATACATATCCAAAATGTCAAAATAATAATAATGAGAACAATAGTTCAAAAGTATTGTTTCTTTTCTAGTTTTGTGTAAATATTTTCCACCGAAGAATCGGAAATTATTACTTTAATATTCGAAAAAAATTTATTTTAAATGTTATTTATAATTATTCACACACGGAAATATCCCATCAAATATTTATTTAAAAAGAAATATGTCAGATCAGAATGCTTAACCAAAAAGTCAGAATACCGGAAATAAAGTCAATAGACAACAGTATCCAATAATTCGACAGCAAGCCGAATATCATAAGACAATCTGGACAACTTATCCTTTTTATTTAATATAATATTTCGAAGACGTGTGCTTAACTTAAAATGACGAAGGTGTGTAGTATTACAGCGCGCATTCATGTGTGTTAGGAAGAGATAAAGTACAATTTGCGGTTCACACTTGGGCAGTACGAACTGGAAAGATATACTTTATGAAGCGTAGATGATATGGTGAATACATTTTTCTGTAAAGAAAAATATCTATAGCACAGTTAGTGTTATGATCTAGGAAGCTATTGTCTATGTTATTACGTATTTTTTAGTCTGTATTAGATGCAAACGTTACTGGCCAACATCCAAGAAATCCAGCAATGTTACTTTAGCTTAGAATGCTTGTTACGTGTCCGTAACACTCCGTATTTAATTGCTACGTTCTATATCAAATTTTATTATTTTCGTATTATATTTCAAATAATTCTCTTTAAATTCCCTGTATATTATCATTTTGCAATTCTTAATTCATATTTGCAATCTTTAAAGTCGTATTTCTTGTTCGATTTGACCTTACGGCTTTTTCTTCGAACCGTTTACCAAGGACGTTTGAATTTTCGCTCTCCCCTCTGGAGGGAGATTCAGATCTTCCACAGGCGTGGTTTGTTACTGTCGTTACCTGTGCTCTCAATCCAGACTACCGTATTATCCTCGCTACTGTGTTAGAAGTACGGTCCCATTGTAGGGGTTCTAAGTGATTGAGAATTCATTCACCCGTGGTGAATACTCGCTAGAGGTTTTTTAAAGGTACCGACACGTGCTACTAGCAACGACTAATTTTTCTATCACCAACAAGCGTAATTGGTATGTAAAATTTTATTTAATCTTCTCTTTGTCTTATGGCTTCTGTTATTCCTTATATATATAGTTTGTGTAAGGGTACGGCCAAGAGACATCTGTTCCCGCCCCGGGTGCTGATCCGATTTCGACTGCCACCCGTGGACTAGTTCTGGGAGGAATTTAACGCCGAGCGTCGTACTAAGGAATAAGCTAAGAATTCTAACTGTTCTTGCCATTTTAATTTTTTCCTCATTGTTCATATTTAATTAATTTCATACGTTCCATATTCGTTAAACAAGAAAAAAAATTCTTATCTTTCTGAGTTCAAACGCCGAGGTGTTTCTTTCTTTTAAAGAACACTTCCTTTTTTAGGCCTCAGTGCTTTTTGTTTGATGTTATTGCATTTAAAGTTTGTAAAGGATATTTCTAGCATCTACGTTTCATTTTTGTTCAACTCTGTTTTTCTTTTCTTTTTATATAAATCACACGCTTATATTTGATTAACATTAAATTAATTAGTGCTTCACACACGCGTTTGGAAATTTGTGTACTATTTAGTATAGTTTTTTTTCCTTCCCTCAGACTTCATCTATTAAAGGGAAATATTATTATTATTGCACGTATTATTTAAACTATAACGGCGTTGTCACCGGTTAAGAAACAATACGTATTATTTCTGGACTCAAGCAAAACCAGTTAAGACCAACTGCCCTCAGTTATTGTTCTGCTATTTTGCACTTAATTGTTAATTGCCATATAACCTGTTGGTTTAATATTATATATAAAATAGATATAAATTTAATACTATATTTCTGTTTCAACACAAAAGGATTGTTAATATTATTATTATACCAATTTACATTAAAGTCAATAATCTCAATAGATCATAATCTATAGAATGGCTAGAAATCTATCTAATTAACTTTATTAAGTTTTTTTTTATTTTGTATTTCATGATTTTTATACTGAGGATTATTGTTAACTTTAGTTCACGAAGATTATACAGTGTGAACTAATTATTTTGTATTTCACGATTTTTATACTGAGGATTATTGTTAACTTTAGTTCACGAAGATTATACAGTGTGAACTAATTATTTTGTATTTCACGATTTTTATACTGAGGATTATTGTTAACTTTAGTTCACGAAGATTATACAGGGTGAACTTATTATTTTTTGGTTGATATTATACTACTGTTTAGTTGAAATTAATCTTTTCTTTTCTCCCCTTCCTCCTCTCTCGAACCTCGAGAGTGGAACGGGTCTCGGTCTGGGGACCGGCTCTCTGCGCACGCGGCTCGCTGTTTGTTTTGGACATGAGGTTTCCGGATTTGCGACGTCCAGCGGCAGAAATTCGGTGGCGTCCTTTTTTTTTTACCACCATATTTTGGGTATTTTCGTTCTCTTACCTCTGGGTCTCCCCACCCCCTGAGCTGAGGCAGCCTCAGTAGCCGGGTGGGCCGCTGGACGTTGGCGAGAACGGGCAGGGGCGGTTAGTCGGCCGAGACTAGTTCTGCTCTGAGGAGCGTCTGTTGGTTTTTTTTTATATATTTATAGTTTTTTTTTGTGTCTACGATTTGGATCGTAGCATGCTTAAATCTGGTATTTAAAAGACATAATTCCAGACCACGTGTAGCACAAGCAATACGATATTGGGCTACTTTGAACGTACTAAAATCAATATTTTGCCATCAAAATCTCCGACTTTTCCTCGTATTGAACATGTTACTTACAGGTAAAATATGTTCCTTATATATTGGATGCACTTCGTCATAAATAAAGCTGGGAATTAAATGCATAGGGAAACTGTATTATATGCGCATATGTGTTTCCAAAATTCGATGAAAATATGCAGAACTTATATTAAAATATGCAAAAATATATAGGGTTTAAGTGATAGTTACACAACTAAATTATTGTCAAAATATTAAATAATGTCAATATAAATTTAGAGATATCACAAATATGCACTATATAAATATTTTATTCGAAATTTTACAAAATACATGTATAATAATAATATAAAAAAGTAAACAAATTAACTCTAGGTATTTATATTTGCGTTTGCATAGTTTTGTAAACATTTATAATTAAACGATTTTCTAAATTCTTAACTAAAAATGATCTACGATCCGTCAATAATAGCTTGTATGCTGAAAAGCTTTGCTCAACGTCAACTGATGTAATTGGGGCATTCTTATATTTGCAAATAATCGGTGGGCTCATCTCAATAGTATCATCGTAGTCTTCTTGCAACACACTGGATATTCTATTAAGTTGATTAAAGCCCTTGTTTGTCTCTAGAACTTGTGTTAATTTAATTTTGAACTACTCTCCTATGGTACCTCTCACATTTTAAACGTTATTCTTCAAACTTTGAATCAATTCTATCGATTCACTGAGATCGACACCTTGAATTTCAAATTTTCGTAGTGTTTAACCCTTAAACAGAAGCATCGGTCTGCGAGACCTTTGGTTCTACATAATGCTCCTGTGTGGCAGCACGGTTCGGGTTACGTCTCCCCGCTTCATAGTACCTCCTTAACAATCACTGTTCTACACCACCCATGTGTATCTCCTCAGTTTGTGACTGTTTGTTGAGAGAAGAGTGTCGTTGTTTGCAAACGTACAGGTCTCACTGACCGGGTGTTTCGTATTAGACATTTAATGCCAAGGTATGTAAGACCGCATGTTGCGTATTGTGTATCATTTTAGTAGATTTCAGTATGGATAACCCGTCAAGAAGTAGTGGTAAATCCATGAGTAAATCATCACGATGGAGTGAGAGGGTATATTTTAATGATACAAATTTTGAAAAAAAACTTACTGAGTGGATGTTGGAGAGCGATGACGAATTTGAGGAGGAAATTGATGACTCAGATGAGGATCCTGACTTTATTTTGCATGATGAAGATTTGGAACGAGATGAAGAAAAGGTGGATGGAAAGAATGGAAACGACAGTGATGATGACGACCTTGTTGATCTTTTGGAAGCCGAACAAGAAATTGCAGTGGACACCTCATATGATGTACAAAATGAAACTCCCCAGTTTTTCATTGGAAAAAAGAACAAAGTAGATTTCAAATGGCAAAAACAGGAGCCACCGACAAACAGGAGAACTCCAAGTCATAACGTAATGCGATAATTACCTGGACTGACTAGAAAAGCCTCTCAATTTGGAAACCCAAACATTAGAGAAATTTGGGAGCGTTTGTTTGATGAACAAATGATTGATGACATTGTCTCGTACACAAACGTGAAACTGCTGCAGGCTAGAAACAAACTCAAATCAACAACACATCCGTCAAACTACCGAAATACAGACTTAGTCGAGATATATGCCTTGATCGGTTTACTAATATATACATCAATCTTTAAATCCGGTCACGAAAATATGCTCTCTCTTTTTGCAAAAGACTTAACAGGAAAACCCATATTTAGAGCAACGATGTCCGTGAAACGTTTCGAAATACTGATAACCTGCCTACGTTTTGATGATTCCACAACTCGTGAAGAGAGAAAAAAAAATAACCGTGCTGCTCCGATCTCCCAAATATTTGACTCCTTCATACGTATCAGTGGATGAAATGCTCGTTGCCTTTAGAGGAAGATGCGGGTTTCGCATGTATATGCCGAAGAAACCCGCCAAATATGGGATAAAGATTCAATGCATGGCTGACTCACGCAGTTCATATCTTTTTAATGCCTACATTTACACTGGAAAGGACAGTGATGGCATTGGACTTTCTGAAGAAGAGAATAAACTTTTGAAACCAACTCAATCAGTTCTGCGCTTGTGCAAACCAATTGAAAAATCAAACAGGAATGTCACTGCAGGCAACTGGTTTTCATCCTTAGAGCTGGTGGAAGAATTAAAAAAGAGATCACTAACATTTGTTGGTACTATGAAGAAAAATAAAAGTATTCTACCACTAGAGTTCAAGTCTGATAAATCGAGACCAGTTGGATCAGCTCTCTATGGGTTTGAAAATGATATTCCGGCAACACTCTTGTCATTTGTTCCCAAGAAGAATAAAGCAGTTGTACTTATCTCGTCTATGCACTATAATATTGAAACAGATCCCGATAAGAACAAACCAGAAATCATCTGCTATTATAATAAGACCAAAAGTGGTGTTGACCTTCTTGACTTGAAGTGTGCTCTGTATTCGTCCAACAGGAGAACGAAGAGATGGCCATTAGTTGTTTTTTACTCCCTTCTTAACATAAGCTGCGTCAACAGTTTCATACTTTACTTGTGCTATCGTCAAAATCCAGAAATAAAACGATTACCTTTTATTAAAAGCCTGGCTTCTTCTCTGGTGGAGCCACACCTCAGAAGACGCCTCAGTATTCCTAATCTTCCCCGAGATATTAAAGCATTGATACAGTAAGTAATACCGAAAGATGAAAATGCAGCTGCAGGACATGATGAAGTTCCAAGCGACAAGCTTGAGAAAAAGAAGACCTGCTCCAAGTGTCCATCTTCAAAGGACAGAAAAACTTCCTACAAATGTATAAAATGCAGTAATCCAATTTGCCTGCAGTGCAGTAGAAAAGTGTGTATCACCTGTGTAGTACCAAATAAATAAAAATTGTTTTGTTCTTTTTAGTTTTCAATAAATTTGTGTTATTAATCATAATTTTGTATGTTTTTGCCCAAAAGACTTTAAAACAAATATGTATTAGCATATATTCAAAAATATCAAGTTCGCAAAAATATAAGATCTCCCAGACCGGATGTTTCCAATTATGTAGTACGGATCGATGTTTCTGTTTAAGGGTTAACTATAGAAACCATGGTTTGATAAAAGATTACTCTTGGCGCATTTGCGGGTTATTTAGTTTATCTTTAAAATCTGCAATTGCTATGGAGTCGTTTGAAAAAGAGATAATGAATTCTCTTATCTGTTCAAAGGTATCTGCATAACATACAGCGCCATTAAGCCACGTGCCCCATCCTGTTATTATTGGTTATGGTGGCAGTGCTAGACCAGATAACTTATCTTGTATGTTTGAACCCACAGCGGTGTTTTAATAAATTCTTTTTGTGTAAAATATCTAGAAATGTGTAATGTATTTCTTCTGCTACTCTTTTAACAACCTGGCCAACCATGTTCCGTGCATCAGATTCGGATAAGAAATTTTAAAATTCTGTGCTGATTTCACCATATATGACACAGCATCCGATAACATCAATAATACCTTGTCACTTGAAACGGCATTCGGCAAATAAAACCTAGTTAAACCACCGTTTATAAATCTTGTTATAGTTAAGTTATTTGTTTTCTCCAATTCTTCTGTACCAATCAAAAAGGGTTGACCGCCGTAATTTTCATTTAAAATGACAATCAATAAGTTGCCAATATACCATCCACAACTGCCTGTTGTCTCATCGACTACGAAATAAATGTTTTCTTAATTTTCATCATAGTTTCCTCAAACAATAGATTAATATACTTTTTCTTGTATTTGAGCGACTAGGAACTGATAGTTTTGTATACATCTCTAAAAAAATGTTTTGGCGCTTAATTATTCAACTATGAGCGTCGAATTTTTGCACTTAAGAAGGCGTTACACAAGTCATAATAGGAACTATTGGTATTTTTACTTGTTGAAATAGACGATTGATTCAGAGTAGCTTGTGGTGAATTTTTAAATCTTGTGAAATTTCTTTTATGCAAATCAGTTCCTACATGCTACGTTAATTCAAACGTTTTGTGGCATCGAATCTACAATAATTAATTGCAAGTATTATATAATCATTTATCCAGATCGACACATGTGCATATAATTTCGTGATATATTTCGAGATAACAAGGTAAAATTACATGTACATATACTTTCGAGAACTAACTAAACACAACTGGTGATATGACTGACCTATAGGTCAATCGCATTGCTCGTGGACTCACTGGAACTGTCCCGACTTGATAATTACAAACCTGGGAATTTCCGCTGTACGGAAATGCTCATGCGGACTGTTAGTGTAATAATTTGATATTATGAATAAATGGTTTTATATTTTTTATATATATTATTTACGGTGCAGTTGAGAAATAAATGATAAAATTTGAACAAATATGTTATTTTATATCAAATATACTCAAAACAGTATTTATATGCAAGATATGCAAAACAAAATTATTCCTTGTACGTCATTTTCATATAATCCCAGCTTTAGTCATAAAGTACAGATAGATTGGGATTAGATGCTTCCTGAGAATGTTTGTTTAAAATTATCGAAATAAATTCATGAGCGTTTTCGTTTCTATGTCATGCAGTACAGGTACAAGAAACACTTTCAAGTTTCAAAAAGCATGTTGACATTTGATATTGTTTGATTATTTAAAACGACCAATTGTAAAGTATTACATATTCGGGAATTTTTTCCGTAAGTGATTACAATCGCTTACCGAAACTAAAAATTTATTTATTCATTTACTTAGATTTGTAGAATATCAGAATAATAAATAACATAAATTTGCTGCAATAAACTTTTAGAAAATTTGACACATGTACCTTAATTTATGTGTGCAGTTATCGTACAATAATTAACAAAAAAATGTAATTAAGATATACAAAATAGTATATATAAAAAAAGGAATCATTAGCATATCAGAAATGAGCATCAAAATTTACCTACCGTATATTATTTCTTTTTCCGTCATTAATCACAAATTTTACTGCCTAAGTTTTACATAGATATTTCGACCCGTGGAAAATTTCTTAACATCACACGAGATTGTGGAATTTTCTAATTTAACCGCTCGTCCGAAACTCATACCTAAATGCCTTTCGTGCGTGCGTAGGTGGTACCATTACTTGAAAAGTTTAGAATAAGAAAAGAACATATATGCGACGTATTTTAATATACATATTTGGTGAAAAATGTCGGTGTGAGAAATGTTATTTATTCTTGTTTTTAGAAGGATTTCATTCTAAATAAAATTCTAATATTGTTCTATGCGTTATTAATTTGTTAAAGGCGTAATTATTATAGTGAAGCTGTAATGTAAAATAGGCCTTAAGATATTTACAAAATTAAATGATTAAATATTGAAGCTGATAAGGTAATTTTTATAAAAGTGTATTATAAATAGCTATATAAATATGGTTTAGAAATATTATATACAGATGGAGTTGTTTAATATATTGTATCTGTTACATGCGTATGATTCAAATAATAAATAATCGTTTAAAAACGAAGTATACTTAACCTCAACAGCTATACATGTGAATAACTTCTTATTGTTAATTTCTTGTGGGCTCTAATTTATGTTAAATGTCCGGCTTATAAGAACAAAGAGACTCTTTTTGTTGTGCATAATAAATACACCTATAATATAGGTACGGTGACTCAATAAGAATACGTACAAATGGAGTGGTGAATACAATAACATGTGATGGTATATTTTAAATGCAATATCAACAAAATGAAACGATTGAGTTAAAGAATAATATAAATGGTTTAATTGATGTATAGATTAGCTGGTAAGTGATTCATATGAAAATAGGATTAATATAAAAATGAATCAAGTCACGTGAAAATATAAACATAAAATAAATTCTAGGTTAAGCAAAGATAATTAAAGAAAGTGAATTAAATTTGACTAATATACATAAATGCTTCTTTTAAAAATGAACATTTGTAAACAGGGGAACTGTATTCTTCTACTTTTTAAATCAAATAATCCTAATTCTAAATGTACCTATAAGGTATATCTATTTTAAAAAATCTTTGATAGAGGTTTTACTTTATGAATTGAACTAATTCAACATTTTCAAAATTTATAGGAGATTGAAGTAATACTTAAGATTGAAATAGACGGGAATGGGTTAATCTGGAGTCTTCTTGTGGATCCGAAAATGCAGGATACAGGTTTGGGCGGGTAATCGGACGGCGTCACCGCTTAGCTTCGGTCTAGCTGAATGCTATTCCCGGTGAAATGGAATTTTCGTTTTATGAGGCACTGGTTGATGTATGGATACGCAAAGTGCGTCAAAAAGGAGCTGGATAAACAGGTGATATTTTTATATGTTCGTAGTATAGTTTTTCTAATTTATTTAATGATTTTTCTTCTTATTTCCAGAGCGGCACTTAATAAAACGTCGATGTGTTTTCGAAATTTTTTCTACATAATGACGCTAACTCTCGTTTGTTCTAAATGCTAGCTTCTTATTCGTCTAATTTGTATGTATTAATATAATCTCGCTAATAATTTTAGTGAAAATGATAATTTAATTACTCAAACCATATAGATACTTTACAAAAATTACATATTTTATTTTAGTAAATAAATAATTGTCATGAGAATGTTAGTAATTTTATATTATTCTAATTTTTGATTGGGATATTTCCCGCTGTATTAATTTCAAATAAGTACAGTTTTCCCTAAAAAATACGCGTCATTTATTATTGATCAATTAAGTTGAAATGTCGTCGGTAATACAAGATATTGAAATAAAATGACTAAGGCAAATGAAAAGATAAAAATACATAAATATGAGAATTAATTTTGAACAATTAAAAACGCGAAACCAACTTTATTGATATGACAGATGAAGAATTCAGTTCCAAAAATTTATTATTTTCTAATATTTACATACAAGCTAAAATGATCTGTATCTTACAAAACTAGGGCATTCTTATGCGTAAGTTTGCCCTACTACATAATTTACCTATCGATTTATATACCAGTCTATCAGTTAAAAAATTGATTACCATAGACAAGTAGATGTAATATAGATAAACTCTAGCAATGTATTTGACATAATAAAACATAGGATATCACTCCCCAAATTATATTCTTCACAGTCCTTCTCTCTTGAAACTCTTACAAACAGATTTAGACGACAGGTACAATCACGTATTCTTCAATATTTATAAATAATTTTATATCTGTTCATCTTCCGGAGCACCACAAGATTCCAATTTAGGCCCACTACCTTTTATTCTAAAGATTAATAATTTTCTAAGTTTGCTTTCATGTCCTGAGCTCGCTTATGCGAGCATGCGTATGTCATGAAAATGTATAACATTAACTGGGGTAATTCTAATATATAATTTCCATAGTGTAGTTTCAAATAACCCTCACGCTTTAATGCGCGCTCAGAAAATCACTAAATATTTATATAATAATAATAATATGTATTTAATTATACCCAACAGTAAAAACCAAAATGGGTTACAAATAATCAGAGGCGGTTTCTGCTATGGTTTGCAAGTTTGCGCAACTATCAAAACTAATAGATTTAATTTAATGAAAAAAAGCGTAATTCTACATTTTTTAAATTATAAATTAAAAATTTGTACCACCTCACAGAATCAATGAACTATTATAAATTACTTATAATAGGTATATCTAATTGGATATGAATACGTTAAATAAATGAGAGAATAACACACTTGGTTTGCAGACTCATTGCAATCCACGAACGTATATATCCCTATACGGATGACGAACTTTGTCGAACGTCTTTCGGGTATATCTCCATAAACGACAATAGTGTTGCAGCCGCAGTGCAACCAAAACGTTAGACGTATTTCTTGCTTACGGTGCAACGGTATAAAAGCGAATAAAAAAAGTTGTATTTGTGTGTTTAAAAGTGTTTATGCTCTTCATTTTTAAATAATAATGAATTCAGTGCAGAGTTTAATAGTGGATCCGTTCTATAAAAGAACGTATGCCGAAAAAATTGAAATAAAGCGGTTGGGCAGACCTGTTCCGAATTTAAATCTGAAACAAACGATTTCCAGTAAGACGCGAACTTTTAATAGACTATTTAATAAGGATATTTATAATAAACATTTGTGGATTTGCGGTTGTAGTATAAAAAATGCATTATTCTGCTTTCCTTGCTTACTATTTGAAGCTGAAGAATTATGGACGAAAATGGGTTTAACTGATTTAAATCATTCAAGCCATCGAATTAAAAAAACACAGTATATCACAAAGGCATATGAAAAATGTAGTCCAATTATCGCTTTTTGGGAATGTGGATATTGCTGCTCAGATGGATAGTGCATATCGAAGAAATATAGCACTGCACAACGAGAAAGTTAAGTACAATCGATATGTACTGAACATTATAATTAATTCTGTACGTTTTTGTGGAGCTTTTGAACTTGCGCTGAGAGGACACGATGAATCAATTTCGTCCTCTAACCCGGGTGTTTTTCGTGGTTTAATAAATTTTAGTGCTGAATTGGACGTTGCTTTAAAAGACCATTTAGAAAAAGCTACTGTTTTCAAGTATACTTCTAAAACTATCCAAAATGAAGTTTTACAAACAATGTTCAGTGTGTGTCAAGAAGAAATCTCTAAAGAAATAAAAGAAGCGGATTATTTATCTGTAATAGTTGACGAAACTACAGACGTATCAAATAAATATCAAATGGCCGTGGTATTTAGGTATATAGCTAAAGGTAAGCCTGTTGAACGATTTTGGAATTTTTTAGCGCCGTCAGATCATGACGCAAAAACGTTATCTACAATCATTCTTGCAGAACTATAAACACATATTAAAGATAACGAAAGAAAATTGATTGCCCAGACATACGTTGGGGTAGCCGTCATGGGCGGATCGCATAATGGGGTACAGGCACGTATTAAACAAACTTATAAATACGCTGCTTACGTGCACTGCTACGCGCATGAGTTAAATTTAGTTATGTTGAATGCTGCCTCTGCCAACACTAATGTCCGTATATTCTTTGCAAATTTACAAGGAATTTGTACCTTTTTTTCAAATAGTTCTCAAAGAGTTGCAATATTGGACGAAACAGTTAAAAAGCGGCTGCCTCGTTCGGCCCCAACCAGATGGAATTTTAATTCCAGAATTGTCGCCACTGTGTTTGAACACAGAGAAGAAATTATAGAAACAATGCGAAGAATTTTGAATGAAAATAAAACTGTAAATATCACTACTATCAATCAAGCTTCAGGTTATATTACGCTTCTTACTAATAAGAGTTTTATTTTCTGGTTAAATCTATTTTATAAGATAATCCCTCAAGTAGATATATTATATGCAAAATTTCAAACTAGAGAAATTGATCCCCTTATGGCCAATAAATATATATTATCATTTGGAACTCCGTTAGCTCAAATCAGAAATAATATAACGAACACTTCGGATACAAATGACAGTGGGCCCTGCTCATCAACTTCAAAACGACGTAAGATCGATGGAAACGAATATACACGAGAAGCAAAGGAAGTTTGTGATATTATTATTTGTCAAGCCAAAGATAGGTTTAGCTTTACTGGACACTTAACTGCCACGTCTCTATTTTATTCTGATAAATTTAATCCATACAGCCTCCATTTTCCTGAAAATGTCTTTCAGGAAACAATTAAGTCTTACCCATACTTTGATGAACGGAAATTCCGTACTGAACTAAGTCTAATTTATGAAACGGAAGAATTTAAATCAATCTCGGGTTTGCTTCCTCTTCATGACATCATTTCACAAAGTGGACTAAGTGCGACTTTTAGTGAAACATTAAAACTTTTAAAAATTCTAATTACAATTCCGATGTCATCAGCTGAAGCGGAGCGGTGTTTTTCTACTTTGAAGAGAATAAAAACTTTCTTAAGAAACAGCATGGCACAAGAAAGACTTTCTGCATTGGCGATGCTTTCTCAAGAAAAGGATTTTATTCAAAGTATTCCAGATTTTAATCAAAGGGTTATAGATTAATTTACTACTGCGAAAGATCGTCGCATGGATTTTCTGCTTCAATAAAATCAAGATCAGAATGAGTGAGTTTTAAAAGCCTTTTTTCTTCTTTCTATGTACCTTAGCAAAAATAACTTTTAATAAAGCATACTTAGTGACCTACCTTGTTTACCTACTGTAAAAAGTATTAGTATTCACTAAATTTGCAACCCCCACATTTTTTATGAACGAGCCGCCGCTGGGTTACAACAACATAACTCTACATGCATATAATAAATTTTAAAATGAGTTCAATTCAGTTCAAAAACCAGAAAAGAAACGAGAAAAAACGGAAAAAAAATAAAACATCACTAAAGTCACATTGTCTACATGTCTCGCGACCATCCTCGGAACACAGAAGCCAATATTTGACAAAAGTTGCATACAGTCCATACCTGGTTGTGAAGAAGTTTGTATAAAAATATTACGAAAGTTGTATCCCTACGTGTTACAAGAGAATCCAACTTGCGTTCATGTAGTAGATTTGTATGACTTGTATTCCTCTCTGGATACGAACCGTCTCTTCTGTAGGAGAGGTACTTTAAAAATCGCCTCTGAACTCTCTCTCTAATTGAATTTGGTGAGAGACGTAAGGGGGATGCATTACAAATCCAAGAGTTTTCGAAGCCGATTTACATATATGTACTAGCAACGTGATCATCAAAGCTAAACGGACTATCGAATAGAACTCCTAAGTCTTTTATTGATTTCTTGTACTCTAATACGTGATCGTTTATGTTGTAATCATAAGATATCACATGCCTTCGCCTCGAATGCCTAATAACACAGCACTTTCCTATATTAAGGAATAATTTACTATTCGAGCACCATTCTTTGACAATTTCGAGACTATGCTGTAGGTTCATTGCATCTTCCAAGTTGTTTATAGTTTTGTACACTTTGAGATCATCTGCATACGTTAGTGCAGAACATGAAAACAATTCGTATAGGTCATTAATAAAAATTAAGAATAAAAGAGGACCCAAATTGTAACCTTGAGGTACTCCTAATGTTGGGATAAATGCTAACGATTAATAACCATTGTAGTGTACGTAATTAACTCTACCCGATAAGTATGACCCAATGAACGACATAAAGTTGTCACTAAAACCGATTTCACTCAATTTCCATCGAAGGATGTTATGATCTATAGTATCAAAGGCTTTCGATACATCTGTGTAAATGACATCTACTTGTCTTAAATCGTCAATGGCAATGCATATATCATGTGAGATACATGCTAAATTAGTTACAGTCGCTTTTCCTAGGACAAAGTCATGCTGGAGAGGTGAAAGTTTTGTTATAAATTTCTTCTAGACTACATTGTATAGAATATGCTCGAAAACCACAGCAAAATTACAAAGTATTGCTATTGGTCTATAATTACGCACATCAGTAATGTCTCCACTCTTAAATACTGGAGTAACTCTAGTTCACTTCCAATATGATGGGAAGGTATTCTTTCGAATCAATAAATAAATTAAAAATTAAATAAAATAAAACAATAACTTTGTTATATATACCACTTTATTCACATATACTCGTGACCGCGGTTTCGACATACAATGTCATTATCAAACTGCAAAAGTTACAGGCCTACATAGAACTTATAAATGACACAAAAACATATGGGGGTGGTTTATGATGTTATTTAAAATTACTACTATATACTTAACTATTATATACAACATTGGAAAAGAGGTGTATATATATGTTGTATATAACAGTTAAGTATATAGTAGTAATTTTAAATAACATCATAAACCACCCCCATATATTTTTGTGTCATTTATAAGTTCTATGTAGGCCTGTAACTTTTGCAGTTTGATAATGACATTGTATGTCGAAACCGCGGTCACGAGTATATGTGAATAAAGTGGTATATATAACAAAGTTATTGTTTTATTTTATTTAATTTTCAAAATGAATTACCACAAAGTTACGGCTACCAGTATTAATTTTCTTAAATAAATTAAATACAATATGAAGAGGAAATGCTAGCATCATTCTGCAATCCCTTATCACAAATGAAGGTACCTGATCAACACCAGCTGTGCCTGAGTTGTTTAATTTTAACATGCTATTGATTACATCAGTCTCCTATATGTATCCCACATCAATAATATCATAAGGGAAAACAGTATTGCAATTCAGATCAAAAGAGTTAGAATTAGGGTAGGTAAGCACTGGAGAACGTCTTGGCGAAAGCATTAACAATGTCATCAGGATTATTAAAATGGAAAGCGTCATCGTGCGTTATCGCAGGAATTTTGGAATTACATCTTTTATAAGATGCCTATATTATATACTTTCTGTCAATAAAATATAGAATGACTGAAATCATTTTAGCAATATTATGTTTTTTTTAAAGACTGCCATATATATATATATATATATATATATATATATTACATTTGCTCCGCAGAAAGGGGTAAAAGTAATAATCGGAGGTCAGTATAGTTGTGTTAAACATTAATACCTGATATGGAATAAATGTAAATAGTATATTAAAAAACGAGTTTCATAAGGCACCATTTTGCCGCACGAGATCAGTTTAGAAAACGAGCCGCTTGCGGCGAGTTTTCTAAAGAGCGAGTGCGGCAAAAGGCCTTATGAAACGAGTTTTTTATACTATTTTTTCTATTTTGCGTTTTTTACATTAATAAATTGCTTAAATTGGAGTTATTTAATTTGAAAGTTCAGAGTTTAATTTTTATATAAAGCATGCAGTTGGTCACATTGATACTTGACATTTTCAAATTTAAATCTTGCTATCCGCGAAGTAAATTATATTACATATTATTTATTAATTTTCGTTAACATTACTTGATATTTCATTTAAAAATATAAACATGAGTGACATAGAAACATATATATGTTGTTGTCAATTGTATACAACATACGTTGTTTGTGTAAAATACGAACATATATCATACCTGTCAAATGTACATAAATTCTTAAAATCATATGACAGCAATGATATTTATTTCTGTATTCGAACAACGCCAACATTGAAAAATGAAAAAAAGTGTATCGAAATAGAGCTCATTTCGATACTGTTTTTGGTTTCATAATGAGTTCATTTCGAACGCAAAATCGAAAAAAGAATATTATGTTCTACATTTTCGTTTTTAATTTTTTTTTGAATTTTTTAAAAAAATAGAAATTTTTTTATTGAAAAAGCAATTTAAACTAACAACTTTAGATACTTATTCCAAAAATATCACAAACAATAATATCTTTAGAGGTATAAAACATTTAGCAAAGATTTATGCCTTTAAATTTCAGTCGAAAAGTAAATCCTGAACCGCGGAGGTCTGCAGTCGGCGGAAGTACGATCTTTAGAATATTGGAGCTGTCCACTACGAATTCGTTATCAATAGCAGGCCAGAAAAATTGTATTTTCGTAAATCTCAGTTATTTTACAACCTAATTGTCAGATCCTTCACTTCATAATACTATCCCAACAAAGTGCCTGGTGCTTTTCTTCATGCTATATTCGACTAGAAGGTATTTATCAACATCAATGGATTGATTACGCTCCAAATTCAACAGAATCATGAAAATCTCTTAAGTACCCTCTTCATTATCAGACTCATTATATATTACACGTTTGTCATCTGCTTCACTACCAGAACTTGTGTCCTCAATGACCTCTGGTTTTTTTTTGGGTGCTACCACTGCTTTGTTACTTGTTAGAACCCCAGCTCCTGGCGCCAACTTTCGTTTCGGTATTTTTGGGCTACTTTGAGTTTAGCGGACACATTCTAATAATAACTTCTCAAAAGTAAGTTTTCCAGAAACTGTGATAGATTATGTACCAACTATACTGCTGTGTCTAGTGGTGGTAAATGCAGTAGTATTACTTACGCTGCTAATCAGATTCTTTACATTGTTGGAGTGATCCATGGTAACTGTTTCGTTGACAAAATTTGCAGGAAAAGCTTGTACGTTGGTATTATTTCCTGAATCAATTATTTCAGAGTTTCGCTGATGCCATTAAGAGTTACCTCGTCAAAATTTTGTCTAGCTACAACTAGGCTGTAGAATGGAATGATACCGCCTTTCTTATAGCTATTAGCGATTACAGTGGCCGGAATCTCTTCCCAGATTGGGCTATAAACACGGAAAATTTCATTTGTCAATTTTCGACCTTAATTTAGTCGCTGGCATTTTGCTAATTTCTTACCGCATCTTGTTTTAACGGATATGAATACTGACAGATCTAGCCTGAAGAAGGTGGGCGGTATGGGCCGCCAGTTGTTCTCTTTAATTTCTAGTTCTACGAACGACAGCTGCATTAACATGTGTGGATTGCCAATCATATAAAATAAGGATCGGCCTTTTATCTCCCAAGGCAGGAATGACAGTCTTCTGGAAATAATTCAAAAAAAATTCGAAGAGCGGGCTTGCGGCGTAAAACATTCCAAGAAAAGAATCAACTGCTACTTGCAATTGGTCCCAAATATTCAGCCCGTTTAAAATAATTAAGTGAGACGCTTTCTGACCAGAAGCGCTTGCTATTAGACGCACTGTTGTATTTTCACAGCCTAGAGTGCTGGTCTTACCAACAGATTTTGTTATTGTCGGCTCGATGGAAAAACTACTTTCGTTTAAATTCCATATCTGTGAAGGTTGATCTGTAAGCATTAAATAACTAAGGATATTTTTTCAGGAGAGCTAAATACACATAAATAATGAAGGGATCTGTAGTTTTCTTTTCACAAATTCAACTGCTTGACGTTTCTTTATACTTAATCTGTCTCTTCTTGAATCCAATGAACCAGTCACAATGCCGGGTACGCCATTCTTGAAGGGCTCTTTGCGATATGATCCAAAATCCCACTTTTCTAATGTATAAAAACCGAAAGCCAATTCTCCTTTTTGTTCTTGGCCTAGAGCAGTTAGTCGTCTCTTGAAACCATTTTTTTGCTCCTCCAGTTCCCTTCAAATTGGTATAAATTGTAAGATATGATAACGTTTTGACGCTTTATAAATGATCATTCGTAAAATAAATTGTAAATTAGTTGTAAAATAAATAATGTATAACACATTTACCCCTCACCATAATTTTCAGGGGGCAAATGCAATATAGGTTAGTATCACATGATCAGTGACTATTGAATAAATTTATAATGACACAGTATAAAAAGCGGACACTTTTCACCATAGTATCCAATATTTCAAAATATTTACCTTATAAACTAAAATTCACGGAACACACAAATAAACAGCTCCGGCGCTCGATGACTAAGTAAAACAGACGCCGTTCTCCAAAATCAGTTTTATTAAAGTGTAACTGCCATAATGGTGAAACGAAGGTTGGGTTAGTCACACACAACAGTAGCGGTTTTAATCAAATTCGGATGATACTTTGCTGTTATGATTTCCCCATTTTTACGATACAATTGGCCCAGTTCAAATTATGTCCATTACATCTAACATTCACGTTTTCGGCCTTTAAACAAATCTAAATAATAAATGTTTCAATGGTGTCAATCCTCTTACCTCTCATTAGTAAGTGCTGTCATATTTCCGGTACAGAAAAAAGTTAACAATATTCATTCAACTTATACTGTAAGCAATCGAATTTTGATTAACGCTGAATAAATAAACTGTTTTGGTGTATTGTTTGATTCACGATTGAGCTTTTCTCTTCATATGTCGAATTTATGCAGTAAAATCTTGGATTTTGTTATGCGCGCTTTAAAGCATTTCAGAAATGTACTACGTCTAAATATTCAGTTCATAAGTTTTGTTGTTAGTAAATTAAAATACGGTGCTACAGTATGGGCACCAAATTATATCTACTTTCAACTTATTACTAAAAAAGTTTTTCGCAAGTTTCTAAAGTTGTTATCGCTTAAAGTGGGTAGTTTATATCCTCAACGAAACTGTGACGATAGTATTTTGTTCTTGTCTCATCGAAGAGAAATTAATGGAACCCGTTTTATACGGAAGATCATCAATGCAGTTATTTAAAGTTCTCCATTACTTCCATCTTTAAATATTCAGGTACCCCGACTATTGTCGAAGTCAAAGTCGAAAGTCAAAGTCGAAGAAAATGAGATATTATTGTATAAATAACTTTTATGGCAAAAAAATAATAAAGCTAATTTATAGATTAATATCTATTTTTTTTTGTTATTGGATGCAGCAATCGCTTCGTGGTGAACATTGTTTAAACAATTAACATTGGCAAATTTTAAAAAAAATTTAAGGACTTGTTCAATTTCGCTTGTTTATTAAATTTTTGCTCTAATAAAGGCTTCGGTCTATCGACCATTGTCAAAGAGTTTAGTCAACTAAATTAATAATAATAATAATTTATTAAATGCCCAACAAATATTATCCAGAACTGGGCAAAAAGATAAGTATAATAGTTAATATATATGAGCAAGTATATACAATATATAAACATAATTACTAGAGAACGGACACGCTTACCACCCAGTGCAGTACTGGCGAAAGGCTGAATTTCTAAAATATTTAATTTTATTTATATAATTGGAAAACGAACGGGTGGTGATCTATAAAATTACGAAATACATATTTATTTGTTGAAAAGTTGTATTTATAAAGTTTTTAATTTTATTTATATAATCGGAAAACAAACGGGTGGTGATCTATAAAATTACGAAATACATATGTATTTGTTGAAAAGTTGTATTTTTAAAGTTTTTAATTTTATTTCTATAATTGGAACATTTTTATTTGTTCATTTTGTCGTTCAAGTTGAGTAAAGGAGTAATATTGACTAGCAATAGTTTCTCAAGGTTTTCTTCTGTCAATTTTGTTCTCTTTGAATTAAGTACATCCTTATAAATAGAAAACGTCCTTTCTACATCGCAACTGGTTATAGGTGCATACTGGAAATATTCTTTTATTTCTTCATATTTAGCCGTTAGATTTTGTGGAATTGTCTCCATACATAATTGCTGCAATGTAATTAAATCTGGATTTCTATTAAGAATTGCTTCAAACTTTTGCCAAAGGCCACATCCGAAGTCACTTGGAATACTTTTCAAATTATTAACAGCCACATCTAATGTGGTTAATCCGTCATTTAATTTGAGATTTCGATTTTCAAAATAAGTGATTAGTTTTGGCAATTTTCCAAAGTGTTCGTGAAGAAAGTACAACTGATTTTTTAAATTTGGGATTTGTGTGAGCTCCTTGCACTCACCAATACTTCTAACATCCTCCTTTAGCAATGTTACGAAATGTTTTAGACTATCGAAATTCTCAGCATAATAACTAGTAGCTTCCAGCCATGTTCCCCATCTAGTTATTACTGGAGTGGGAGGCAGTGACAGAGATGGAAATTTTTCCCTGAAAAGAGCTACTCTCAATGGTGCTTTTCTGAAAACTTTTTTAAAAGCTGATACAAGTCTATCAACTTTCGGAAAAGTGTATATATCAGAGACACTTTTCCGAAAGTTGATAGACTTGTATCAGCTTTTAAAAAAGTTTTCAGAAAAGCACCATTGAGAGTAGCTCTTTTCAGGGAAAAATTTCCATCTCTGTCACTGCCTCCCACTCCACTAATAACTAGATGGGGAACATGTGCTACACAAGTAATATGCAGCATATTAGGATATGTTTTCTTCAATAGTCTGCCTGTTTTTAACATATACGCAGCACTATCACTGACAAATAAAAGTATTTTTTCTTTGTACGTGCCCTCCTTAATGGTTTCAGCAACTCTTTCCGCATCAACTCTATTTATAACACTTGTTGCTATTACATATGAGTTATAGGGATGTAGTTGGATGTAGAACACCAGCTACCACATTTACCACACAGAGTCCTAACATATCCACCTTTTCGTCGGCGCTTATCCATATGTATTGATTTAAAAGATGGCTTCTAATGCGTTCTACTGTTCTCGTATAGCACCTAGAAACATAATATTTGCGTAAAGTTGATTCATCAGGAACATGTCGACCAGTATATTTTTTCAGAAATGTCTTCAAAATTGGATTGTTCAATTTAAATAATGGAATATTAGCCGCCATAAAAGTTTCACAGAGTTCAGATGTGTTTGCGATCTTAAGTGACGAATTTTTGACGATATTTTACGGATTTTGTAATAAATTTCGGAATCACTGACAATGGACATACGATAAGTATGACCGTCAATCCAACTCGCCATTGTTTTACAATGCCGTTCTTGACATTCTTCCATATCATGTCTGAAAAAGTAACTTAAACAATGCTCTAGATCTAAATAAATGAAAACTAAAAAGTTTGTGCGTAAGTTATTGAAACTGAACTAAATTCAATGCACAGTCTTACGTCGAAATAATTGGTAGAAATAGATTCAATCAAACGATATTAAACAGGATCTATCACAAAAATTACGATGAAATTAACAGTTAAAACTATGAAAACAAGAAACTTACACACAGCACTTTATTTATCTTACGAAATATAAACTAATAAATAAAATACATTATAAAAACCCCGCTTCTATCTACGCTCATGAAAACACTTTAAAAAAGACTATATTCTCCGAATACAATAGCTGGCTTGTCCATTGTTATCGCGGCGAGACCAGGTGACCGAGTAAGTCAAACAAATACTTCATTGAATTACGCCGGGATGTACTGAGCGACGTTATACACAATTCCAATTGCCGATTGCGTTTTATGGAAATTGCGTCCCTTCTCTAATAATTACACATACAATTACACTAAATACGTATGCTTAAAGAAAATTACATAAACGTATGACGATCACAGCTAATCCATTCCCAATATATTAAAATTCTGTGCCGAATGTACCATAGCCGCCTTTAATAATGTGTTCGTCCTTGCTGTAGGAATATGAAGTAATTGCGTTGGTCTTGATTCCAAACGTGGCACAAGCAAATAAAATTTGGACACCAAGTCAGGTGAGCCTACCTTACCAGTAACGATATTCCGCATAAATAGAGCGCTAGTGATCTTTCTCCTTTCTGAGAGTGAAACGACGCCATGACGTTCAAGTAACTCGTCGTAATTAATTCGTCGCACTGGATAACGTCCACCACTCTTAAAGGAAAGGTATTTCAAATATAATTTACTCTGGATTCGCTCTATTAGATTAATTTTAGCACCGTAGAAAGGATA
Organism: Melolontha melolontha; assembly: GCA_935421215.2. Classification (NCBI taxonomy): domain Eukaryota; kingdom Metazoa; phylum Arthropoda; class Insecta; order Coleoptera; family Scarabaeidae; genus Melolontha; species Melolontha melolontha. The sequence continues at coordinate 52,330,347 of OW285239.1, forward strand.
CCAGGCTATGGATGCGTATTCGTGCTTTGAAATTACGTGAGCAAAGAAAGGAGTTTTAATGGTATCGATGTTATTAAAATATTTGCATGTGCAAATAATAAATCCAAGGGATTTAGAAGCAGTAGCTGAGACGTTAAAGACACGATCCGAAATTGTAAATGTTCCATTATGTAACACCCACATCCTTAATCTGAGACTGAAGAGAAATCTCAACATTATTAATAGTGTAGCGCGACTCAATTCTAGTAATCTTTCTAGAATAATATACCAGGAAACACTTATCTGTATTCAATCTTAAATTATTACGCAAAGACCAGTTACAGATTTTGTCAGCATTTGTTTGCAACAAGTAAATATCCACCAAAGAGTAAATCCTGTGATAAATCTTTAATATCATCAGTATATGTCAATGCCGAACAGTTGATAGATTTGATAAGGTCATCGATGGAGATATTAAATAAGAGTGAGCCAAGGTTTGAACACTCCGGTACTCCCGAAGTGGAACAAAAGAGTTTAGACCTGAACCCATTGTAATAAACATAATTCTTTCTGTTTGAGAGACTGAAATAATCTCAACCACGATCTACCAATGTCAAAGGAGTTTAACTTTTCCAATAAAACGCGGTAATCAATTAAATCAAATGCACTGGAAAAGTCCGTGTAAATAATGGCCAGCTGGCCACAGCATCAACAGTATGAGCTATTTCCTGCGATATCAGTGCTAAATTAGTTGTAGTATACCTACACGAAGTAAACCCATGTTGTGCATTAGAAAGATGTGGCCTGGTGCCATAAGATAAATGTTTATAAATCAACATTTCAAAAACTTTTGCGTAAGTAGAGACAACGGCAGCAGGTCTATAATTCCGAATGCCGGAACAATCACCTTTGTTACAAATTGGTGAGATTCTGGTAATTTTCCAAGGGTCTGGAAACACAGACGTTCGAATAGCCAAGTTGAAAATTTTGCATAAAGAACCGGCAAAAATATAAGCGCAATCCTTGACAAAAAAAAAAGCAGAACCATCATCACCAGTAGTCAACTTGTTTTTGAGCCCTTTAATAGTATGGATAACCTCAGCGGGTGAAAGAGATAGTAAACATAGAGGCGGTAAGGTAGATGTTAACTCAGGGAGTACAGAATCTGCAGATTTTGGCAAGGAAACGTTAGAAAACGTTGTGCCAAAATTAATAATAGAAGCTGGATCATTGTACTCATTAATAAAATCATGAAGTCTTCCGACAATTCTAGTAGCACCCAGCTTGGAACGAACAAAGTACCAGAAGACAATTAATTTAGGAATCAACTTCCAATATGAAAGAATTGCTAAAGTAAAAATCTAATAAACAAGTGAAACTGAAGTTAATTATCTTAATTTTTCAGTCCAGGGCTGCAGGACTTGCTTGCTCAGCTCATGGATGCTACCAAAGAATTTATACAGCATTGAGTTGAACTTTCTATGGCATTTGCGGCACATATTTAATTGAGACTGTGACCTCCGTGGGAGAGTTACGGCCGGCAGAGGTTCTGAAGGATTTGAAATTAAATCTCTATTCCTCAATTCAGGGTATTATTGGGACGCGAGCTATCCAGTAACAATTAACATCGTTGGGATGTTGAACTTCCGTATCCAGCTAAATCGGTTTCCTAGATTTTAGTCGTATAGACGTATAGACTATACGTCTATACGTGGACGCGGTGTAAAGTAGTTGTTGCGTAAGCGGTTTTCTAGCATTACTGTGCCCCATGTGCGACTTTTAATTAGTGGTTTTACCTACTGATGCTGACAACTTAGTTGTCGAAATACGTATTTAGGATACGATTAATAATTGTGGACAGGGTTATATACCTTTTTTAAGTTTTTACTTAACCACAGTCTCCAAAGAAAGAATATATAGACTCTATATTGTTTGTCTATTTCAGGGCTATAGATTTAGGTTCCACTTAACTAGACTTGGCATCCAACGTAAACGTAAAGAGATAATACAACGAGATGTAAATTGCTCAAATTCTTCTATTATCTATTTGTATTTTCACAAGTCATTTATTTAAAACTTAAGGTATCTTATTACTTTAACTAAAAACCTAGTTATCATCAGAGAGTTTTATTTAGATTCTTTATTAAAAACACACATATTTTTGAAGTCTTTGTTGAGATTTTAATAAATCTTTTAAAAATCAAGCTCAAGTATTTCACTTAACCAAGGGGGTATTCACCCTCTGAACTTTAAGCTAGGACTCAAGGTGTCCGTTATGCTCTTTAAAAGGTGGATACCTAGATTCTTCCGATATTTTGTTTCTAACTTAGTATGTTATTCGACGATTGTTTAAGTGGAAGTCGAATTCCCACAGCACTGTATATAAGTTTTATTTTATGCTTATCAATTAATATATTATTACAAAATTTAATTACACAGATATTATGAGATCACTAACTTCCCACTTGCTTGCTTAGATATCTTGCATAAATTTACGCTCACATTGGTGTATTTACTTTTCATTTGTTCAAATTAATAATCCATATACGTTTTAAAATGTTTTCTTTTTGTTTATAAACTTAAAATGCAATTGTGTGTTATTTTAGCCACTTTAGTCTTTCTTCTCTTACTTGAATAGAGTTTCAATACAATTATAAATTAAACTAATTAAATAAAGAAAATATTTAATGCTATATTAACAGTTATAAATAAAAAATACTTCTGAACGTAAACATATATAATAAATTGTTGATAAACTTTCTTAATATAAATTTATTCAAATCGTTACATCTAAATGAATACCGAAGATTGAATGATAGCTGAGTGAAAAGTTTCGAATGAATCCCTTCTTCTGATACCGTTTCTCCTTTTATGCTGGCTGCTTTCTTATTTCCCGGAAAACGTTTATTTTCTTCTTGCACTTCCCATATTTAATTCTAAATTCTTTTGTTTTCGTATATTATATCCATATCAACCCTCATGTTCATCTACCTACTATATGCAAATTTGTTTTTTTTTGTTATTTGAAATTAATTTGTCTACATTATTTCCTATTTTGTGATAATTTATGGTTTTTACATTTTTAGTTCAAGATTAAATTATTTTACCCTTCTAAATTTCTACGAATTTTATGCCTTGACGTAGTTTTGCATATGCTAACTCGCAAGTTTTTTGTTAGAGATTCTCCAATAAATTTGTTTTCTTCCCTTTGGCTATGAATATTTACCGGGCCATCTCTAACCCAACAATTTTCATATATCTGATCAACTTAGGCTTGCGCATTCTGATGCATCTCTACTTTTAATTTAACATTTTGTTTTCATTACGTTTTTGAACGTAAAAATTTACAATTGCTACTCTAAATATTTCTAAATCTAGTTCCCATTTGTTAGACACATTGTTTTTCAGGTTATACTGTTTCTGCTGTTAATACCACATATTTTTTATACGAATTTACACTTATTCTAAAAGAATTTGGTAATAAAAATACCTATCAAAATAAATAGATATATTTCATACAATATCAACAAATCTAAGACAAATATTAAAGCTAAGGTTGAAAGAATAATTTATTTATTATCCTTTTTATAAATTTTGGTACGTAGGGATGCGTTTTATATCTAATTGCATATAATTATTATCGAAATTCACTATAACATCTAATCTATTTATATCATATGTTTAATGTAAAATTATCATGTTATATACTAGGTGAATTCAAAAACAACCTGTTTAGATTTCATTTTGATTTGTTCATGCTACGTTTCATTAATTTATACTCCATTTACCTTTTTTAATTTCTATCAAAGGGGATTTCACAGCAATATGTACGAACGTAGCGACATGTACAAAAGTAGTCAAATCCGAATATAACGATGTGTACAGAAAGTAATCTAATATGAGTGTAACGATATGTACCGAAAGTAATCAAATACGAATATAAAACGATATGTACCAAAAGTAATCAAATACGAAAGTTAACATTTGGAACTTACTGCAAGTGAGAATTAATGAATATTAAATCACATTCTTACATGTAAATGTCGACTTATTTGATTCATAACTACAATCTGACAAACTAAGTTTCTACCAGTATGCAGAACACACCCTTTCGCGACAACGAACTTCCTGGTAATTAGGTTAATTAAGAATTAAGAAATACTGAAAAAACAAGTCAATCAACGGGAGGAAACGTACAGACGGCGTTTCGTTCTAGTTGGAACTTTTCAATGTACGGCATTCCTCGAAGACGGCAATGTCCGTCTTCGAGGAATGCCGTTTACATCCAAGGCTACAAAATGTTATAGTGATGTGCAGCCGCACGACTGTCCCACAAGCACGAAAAACAACAATATTTGGTGAAACCACCTTGTAAACCAGTCAGTAAACTAATCACGTTCAGATCACCGCACACCTTCCACTTGTGCTGTTCATAGTTGTTAACTTTATGAAATGCATTGATCGAAGTATATGTTTCTTTTACATTGATAACATGACCAATAGGAATCGATGGGTTCCCATTTCTAATATGGAGGAGAACGGCCTTCAAACAATATTTGCTACTGTCAATGAACAAGCACCACTCATTTGCTTCATTTTACCAAATAAACCCAAATGTCTTTGCGAAAACAAATAAATTCCATTTCTTCAAAATACTCAGCAAATGGCTTATAACTGGTCACTTTGGTTTCCTTAGCTAGATGGTTCCACTGCTCTAGGCGCGATGTTAAAATCTCTGCATGTTGTTTTGATAGACTCAAATCTCGGATTAAATCACTTAACTCTGCCTGAGTTAGTAAATGTCCATTAGTTATGATTCAGCATTTACCATTATTATTTATCTGTGAAAGTATCGTGAAAACGTGTTTATTTCATTCATAATATCGCATAAAAATGTCGAGCCGAATGTGTAAAACTCGTCCGGACAATTTTTTTATGTATGTGGGCCATACATTTTTGTGAAAAAGTGAAGCGTAATTACAGAATATATTCTATTAGCTTATTTACATTATTTTGGTTTCCCGGTCAGTAACCAGGTTAAACAATAGGCACCCCACTTCTTTTGCAATACTTGCAGAGCCATTTTACACAGATTAGCAAGTGAAGAAAAAGTTTATATGCCTTATAGTATACCAATTTTTTGGAGGGAGCCTGCAAACCACGATGACGATTACTATTTTTGCGTGACTTGCGTGGAATTAATGCAAAACACAAACATTTAATAATATACGCTGATATTGCATCGATAACAAAACCAATTATTTGATCAGATGATGAACCATTGCCAATTTGTCCTGGTTACGTGGGTAGTACTTCTGAATCGGAGGTATCAACCGGCGAGCGATCTGAGATCAGCTAAACCTCAGTGGCGTCATCTTGCTATAACTATAAGACTAGACGTGCTAGAATTTTTCTAGCAGCAGATTTAAATTAAACATCACAAAATACACTAAATACAGTTGATTTTACGTCTTGCACTAAAAAAAAATTAAATTTGTAAACTTGTGTTATTAAATTCAACTTTAAGAGAAGCAAAAACATTATAAAAAAGCGATCTTTAGAAAGCTTACCATAAGTCGCAAGTATCTGTGAGATACAAAAATTCGGTGCTTCAAAAGTACTTTCTTCTACAATAGCAGTTGGTGCTCAATTAGAATGAGTCTTAAGTGTGGAAGGTAATGGGCCCGTCGAAGGTGCCGGCACATGACCGAAGCGGTTGGGTGAAATGCAAAGTCACCATGTATCTGATGGATACACGCAACTAACGGAAGGTCAGAAAAAATTGTGTTTAGTTTGCAATTCTGGTTTAGAATATATCAGTATATATCATTATACCGGGTTTTTCTTTTGTCATTACACATAGGTATAATGCACTGACTGACTTATTTTCATTTCTAATTACACATTGTAATAAATATATGGTGACGTAGGCAACCAGTTATACACCAAAATCTACATACAAACAATAAATTAATTCTTAAATAGATTGCCATAGAGAGTAAATATAATTTTCTTAATGTCACATATTTCTCAATTTTGATTAATCCAAAAATCTTAAATTAAATATATTTTATTGAAAAATAGATAATTTATTTAAATCATGGATATGTATAGCAAAGACGAAAAAGTTTCAATGGTAATGTGGTATTAGAAACATAAGCACGGTCAGAGACATGTTTGCAGATAATTATCCTAACAGGCCTATACTTTGTGCAAAGACAATTTTAAATTTAATTGAATCGGCCGATACTTGCTGGAAATCCATAATATGTAAATGGGATTTAAGTAAAACACATATACTAATTTATGGAAATTAGTATAAGTGTTTTACTTAAATCCCATTTACAATTTTAAATATTTATAATAGATTTAAAGAAGATGGCTGTCTTCTAAATTCACACAAAAAAATAATAAAATCAATCATGTGTTAACAGAAGACTTGCAGCTGAATATCCTCTGTTATATAGAAGAACGGTCTGTAGGATCGCTTTTAGATGAAGCCAGGCATTTTGGAGTATCGTACAGTTCGGTGTACAGAACCCTGAAAGAATTTAAATATAAGCCCTACAAGGTATCAAACCATCAGGGGCTTTTCGAAAAAAATAAAATAAAACGAACTGATTTTTGTGAAAAAATGTTTGATATGTTACATGAAAACGAAGCAATTTTAAATAAAATAATTTTTACTGATGAAGCTTCATTTACCACAAATGGTGAAATCAACTCAGAATTTCCGGTTTGTATCCTACATTTATCCATTGAAAAATACTAAATTTGCTTTCCATTAATCCATTAATAATTAGGTATTGCTCGCGTACAAATCCTCATGACCAAAACCACAGTACATTCAAAAGATAGACTTATTGGCCCATTTTTTATTGACGTTAACCTCACTGCAGAAAAATATTTAAATCTCTTACGAAACCACATCATTCCAACAATTGAGACACTAAATGTTGATCAACTTTGGTTCCAAATGGATGGGGCTCAGGCATATTCTACTTATGCCGTCAGGAAGTTTTTAAGTAACATATTTCAAAGACGGTGGATTGGCAGCTTTGACCCCATACCATGCCCCCAAGATCAGCTGATTTATCTCCAGATGATTTCTTTCTTTGCGGTTATCTGAAAAGCAAACTTTATAACAACTTGAAAAGTTGTTATAAAGTTATAACTTGGATGAATTGGATATACTTACTGCATGTGATGGAATAAATCCAGAATTTATTCTGAATACCCTGCGTTGCTTTCTAAATCGCCTTGCTTATTGTCTTAAAAGACAAAGAGGACATTTCGAAAATTTGCTATAAACGCATTTGTTATGTTGTTTTGTTTATCTTAATTAATTGTTAGAATAAATTATTTTTTTCATTCAAACTGAGATTTTCTTTCTTTTCTAAAAACATAACCAAATTCTTTGTGGCTTTATTTTCTTTAGGATTACCCACTGCAGTATAAGTATTATTGCCCAACTAGATTTTAGAATACTTTCGCGAGAAATTTTAAGTTTTGAAATAGATTTAAAGAGTTTTATGTACATTCTGTATGGCAATCTAAATAATTTCCCTTTTAATGCTTAAACATTCATATCTTCAATAGTTAGAAAGTATACTAAGATGAAACTCATTGAGTTATATCTTTAGGTAATAGGAAAAGGTTGGGTGTAATTTTAATAAAATAAATACTTAGTTGACTTATTAATATTTTTATTTAGGAACGATATTATATTAACATTTTTCGGTTTTTGTCTTGCACCTTTGTTCTATTATTAAACGAGCTGTTCTATACACTTTCACTTTCTGCTGAACTCGTTCGAATACAGAAGTATTTCCTAACTCCTAACACATTGTTTTAAGGGTTTCAGCTCGATTCCTGTTACCTAAAAGAAAATCCAAATAAAAAATGTAATTACCCTTTTTTCTTAAAATTTACCTTCCAAAATAAAAGAAGATCTGCGTCCTGATTTGAATTTTGCCTTTCGAGGTTAGCCTTATAGTTATTATTACATCGGCTGTAATTGATTTTACCTTCTCTTATTCTTTCTTTCAAATATCCAAATAATGAAAGTTACTTTTGATGTTGACTGATGTCTGTTTCGATTACAGGCATTTGTTCTTTATTTTCAGGACCTACTTTCTTCCTAATATTAAACATTTCCTGATCTAGAAAAGAAGTAACCCCGGTAGCAATTTCATTACTACGAAAACTTTCTCTTTAAATCGAGGTTCTCAAACAGTTGCTACTCTAGTAACTGATCCTCCTTCATGTGAAAATAGCCTTGCTTTCCTCCCTCAGTCTTTAATTCCAGTAGTGATGCTGTCGAATAATTGTACAGTCCAAATGTTATTGTGATCGTTAAAGAAATAGTAACATATTTCTTACCTACAAGAATTTTTGTTATATTTTCTACCTTTTTTCATACACTAATTTTAATATCTTAGATATAGGTATGTTAACCTTAAAGAAATACTATCCATCTTCCTTGAATTTGTTAAAAATATTTAAAATTGCCTTCGCACATCTTATACGCCTGTTGGGATAATTAACTGTTTTAAATTATGTATTTTTCAATAAAACGTATTTAATTTAAGATTTAAGTATGAACGAAAAACAGAAATTTTTGACAGTTTGAAAATGTGTTGTGACTGTATTTTATATTTATAACTGGTTGCCTACGACACTATATATTTATTCCTATGTGTCATTGGAAATTAAAATAAGTCAGTCAATACATTATACCTATGTGTAATGACACTAATGAGCTAATGACACATGAAAAACCTGGTATATTATTATATATTAGAATATATCATTTACGGTGTTAGACAGTTCGATCATATTTCTCACAAATTGTACAAGATTTGTAATTGTGTTAATTATGTTTAACCCCAGAATGGTATCGTTATTTTCTAGTACATGACTAGTACAGTGGTGTCGCATATGACACATCATTATATTATCTTTAACTTTTATATAGTTATCGTTCAAAATAAAAACAAAAGTATAATTTTACATTAATTTTATTATAAAAAATAAAATGGTACAAAAATATAAAACAGTTACTCTCACAAAAATACTAATTACAGTTCTTCACTGCAGGGAGGACAAATAGGCCTTCTGTGTTCAGCACAAATGTGTTCACCGCATCTCACACATAGTTCTCGACCTTTTCTGTTGGCATTTCTAGGGCAAATATGACAACGTTTCTGACCGACAGGTTGATTTCTTTTTTCCAAACTAGGATTCTTTTCTTCCACACCTAAAATATCCTGAATTAGTAGACGTAAATATCTGGATATTGTTGGCACATTCAGTCTGCTTTCCAATTGTGGTTTGATCAATTGCCTACCTAAGTTTTGAAGAAATTGTCTTCTTGGGATGTACTTATAAGCACTATTTTGTTTTTGTTTGTTGGCGTTATAGATAACATAAGCATTGATTCCAATTCCATCTATCATTCCATAAAATACACGTAAAGGCCATCGACGGGTTTTTCGTGACACAGTTTTTGAGTGACACAATTGATCATATGTATCTACACCACCTTTCGTCGAATTATAAAATAGAATGATTTCGGGTTTTTTAGTTTCGTCTTCAATTTCGCCATAGTGTGAAAAGTTGACAACAACAAAACTATTTTATTTTTTTAGGTGAAAACGAAACCATAGTTTTATTTTCGTCGTAAGCAAAATCAGAGCTAGGAACAGTAGCTTTTTTCTTCAAGAAAGTTGTCGGAATATCTGCTTTATTATTACGTAACGTTCCTACCATGGTTAGTTTCTTTTCCAATAATTTATTTGCCAAATCCGAGGACGAGAACCAGTTATCCATGTTAACATTCCGGTTTGTTCCATATATGCTTTCACACAGTTTCAGGACATATTGAGTAGGTAATGTTTCAGAACTAGTTCTTCTTTCTTTTCCAATATATGGAATAGCAGAAAGCATGTAAAATGTTTTAGAGTCGCACATCATAACAATTTTTATGCCATATTTATCCGGCTTATTTGGAATATAGATTTTGAATGGACATCATCCTCTAAAACCAAGAAGTTGTTCGTCTACAGTTACATATGCGCCAGGTGTATAATTTTCTGAACACTTTTCAATAAATTTATCCCACAGAAATCTGATAGGTTGTAATAACGCAATGCAGTTATGTGTATGCAAACACTCTCAATGAGGCCACAGCCTCGAGCCCGTAATACAAATGTAACGTGTTTTACAAATACGACCTCGCTAACGCGTGGTGTTTGCAAACACAAACTATATGTCAGGGTTTGTATTATATTCCATAAGTAGTACGAGGATCATCTGGGATATATATAACGAGAGTAATGTAAGTGACAGACATTCACACATTCAGTCTTATTCAGAGTCAGATTCTTATTCAGAATCATGTCCACATTTATACAGTCTTAATGATAGTTAGATCATAATGTATATAATTGTTATCCAGTTTATAAGTGTTATATATTAAATTATATGTTACCCGAACTTTGTGTATTATTTAACGGGACAACGATATCTGCGTGAAGACTCACCGATGTAGCCCTCAGGACCAGGCTAACATCACATGGCGTCCTGCCACGAACTTGCACAAACGGCCTAACATCACATGGCGTCCTGCCACGAACTTGCACAAACGGCCTAACATCACATGGCGATTCTGCCTTAGGGCTTAAGGCCCCACCGTTATCACATGCCGATCCTCCAGGCACTTAGGGCCTAAGGCCCACGTTATCACATAGCGATCCTGACCAGCCCTTTAGGGCACAGGTTATCACATGGCGATCCTACCTATCCACACCACTAGATGGCCCTGCTAGCCATCTAAGGCTGAAAAAAGACCAAGTGGAAATTCGGAACGGACCAGGAAAAAAAAAGTATATACAAAAATGCATGCGTCGTACTTTTTAATAAGCGCCATACAAGAAGGTTATATTTCAGATAGTTTACAAACAAACGTATAAACAATAACTTGTATATTTAAACTAACCGCGAGTGAATAAACAACGATTTAAAATATGTATGTAGCGACGAGACAGTTTAGGAATCCACGAAGTCAAGGTCACTGATAAAATGCAACATGTTTATTTTATAAACGACGATACGTAGGAAATATTGTTGACATATTCAAAAAAAGTTTCTCGCTAACAAAAGAAAATAATATCGAATTAATAAAAGAAACCAATATACGAGGAGTAGTATATTAATTTTATTGGTAAAAATTCCGAAATTTTTGTAACAAATGCCTTAGAAGTTGATTCCAATTCAAAAAAAGTTTCTCGCTAACAAAAGAAAATAATATCGAATTAATAAAAGAAACCAATATACGAGGAGTAGTATATTAATTTTATTGGTAAAAATTCCGAAATTTTTGTAACAAATGCCTTAGAAGTTGATTCCAATGCCATAATGGTTAGTAACGGGACGATTCGATAGCATCCTAATCACGTCTGGAGCCCTATAAGACGACAGAGACCTATCGATTGTACCTTTACGACACCAACAACAGTGCAACCTACAGGACAGATCATCCTAGGGTTGTGGACTTGGCGAAAACGATAACCGACCGAATCAGACGAACTTCAAAGTAGGAGAAAGGCAATGAAGACTCCAATTCGCCCCTAGGTCGTGACGAAGCAAGCATGCGCTTCCAGGAAAGAATCCTACACGACAAAAAACGCTCTCAGAATTTTTTTTTTTTTTAGAGATTACAGTTATAACAAAAGTGTGTTTTGTTAACTGGTCTCAAGTTTTTCTATATTGAAGAAAAGGCTTACAGCATAAGGGAAGTTCCGCTGTACAAGCACCCTTACTGTGGTCAGAATAAGCTTCAAAAGATAGTTCTGCGCAGGAACATGACAGACACGAAATATGTGCTGTCCAGGGAAATACACGAAAGAGTGATTTCCAGAATAATTTTTTCCATGGAGGAAAATAGATAGAAAAACGGAGAGTCGATTTATTTTAAAGTATGGTTGGAAAGGGAGCATAAGAATTGGGAGCAAACAATCATGCACAAGAATTGAAACCAAAAGAGCAAGCATGAGGAATCGGAGAACAAGAACAAAACGCGAAAAACAAGAAAGACAAGAATGGCAAACTGCGAAACAAGGCAATTATTCTATATAAGTTGCTCATAATATAGAAATAAAATATAAAAAGCGAACAGACTAACAAGATTGAGACAGTGTACAAATTACAAAGGCCCGATTATTATCAATTAACGATTATTATCAATTAATTATTTTTTTCAACAATGTAAAACTGACTGTGAAGCATTATCTTTTAGAATGTAAAATTATCCATTTAAAGTTTGACAATCTATATTGTATATTTATTATTACAGTTTTTATTAGGATATTTATCATTTTAAGATTTATATTATATATCTATTCGTTAAATATTTATTATTATTGTATATAGATTAAGACTATCCATCATTTTACCGGGTATTTATTATAATGTGATACTCGATAACAACTTCATTTTAGAATTTTAGTTATCATAAGTTTTAGCAAATTTATTATTTAAGTATTACTATTGTAAATGTATAATCCCAAACAGTGTTCACCATAGTGTAAGATAGGAATAAGAAAGGTAAAGATTTTAATGAAAGAAAAACAATCACCTCAGCGTTATTTTTCTTTACCCCAAGAAGGGTGGTGTAATAACGCAATGCAGTTATGTGTATGCAAACACTCTCAATGAGGCCACAGCCTCGAGCCCGTAATACAAATGTAACGTGTTTTACAAATACGACCTCGCTAACGCGTGGTGTTTGCAAACACAAACTATATGTCAGGGTTTGTATTATATTCCATAAGTAGTACGAGGATCATCTGGGATATATATAACGAGAGTAATGTAAGTGACAGACATTCACACATTCAGTCTTATTCAGAGTCAGATTCTTATTCAGAATCATGTCCACATTTATACAGTCTTAATGATAGCTAGATCATAATGTATATAATTGTTATCCAGTTTATAAGTGTTATATATTAAATTATATGTTACCCGAACTTTGTGTATTATTTAACGGGACAACGATATCTGCGTGAAGACTCACCGATGTAGCCCTCAGGACCAGGCTAACATCACATGGCGTCCTGCCACGAACTTGCACAAACGGCCTAACATCACATGGCGTTCTGCCACGAACTTGCACAAACGGCTTAACATCACATGGCGATTCTGCCTTAGGGCTTAAGGCCCCACCGTTATCACATGCCGATCCTCCAGGCACTTAGGGCCTAAGGCCCACGTTATCACATAGCGATCCTGACCAGCCCTTTAGGGCACAGGTTATCACAAGGTGCACATTTATCATCCTTACGCTCTTGTCTGGTATTTTTGTCATCAAAGCGAAGACAATTAAGTAAAAACTCAAAACGTTTTCGTGATATGGTTGCTCTGAAAATGGGTCATCCATATTGTCTGTACCATAAATCAGAAGTACTTAGAGAACTTGTTTTTTTTAGAACCCCACTCATATACAACAGCCCGAATAAGGCCAATATTTCTTGTCTATTAGTACACCCTATAAAGCTTTGATTATTAGCATATTGGAGGATTGTCTTGCTATTTCTTGGCTTGTGTGTTGAATAATACAATTAATCATTTCGTCGGTGAAAAATAACTTCCATGCTTCAATCTCATCTGCAACTTTTAATGCGTTTGGCTTTGGCCCTGGTAATCGAAGCACAATGTTCTTTTGCACTGTACGGCTATTTTTTGAAAAAAATGGTGATTTATACCATTTGTAACCATTTTTTCCATAAATTGCCTTTCGACGTGTAACAGATTCTTCTTCGGACTCTTCTCCCTCACTGCTAGACTCGACAGAAAAGTATCTGAATGCTCAATGTCTAAAAGTTCCTCATCTTCAGATACACTGTCATCGCTCACTATTTCTGGAACAATATTGTCCAAATCTGTTTCGCCTCTCTCGTAAGAACGTATAATATCCTCTAACTCTGCTTGAGTCAATGCTTTACTAGTGGAAGCTATATTTTGTAAATTAAAAAAATAATATCAAGAATGGTATTCTGGAATCGTATGGGACACAACCAATTGCTATCGATACGTAAAACAGAACAGAGCACGTCGAGAGGTACGTAGGTGGTCGCTAACTTCTCTCTTCAATTATGCGTTTGGGAAAGAGATAAAGTGTAGCAGTGTCATAGGCGACACCAACATACCATTCTAGGGTTAATACAAGGAAGTTACGAGCGCTTTTTTCTGTCACAGTATATTGATAATGAGGATATTATCATATCTCCATTCGAAGATTCGGTATCGAACAGATGCACCCAATCTGGCTATAAGATTTTGTGTGTTGATATCGCCAACGTCTCACTGAATGCTTGTTCATGGAAGGTCATTCTCTTTCTGCATATACTCGAAATTAATAAGTTTCCAGAGGATTTCAAACAGTCTAGCATCAAACAATTCACGCGTAAGTATCTATGCTGCTTCAGTTGCAGAATGCATAAAATGATCTTGTCGTTTTATTGTTTCTTCAGTTTGATGTATCGTTTTTTAAAAATTTATTTGTTACGCGTTGAATACATAATTGATCTGTATCTGTCGAGTTGTCTTTAATTTTCCATATAATTAATAGTAGACAACATACGCAGAATAAACTAGTTTTAACTGTTTAGTATGCAGTTAATTATCGTTTCTTTTGTTAACTTGTAGGCAATAGCAATTAGTACTGTGTTGTTCATGCAAGGATTGCAAGATCAGCAATTTTTGTTGCATCTTGATTTCATTGGCTTGGTTTTATTTCTATTTTTACTTAATTTCATTTTCGTACTAGTTTTATGTTTTAATTAATTTACTGAAAGTAATATTTCACTGTAAAGGGACCACAATAAAGACATTGTCAAAGCCATAAAATGTAAAATTTTATGACTCATTCTCGTATTAATATCCACAGAGAATAAAATTTACATCATTATTTATCTCTTAGAAGTCTGGATGTAGAACATTTGAATTTAACCAAAGCTATGAAACTTAGTTGTGAGAGAAACTTTAGCCCTCATTAATTCTTGTTTGTGTACGCCCTTGAGTTTTATTGTTATTGTCGTTTTCTTTTCCAGATGCGGCGTCGCTGTTGTTTTCGTTGCGATCCATAATTTGTGTCATGGACCAAATAACAGCACATATCGCATAACTTAATTAGGGAGATGAAACGGTCCTTTTTTAATTTAGAAAATACAGCATTTAAGCCCTACTTTTGTTAAAGGTTTGGATATAAAGCTCGTACGTGCTCTGCATACTCAGATACTGCACAATATTAAGAATATTAATTGCAGACGACAATACTCCAAACAGAAGCCTTATTATTTATTCAGGAATTAAAGTACAAATCATACATTACATTAAATTAGTTGATTAAAGGGTGTTAAATTCCGTCGATAATAACAATTAGGAAGAAAGGTATAGCTGAATGAATATATTCTTCTTTCGGGCGATATTAAGTGGTTTGACTTGCATTTCAGATATTTTGAAAAAGACATTAGCATGTTTAACAAAGAAATTTAAAATATACTTGAGTAGGTAAAATTTCGCCAAATTTTGTATAAAACAAAAACATTTTTAGTAATATAAAAATATTATTGAAAACTGGATATGGAAAACACAGTACAAGTTCATATTTATGTTCTCCGCATTGCTTATGAACTTCTTACAAACATCTTCCATGATCAAGGAATCCCATTGTACCCAGTATGACTTCAATTCTCGCGAACGGGTAGCGATTTCTTATCAGGTGTGTCTCTGCCCATTTCTCTTTCAAGCCCTTGAAATTACAATGTCAGAATCACCTTCTTGATCTACGCGCAAATTATCAGATTGCCATTGGTCATTAACTACGGTGGTTTGAAGAGTGTTGATCGATTTGTCTTGGAGTATGTTGCAATGCCGACAATCCCCTGGACAGGGCCTTCTGGAAAGTGCATCATCATTTCGATGTTTAAGGCGTGTTCTATGTTTAATATCGAAGTCATACTCTTGTAGCCTCTCAATCATTTTGCTACTTGATTCTTTGGATTCTTGAATTACAAGACCCATTTCAGCGCCGCATTATCAGACCGTTTCACGAACTTTTGCCCGTACAGATATTTGTAAAAGTGAACTACAGCCAGTAGTTCTCGTCTTGTTACGCAGTAGTTTCTCACTGGCTTAGACAGAATACCGCTGAAGTATAAAATGACATTTTCTTGTCCATCTTGGATTTGAAACACTCTCGCCTCGGCTCATCCCAAAGTTACTAGCATCTCTATCCAGAACAAATAATCCAGGTGGCAATGGATGGCAAACTAGGTGTATTTATCAAAATTCCTTTTAGTAACTCAAGGGACGCCTATAATTCTTTGTTCCGAATGAGTGCTCGATTTTCTGTTAGACGGGTTAGTAGTTTCGCAATATTAGCAAATTCAGGAACGTAACGATAATAGTGCGTGTATAATCCCAGAAAGCTTCTTAGTTCAAGTTTATGTTTGTGTCCAGGACATTTTTCCACAGCTTCCGCTTTTTCCAGATCCACAGCAACTCCTTTTCCAGAAACTACATGTTCAAGGTAATTTACCTCCGTGCGAAAAACGTGACACTTCCTTGAACTTAGTCTCAGATTAGCATCTCGCAGCTTCCGGAATACCTCTTTCGAATTCTTCATGTGATTTCGAAATGTCGTACCTACCACAATCACACCATCAGGATATACCAGGCAGGTATTCCATGACAGTCCCATCAGCACAGTGTCCATGAGTCGCTTAAGCGTAGCAGGGGCGTTACATAATCCGAATGGCATGACTGTAAACTGCCAAAGCCAAGTGCCTAAACTAAAGACAGTCTTTTCTTTGTCGCTGGCGTTCATTCTCACTTGCAAGTAGCCGCTTTTCAAGTAGAGAGCGGAGAACCATTTTGCTCCTGTCAAGGTGTAGTGTATCGTCTATTCTTGTGGGAAGATAACTGTCTTTTTCGGTCACATTATTCAATCGGGTCTTAGTCCACGCATAATCTGGTAGATCAATCCTTCTTTCTGATAAGGACCACTTGTGCAGCCCTGGACTATTTGAAGGTTCAATTGCTTCTTGGCTTTCCATATCTTGCATAATTTTCTCAGCTATCTCTCGTTTTGCCAATGGTAGCTCTCTTGGTCCTTGTCTTATTGGAACTGCATCGCCTGCTATTATTTTATGCAGAATGATATTGGTTCTTCCTTTCGTGCCACTTTCAGTGTCTAAGACATCCCCATTGTGCTGGATTTGATCTTTAACTTGGTTCTGTTCTTTCCTTCTTAATTGCTAACAAGTTGACTTGATTATTTTTCTTAGGAACCCACGTGAACACATTCTTCTTTGCTTCCACGCTACAAAGGACGAGCGAGACTGGCGAACACAATCCAAGGATTAGTACCCTTCTTTAATGTAACAGGGTAATACTTTACGTTCATTGCCTTTATGGGTACATTTCAGTAACTACCATCCCTCGGCCTAGCTTGTCATCACCAGTCTTCGGTTCCAACATTGTAACATTTCCTTCAAGATAATCGCCTTCCATACAAGCTGTCAAAAAGGTCTCGCTTCTTGCATCAAGAACAACATTCTCTGCTCTAATTACTCGTATATGTCCATTATTTTTCTAATGAAGACGAGCAATATCTGCCTCCAATTCCCGAAGATTTTCTCCTTTCTTCTGTGATCGATTCTTCGGTTAGGTATACCTCCTATAGATGCGAATGGCTATATCTCATCTGCAATCGTTTAATAATTTGCGAATTATCTTTTCGTAATTCAGGAGGTAATGTCTGTAATATATCACTAGCATCACCTAATCATCATCTCAATGCCGACTAAAGCAGTAGCCTTCTCGGCAGATGACCATACTTTGCAGCTGCTTCGACAACCATAACGTTCCGGCGATTTTGGAAATCCTTTTATTCCCCATGTATTGAAACGACATCCCAATGCAGTTCTAAATTTATGAAAATTACAAAAAATAATTGAGTTAATGCAGAAAATATGGTGAATCTAAAAATAATTACATAGATATAATTATTAGATAATTAAAAATCTAGATAGTTAATATTTATGGCATTCTTAGAATAAATTACTACTTAACATTTAGGAAAGTGGCTGACATTGTTAAACCAATAAAGGGAAGGTGTGAAATTATATAGAATAATAGATTGTTTCCTATGTTGAGTAAGGTATTTGAGAAACCGCTCTTATACTAGAAAGATTAAGTCGATAATAGGGGAGCTAAAATTAATATCCGATTATTAAATTGGATTAGTTTAGCAGCACAATAAGCCAGAGCTAATATAAACTATTTTAATCAAGTTTTTGTATATTTTGAAATTTGGATTTTTAGACATTAACCAAGCGTTTGATAAGTTATGAAGAGTGTTTCGCAATTATTTGTATTTAATACAATAAAAATAATTATTTATTAGATTGGTATACAAGTTTGTCGAGTTTTCAATCTACAGGTGAGAGTACATTGAAAAACAAATTGTTAAGCGCACGTTACACTATTAATGTCGTATTATTGTTAATTTTGAATAGTTTTGGAGTTTCTGCAAAGATTGTATTAATTATTCATAGAAAAAAAGGGAACATCAAGTAGAAGAAAACGGCCATTTCCTAAAAATCTTCTTCGTTGACTACATCTGGTACAGCTAGCACTATTTGTGGTGTTTACGGAGAAAACGTAATTGAATAGATAACATCAAAGAAGCTTATCGTTTTAAAGACATAAACAATTTTCAACGCTCAAATACGTCACTTTGAAGAAAAAGATCGTCTGAACGCTTTTATGATCCACGCCAATCAACCGAGGGCCTTTATAATGGATTGTAACCAATTGTTCATAATACGACATTTGCGTTCCATAGACAAAGTTAAAAAAGTGGGTTTTTGATTGTCGCACGTTTTGACTGCAAACAATAAGAATCAGCTAATTAGCATTTATGCCTCTTTGCTAGCTCGCCAACGACATGGATCGTGTTCATCCCACATTGTTGCTGGCGAGTAAAAATTGTACCTTCATATTAACATCAACAACACAAAAGAAGCCCTAACAAATATAGGCAAGTTTACGAGCAAGAGTTGATACTCATCCACCTGGGTTGATCCGCATGAGACCGCAATTTAAGAAAAGAAACAGGGAAAACATTATCAAGTCATTTTGAAGTCGTTAGGTATGGCGCCTGCTATGAGTTACTTACGAGGAATTTAACCATCACTGCTAGATGTATTATCAACAACGTTGTCGGCATGAGACTGCAATTTAAGAAAAGACACCCATAAAACTTTATCAAGTCATTTTGAAGCCGTTAGGTACGTCTAATATTATAAGCCAGCACCTTATATGAGGAGCTTATTTTCAAAACACAACATGTCCAAAAATTGTAACTTTGAGGTATAGATGTCGCTATATAGTCTATAATCACCTCTGAAATTTGGTTATTACACTTTTATGACAAACCGAAATAAGTTCTAATACGTAAAGCATGGAATATCTCTTAAATTTTCAAATTACAGCAATTCCTTCGTTTTTCTATTTTCTAACCGCAACATGTCCATTCAGCCAATTAGGAACGCCGGTATGCTCACAAAATTAGCATGTTTTACTTAGTAAATCTCATTGCTTCGTTTTGATATCATTCAGAATTTGTATGCTTTGTCATTATAATATTAATATGAAAAGAATGGAGTAGCAGAAAACGGAAGAGTGTAAAAGAAGAGGTTAGAAAACAAGTAAAGGAAGATGTGTATGTTGCTACGCACTTGCTACTACCTAATATGATCATTAATTGAATTTGTTTGTAGATATGCTTCCAGGGATATGCAGTTGCAAAACTGGCAGTTGCCATGTAATCATCCGCACTACAAGAAATTCGAATGTAAAGAAGTTGGACAAGAAACAATGCTTCGTGTTAAAGGAAGGTTTGTAGAGACAATAACTTAATGAATAAAAATGTGGGGCCTTCTCATTTAATAGAAGTGAAGCATCCTAAAAGACATCGTGAACGTGTTTTGGCCAGCTAGAAAACCACATCAATATCAAATAGAATATAAGATTTCAACGAAAACTAAATGTTATCAAATGTGTAAGAAATTTTTTAAAACACTTTTGGAACTTTCACACCTGCGAGTTTTATGAGTAGCAAAAGGTATTAACAATGGCGAAGAGAAACGTGAAAATCGAGGGCGGGAATCAATGGAAATACAAACTACTACATAAAAAAGGAAAGTGTTGTTTCTTTTAGAGGAAATTTTAAAGTACATGATTTCTAAAATGTTTGCAATGTACCATTCCAGTTTTCAAGTAAATTACGGCTATTTTCATAAAGTGTTTTCAAATAAGTTCAATTTGCTCTCTTAGCTCTCTTGCTAACAGCTTCATAAAATTATAGCGGCTCATGTTCACGTTATCCTTATAGCAGTTATATAAAATAAAAGAATTAACATATATGATTGTTTCGGCCTTTACTTGATGAAATTCCATTATAACTATTAAGATAAAATAAAACAAATTTTATGAATTTCACTTTTTAATTATCACTGTAACGAGTCGTTTCGCACCAACCTGGGCTTCGTCAGACATATAACTAACTTATTTACAAAATATTTTTTATATTAAACACAAGTAAACGGTAACAAGAAAAAACACATGTTTTATTTTAAAAAATAGTCAGAGGGATGGGTGCTTTTTATTACGGGATGTCTATACAAAACTTTCGCTACGGTTTATAAAAAAAAAAAAAAAAAATGTACTGTTCTTAAGTAATAAAACTAGAGGTTTACATTATATTACAGGGACAAAGAATTCTATGGAAAAATACAAAAATACTATACAATATGTAACTGTCTGCAAATCAAATAAATAGATTAAGTAAGGGTGAATTATTTGTTTCTAATTGATCATTTAAGATCTTGTCAGTTTTCTTTATTTTATTGATTTCAAGTGACTCTAATAAATTTAAAAAAAAAACTTAATTAGAGTCACTTGAAATCAATAAAATAAAGAAAACTGACAAGATCTTAAATGATCAATTAGAAACAAATAATTCACCCTTACTTAATCTATTTATTTGATTTGCAGACAGTTTCATATTGTATAGTATTTTTGTATTTTTCCATAGAATTCTTTATCCCTGTAATATAATGTAAACCTCTAGTTTTATTACTTAAGAACAGTACATTTTTTTTTTTTTTTATAAACCGTAGCGAAAGTTTTGTATAGACATCCCGTAATAAAAAGCACCCATCCCTCTGACTATTTTTTAAAATAAAACATGTGTTTTTGCTTGTTACCGTTTACTTGTGTTTAATATAAAAAATATTTTGTAAATAAGTTAGTTATATGTCTGACGAAGCCCTGGTTGGTGCGAAACGACTCGTTACAGTGATAATTAAAAAGTGAAATTCATAAAATTTGTTTTATTTTATCTTAATAGTTAAAAGAATTAACCACACTAATGTCAAGTAGTTTGAAAAAACCGCCATTGGCCAACGTCTGAGTTTTCTCGAAGAACTGTCTTCTCATCGAGAGCATCAACACCACCCTTTATAAAATTATAATAGGCCACAATTTTCGGTTTATTACTTTCAGAATCTGTACCTTGAGAGTGATGCATTGATGACGCCAGAATTACTGACTTATTCTTTTTCGGGACATAGGAATCAATTGTCACATCTTTAATGAAGCCACGTAGTGCCGACTCAACTGGCCAATTTTTGCTGGCTAAGAATTCTGGTGGGATGTCTCGTTTCGACTTTCATAACGTTCCTACATACGTCAAACCATTTGCTTTGAGTATGTCGACTAACTCTAAAGAAAACCAATTGTCTGCTGTTATGTTTCTGTTCGTTCCATATAATGGTTTAACTAAGCGTATAACAGTTTGGGTAAGTTTGCCTATTTTTTTGTCAACCTCAGATAGGCCAATTTCGTCGGAATCTTTTCATGCATAAACATAAGCACTGGTAGCATAATTATTTCTAGCACCTGTCGCCATAATTTTTATGCCGTATTTTCGGGTTTATTGGGAATGTACATATGAAAATTACTTCTTCCTCTAAACCCAACTGGCACATCATCTACACAAATGTTTGCACCGAGAGAAAAAAATTGTTTGCAATTTGTAAAAACATATGAAATATTTCACTAATTGCAGCTAGGCGATTCTATCTTAGTCTTTCATTCCTAGTTTCAGGATTATCAAATCTAAGACTTACTAGCAACACACAAAACCC
Organism: Melolontha melolontha; assembly: GCA_935421215.2. Classification (NCBI taxonomy): domain Eukaryota; kingdom Metazoa; phylum Arthropoda; class Insecta; order Coleoptera; family Scarabaeidae; genus Melolontha; species Melolontha melolontha. The sequence goes on from OW285239.1 coordinate 52,352,606, forward strand.
TTTTCCGCTCATAACACACCTGAATGCGTCTCTTCCTGTTCCATCCGCGGCAAACAATGAATTAATATCTTCATCATTAGATTTGAAAATAGAAGTGTACGCAAGCAGTCCCGGAAAAGCCCGAATTTCAATAATACTGATATCGTTTAAGTCTACACGGGTCTGATCTTTATAAGTTTGGCGCATATTTTCCAACTTTTTATTGTTACAAGTTACTATAATATCTATTATTTCTTGTGCGAACAGAAGATCCCATATTGCGACTGAATCAGCAATGTTTCCTAATGTTCGCGCTTCGCCCTTTATTCCTGGCAACGAAACGACTAAATTATTGGGAGGGGTTCTATCATTTCTTACGGGTTCCACAAGTGACCATTTACATCGTTTTTTTCCGTAGACATACTTTTTTTTAATAATGTTCTCCGTATTGCCGTTTTCGCCTTCATCGGACGATGTTTCCTGAGTAACCTCCATATCCAATACAGATTCATCACTGTCACTCTCAGATTCTCGCCTTTCAGTTTTGTTGAAGCTTAGAATATCATCCATATCTTCTCCACCGGACGCAAGAGATTCAATCTCGTAAAGAGTTTCTTCAAAGTCTTTTTCCGTTGGACGGACTCTAGTTTTTGAGATACTGGGGCCTAAATTCATCTAAAAATAGGAAAAATTAAAGAAATAGAACAAAATCACTTACAGAAAATACTTACGTTAACGGTGACGTGGAATCTGTGAGACTCTTAAAATTTCGCTAACGACTTGTTCTTACTCGTGTTGCTAGATACACTACTCCTGTTGTGCCTGTGAGGGGAGGACTTCGTTGCCACTTATCTACCGGGTGCGGCAATAGTGTGTCGGCGAAGCTTATCATGAAAACTAATAAAGTTGTAGCAATGAAATTTTATGCATTTTCTATTTTTATTAATATATTTACAGGTGTTCCAAATTTCCGCAACCATTTTCAATTTTTTTTTTTTTTAATAGATTGCTATACCTTCATGTTATTATAATGATAGCCACCCAAATTATCTTTGCAATGATATATGACAATGTGCACTTACAACTGTTAGTTTTGGTTTTATTGCAAATTTTGTTAAAATCTTGACAGTTGCAGCGTCTAACATTTTAAGTCTTATCCTAAAAATGGGTGCAGTGCCTCACGTAACTCTTTTATTACTAATTTATGGACTAACATGTTATATGTTTTGAGGGTGAACAACGTGAAAACATATACAGTGTGCTAAATATGTCGTGCCAAAGTTATCGAAGTTTAAAAGCTATTTTCTCTTTTTTGTTTTTAATTTAACCTATAATTTTTTTATTAGTCAGCAAACTCCTTGTAAAATTGCCGTTAAAATGGTACCAATAACATAGTACTTATTTCTAGTATTTTCAAAGTTATAATTATAACCCTTTAATTGGATATACCTATGTTTATAATATTCAATATGCGGTGCATCTAATAGTTGGTTGGCCATGAAATGATATCAAACAAAGTAACTTTTATAAACACCTGTCTTTTAATTCTTTATTATTAGTTTTAGAATTACATTTTGTAATTTTTCCATAATAAAACAAAATTAATTTAAAATGTGTTCAAATATATGTCTATTCTGCTCTACACATGCTCTTAATCGCCTCTGCATCGATAGACTTACATTTTGAGCCATATTGTTTTCACTAAAGCGTTTCTGATTCGTTGCTGCATGTTCTCTGTCGTTGTAGGAGGTGTTTAGTAAACTATATTTTTTGCAGTAGGCAACAGAAAGAAATCATAAGGGGTTAGATCTTGTGATCGCGGTGGCCAGCTTATACAGCTTCCTCTCTCAATCCACCTATTGGTGAATACCCTATCTAAATGTGCCCTTGCAGCGGCACCGTAATGTGCAGGTGCACCATCATGTTGGTACCACAATCTTCTTATTACGTTATCTGGTAAGCCTTCTAACAGCAATGGTAAATTATTTTCTAGGAAATTTGTGTAGATTTCACAATTTAAAGTAGTATTAAAAAAGAATGGACCTATAATAGTGTTTCCTATGATGCCTCCCCAGGTGTTAACACTACATTTTTTGTTGATATAAAATGGGTTGCACAAAATGAGGGTTTCTAGTGTCATAATAATGAGAATTTTTTCTGTTTGTTATTCCACAATTAGCAAATGTTGCTTGATCTGTGAAAAGCACATGATCTAGAAAAGTTAGATCTTATCGTAATTGGAAAAGTAGCCATTCACAGTAAACAAGTCTCCTTTCAAAATCCGTTTGTAATAAGCCTGGATGATTTTGAATTTTGTGAGGGTGAAATTTTTTTAAAATCCTTCTTACAGCAGCGACTTCTATCCCGTGTTCTTTCGAAATTATCTTTGTTGATACGCGCGGATTATCCACAACGGACTGGACGACTGTCACTTCATTATCTTCTGTAACCATACTCTTAGTTCTTTCATGTTTGACGTAATTCACTGAACCCCGTCCGAAGAAACCTTGTCAACAAATTTTCAAACGTCTTAATATCTGGTGCTCTTCTGCGAGGATACTCCATAGCAATGTTCTTGATGCTAAAAGTGGATTTCTATTGCTAGCGCCAAGAACAAATACCATGTCTATTAGCTCCTCTTTCGAAAAATTCATTCTAAAGAAACACAACTATAAACTATTACGGCATTTAAATAAAAAATAATAACAACAAACCGATATAACTGACAACAAGATAACAACTAATAACGAACAAACGGAATTTGATAATTAACTTAATTATAACACTTAAAAGCGATTACAGCAAAAAGGAACTACAGAAAAACACTTTATACGGAAATTTTAAGTAGATATTTGACGTTTGGTTACACAGCAATTTTTGCATAATATCATTTCATGGCCAACCAAACAACTATTAGATGCAGCACCGCATATTGAATATTATGAGCATAGGTATATCTAATTAAAGGGTTATAACTTTGAAAATACTAGAAAGAAGTACTATGTTATTGGTACCATTTTAACTAATGACTAATAAAACTAATAAAAAAATTACAGGTTCAATTTAAAAAAAATGAGAAAATAGCCATTAAACTTCGATAACTTTGGCACGACATATTTAACATACTGTATATATTGTCACGTTGTTACCCTCAAAACATAACATTTTAGTCCATAAATTGGTAATAAAAGAGTTACGTGAGGCACGCACCCATTTTTGGGCTAAGACTTAAAATGTTAGACGCTGCAACTGTCAAGATTTTAACAAAATTTGCAATAAAACCAAATCTAACCAAATCTAAAAGATAGTTTAGGTGGCTATCATAATAATAACAAGAAAGTATTGCAATCTATTAAAAAAAAAAATTGAAAGTGGTTGCGGAAATTTGGAACATTGTAAATATATAAATAAAAATGGAAAATTCACTGTAGCATACTACATGTGTACGTAAAATTTCATTGCTACAACTTTATTAGTTTTCATGCTAAGCTCCGCCGACACACTATTGCCGCACCCGATATAATGGACCCTACAGGAAATTTAAAAAATCGAGGAGTTTGATAGACTCCACCTCACCGGTTGAGGGTTAACCCTGTATTTTATACCTAGACAGAGAAAGTTTGCGGCACAGGATGAAATGCAACCGGTTCCGCAATCTTCCATTTCCTGAAAAATCAGGATCGAGATGGTTCGTTCCTTCAGTAATGGACGTGAGGGCCAGAATATGAATTGCCACATAATTAATATTTTAATGCACTGGCTATATAAGAAGCTCGTGTACCTGTTACAAGCTTTGACTTTTTTCCTCTGCTACCGGACACTCTTATTTATCAACGGATCGAGGTTTTGGCAGTGTCGAAAAACGGCTCCGAAGAAAACCTGAGTGCATTCTACCTGAAGATTATGAGACTGTTTATGAAACAGTTGGTACTGTCAATGTATTGCAGAGGGATTGGGTTGCTTACGACCTAAAACTGGGCACATTTAAAAGGATTGAAGGAATAAGTAAATTAGCGAGGATTGCTATATGCCCCCACGAGCACTAGACTTGCGCCGACAAATATCTTCTAAACTTACCCAACTTACCTACAACTCATGGTTGCCCCGAGATATTTTGGCTAAAGGGCTAACTCAGTTAAGAGGCGAGTTGCGGGGAGGTTCTTACGTGAAAAAGGGCACCACCATGTTTTACCTTTAGCCAACATAGAACACAGACTCTGCCGTAGTAAGGGGATAACTTAGTAATTTTCGAATAAATTGTACTCAAAAAAATAAAGAAAAGAAAAAAAGAGTTCATAACAATAACAATTATATTTATTATTAAGCAACAAAGAAAATAAAAAAAATATATATGATATACCAGAGAGGTATAAGTATTGAACCAACAAAATAGTTTTAAATAGTTGGAATATCTTAAGTCATATAAACATCGTGTCTTATGCCATAAATCATTGCATAATAGTCCATCAAGGCTTTAATGTACCTTACATATGTTGCGTTACACTCAGTATATGCAAAGAATTTTTAGGTGGTACACACAGTTGGAAATTAATAATGTGAAAATAATAATACACAATGTATTCACAAAATCGAATACTCCAATCAGATAGTAAAATAACATAAATAACATGAGGCTCAGCCTGTATATGTAAAATTATATGTTTAAGTATAAAAAAAAAATAACTAGAACATCTTTCTATAATTGTGAATTTGACCAACATAATGGAAAATAATTTGTTTAACCCTTAAATTCCGAATGGCGAGACACTGTGGACCCCAACTTCAATGTTTTCGGTATATTTTTTTTAATAAAAACTATTGGTCACCCTGCTTCTGGGTATGTGTCAGTTATAGTGTGAGGTTATGTTTACTTAAATACGAGTTCAGGATCTTGTACCTGAAAACTTATATGTAATAGAATGTGAGTGGGCCACGACGTCCCCCCATTCGGAATCAATGTGACTATAACATTATTTGCTTTGTTTCAGATAAGGTTTGAAAATTCAAGAAAAATGAGCAGTAAAAGAACATCCAGAGTATATACACAAGCAGAGATTAGCTGAAAATTTCTATGACTCTAGTGATTTGAGTGAGTGCAGTGATGTAGATGAAGAAGATACAGACTTTGTTCCAAATGAAAATGTATCCGAATCAGAAGACGAATTGGAGGAAGAAGTCGAAGAATATAGTGGTGAAGAAGTAGGTGAACTTGAAGTTGATGTAGCAGAAAGTAGTGAAGAATTTGTGGCCAAGTCGGGATTGAAATGGCTTAGTAAACCAAAACCGCCTACACGGCGCTACCAACGTAATATAGTTACCGCGAAACCTCAGATTATGTGCAGAATGCTGTAACACTAAAAGACTATTTTGATTTACTTATTACATTACAGACGACATAAAAGGACAAATTTGTACTCATACAAATGAAGAAGCGGAACGAGATATTGCTACATGGAATAGTGCACATCCAAATTCGCCAAGACAGTGGAAGAGCTTAGATAAAACTGAATTTGATTGTTTTGTGGGAATCTTGCTGAAATCTGGAGCTCTACGATTTAGAAAGCAAAGTGTTCACGAGTTGTGGACATCTGATAGAAGTATTAGACGTTCATTCTTTGTCGCTGCCATGTCTAGAGACCGTTTTCAGCAAGTTTCGCGCTATTTGAGATTCGACGACAAAATATCTAGAAATGAAAGAAAGGCGTATGATAAACTAGCAGCAATAAGGGAGGTATGGGATCTTTTTGTTGAAAATTGCAAGAAGTCATTTGAACCTCACGAAGAGACCACAGTCGATGAACAGCTTGTCGCGTTCCGAGGCAAGTGCCCATTCAGGCAGTACATCAAATCAAAACCAGCGCGGTATGGTATAAAGATATGGGCACTTGCTGATGTAGAAACATCATACTTACATAATTTACAAGTTTATACTGGTAAATTGCCCGGAGGTAAACCTGAGGTAAATCAAGGGTATCGTGTGGTAAAAGACTTGTGTGAACCAATTTATGGTACAGGGCTCGGTGTGACTACTGATAATTTTTTCACATCTGTACAGCTTGCGAAGTTTTTACTGAGTAAGAATCTAACATTACTCGGCACTGTTCGAAAATCTAAACCTGATACACCATTCGAACTGAAAGTTCCAGGAATTGACAGAAAAGTTTTCAAAATTTGCATTTAGTGACGAGGTTACAATGGTAGCTTATGTACCTAAGAAAGGACGAATAGTTCACGTGCTATCCACCCAACATTCTGATAACTCTATTTCTCAAAACGAGCACAAAAAGCCAATCATGATTGAACATTATAATAAGAGCAAAGGAGGTGTTGATAATGCCGACAAACTTATTCGTGAATACACGTGTGCTAGACGAACAGCTCGTTGGCCTTATAGAATTTTTATGAATATTTTAGACATTTGTGCCCTAAATGCTTTCATTTTATTTATTTCAAGAAATCCCGATTGGATGAAACACAAACTGTATCGCAGAAAATGTTTTATGTTGCAGCTAGGAGATCAACTTACGAACGCCAACATGAAAATTCGTGCTGCAAAACCAGACCAAAAAAACACATTTTAGAGGCCTTGAAAAATTGCGAAATTGACATCCCTAAAACATTGCTCACAAATCAGAATTTGGAACGAAAACGAAGTAGGTGCCATATATGTCCCAGAAATCAAGATAAGAAGTCCAGGATTAGATGTGACAAATGTAAACAATTTATTTGCGAACAGCACAGAAAAGAAGCAAAAGCAGTATCTTGCCTCACTAACTGCAGCGTTGAAGAGCCCTAGATTTAAAAATTATTATTTGCAATAGTTCAGTAGAAAAATATTTTATTTTGCTTATTTTCGTAATGAATGATAGAAAAATATTTTACTTTGCTTGTTTTTGTAACGAATAATAAATAAATACTTGTTTAAGTCTATTGCAGTTATTATTATTTATAAAAAACGGCTGGGGTCCACAATATACCCCCATTCGGAATCTACGTATAATTTAAATGGTTCGGAATTTAAGGGTTAAACAACATTAGATATGTATATAAGAAATCACATAAGATTCCGTTACTGATTTAAAAAAATATATATTGAATTTAATTTAGTCAAAATTCTTACTTTTAAACAAATCTTATATGAGATTGATACTATAAAAAAAATATTACAACAATTTAAATTAAATTAAATTCGGCAAAATAACCTCCCACATTTTAATGGTTAATAAAAACGCCATTGTAAATGTTGTTTAAATTTTTATTTAATTAAATGGAAATGTATACTATGTCATTTGTTTTCATTAAGTTTTGAAAATTACAGACTTCAAGTGGCGACCATTGTTTTCGATACACATTCGAAGGTGATTTTTGAACGTTTCCATTACTCGAGCAGTCATTTGAGGCGATATTCCTGCAATTTCTTGACGTATTGCTGCTTTTAATTCGTCAATGGTTCGGGGATGGTGTTCAAAGACCTTTGCTTTCAGGTAGCCCCAAAGGAAAAAGTCGCATGGGGCAAGATCGGTTGAACGAGCAGGCCGCCCAACATCTCCACGTAATGAGATTACGTGTCCTGGAAACATCTCCCTTAAAACGTTCATGGACCTTCTGGCCGTATGAGCTGTAGCTCTATCCTGTTGGAACCAAACATCCGCATGGTTAAGTTCTCTAAGTCTTGGGTCCAAGAAATTACGTAGCATGTCGATATACCGATCGGCGGTCACGGTAACCGTAACGCCTCCCTCTTCAAAAAAATAGGGACCCCAAACGACAAATGACCCAACAACACACCAAACAGTAACGTGTGGGCTGTGAAGTGGCCTTTCATGGAGCTGCTGTGGATTTTCTCGTGTCCAGTAGCGAAAATTTTGCTTGTTTACATACAGCCGGATAAATGGAAATGGGCTTCGTCACTGGTTATTAAAAGCCCATTTTGTGTGATGTTTTGAAGAATATCGTTGCAACATGCTATACGATTTTCCCTGTCTCGTACACTCAGCTCTTGTGCGATCATCATTTTGTTTGGATGGAAGTGTAGGTCTGCTTGTAAAATTCTTCGCAGCGAACGATCTGATAAACGCAAAACAGCGCCATGTTTAACAGCTGAACGAGTAGGAGATCGTTCCACAGCTTCTCTAACAGCTGCAACATTTGCAGGTGTCCGAACACTTCTGGGTCTATCGGTTGGTTTTCTTTTAAGGCTGAACCTGTGGCTCTAAAATTCGAAACCCAAAGCAGTATTGTTTTGCGATCTGGAACCGGAGCATGTCTACCCAGTGCGAAGTGAGTACGAAAAGTTCGTTGCGTTGTAATCACAGATTCATTTTTCAAAAATGTTTCGATAATGACAGCACGATGTTCGCCCGTCGAAATCATGATGACAACTAAAATGGCAAGTCATGTGCTACCAACTGAAAACACTAAGCTCCCCATCGCTTCAGTGGCGCGGGCACAGTGGCGGTGCAAAATGTGGGAGGTTATTTTGCCGGACCCTATATGTGATGAACTTGGTTAAATTTTATATGGTTGCAAGAAAGAAAATAAAATACAATGGTGAGTCAAACACCATGTTTTAGGACACCATGCGGTCCTCCAAAATTATATTAATTTTTTTGGGACTCTGTCACGAAAAAATATTATCCTACACACACTACCTTGCGTGATAGATGACCTTTGAATCCAATTGCGTGGTTTTTCTGGATCCAAGTAATTAGATGGTTCCGGATGAACATTTTCTCAGGTGATGCTGACAATAACCGTTTTTCCCTAGCAGAAAATAACTCAGCAACTTTTCATTAGCCTATACAACCAATAGCTTTTCATTAGCCTATACAACCAATAGCCACGTTTTCTCGCAGAAAAATATACAGCAGCTTTTCATTAGTCTATACTAACAGCCCTAAATAAATGAGAAAAGAAAAGAATAAATGGAAGATTCCAGAGTAATATAATAAACGGAGAACAATGCCGTGATAAAATTACAGCCGTCCCCCTTATCTTAGAAACTCACCTGAAGCAACTCGTGGTCATAAAAACTTTCAATTCCGAGGAACAAACCTCGACTAAAATACACTATAACAGTGAATTTAATTAAATGAAATCAATTTTAGATAATTCCTGCATATCACAGAATAGTAACAGTATTTAATTCCAAAAATGACTTTTAGTTTTAAACACTGCCTTACTTCAAAGCTTGAATCGTAAAAGAGACTCTCGCTAACGAATGCGTGAGTATTTATCCAGAAATAAAACTACGTCATAGTAACAAAAAACTACCCCTAGACGGAATATTGGAAATAAAGAAGATAATTACTCAAATACCCTGACATGGTTAAAAAGTAATCGAGGAAGCCAACATCAAAAATTCAATAATTAATTCGCAAAAAGAAAGGATAAATAACCAATTAAAAATGCAATAAATTAACTAATAGATTTACAAAATTCTAATAAAAAATACGACGATGTCCTGTTTACATAGAATTGCTTAAGAAGAACAATAATTAAAATATAAATTCAAATATACGAACCATGACTTCGCAAAAAAATTCAAAATGTCAAACTGCGCAGAAGTTTATACAACCCCCGGAGAAAAGATAGATATAGTGACATCCAAAATATTTGAACATACTAACTTATATGAAGATATTAGAGTTTGAAATAGCCTATGATGCTCAATAATTAGCAATTAAAGTAAATAAATGATATAAATCGATAATAAGGAATTTCGAACAGTCTATGATGACTTAAAGTTAGCAATTATTTTAGATAAAATTATCAAAAATGCCCAAACGGTATAAGGATCATATTTAAGGTGTAACAGGATGCATATTAGGAAACGCACTAAGAAGGACGGTGCAACAATACTCGAATTTAACAGCTATATAAATTATAGAATCAATGACGATTCCAAAAAATGGCAGACGTTGCTAGAGCGTGTGAAACGCGTAACACATCAATTCCGACAAAGGAAAGGAAATCAACCAACTGCTACAAAAGAGATATGGCGAGCAATGGACTCAAGATCCAAATCTGAAGTGGTATTTTGAATTGCGCATTGAAGATCCGATGCCACAACCAGTTCAATCGCCGGCGACCGAAGAGGAATGTCAGTGCTTAACAGAAGATACTCAACCAAAATATTAAATATTTTTATTGTAATATTCATTTTTCGATGGCCTGTAATGTTTCGTTTGTTTACTCTAATAAAAGGTTTTTCCTGAATAAACAGTTTTTTTCTCTAGGCGAAACAAGTCACGACTTTTTTTCAAAATGCAACATCTTGAACACTTTTTTCTCATTTTTATTGAAAGTAATCAGGAAGAATTTACCAAAATTTATATATAATGTGTATAGGTTAATACCTAATGAGAAAAATTGCTTGAATAACTCAACTCATTATTAAGAAACATGTTTTTGCCATTTACCTCGAAAATAATTTTCCTCATATAAAGTATCCTTTAGAGCGGGTACGACTACTAAAATGTACCTCGTATGTGTAATGGAAGGTTAAACTTAGAGAAAATTGCCCAATGACCTGGTAAGTTATTAGGTATAATGAAAAAACTAACGCAAGAGTAATTATTAAACACGTTAATACCAATAATTAGTAAGTAACATTTTATATATGAAAAGGTGTGTAAACAGTAAAATTTTAACATTCAACATAATGCTTTACAAGAAGACAACGTATTTTGCCATTAAATGGAGAATGTTTAGATCTATGCGGAATACATTAAAAGAAATACGCTTCGACTTTAAAATAGCTAAAAATTAAACAAAATTTAAACGAAGAACTTTTTTGTCATAAAATTTAAAAACTGAACAAAATAATGATTTTGTAAGTGCTGCCCTCTTTGATTCGAAACAATAATTTCTGCTATTCTATAATTTCAGATTACTACCACAATTTATAGACATATATGTAATTTTTTCTGTAAGGGATAGGATTCTTTTTAATATCGAGAAAACTTTACTACCTGTAACTTAATTCACAAATGTTATAGCAAGTTTATAAGAGATGGCAGCAGAAGCCTTAATACACAATAATATATTTGAATTTTATTGACCGGATATATTTTCCAAAATTAACTTAAGATAATTGCGTTAAAAGTATATACATACTTACTAAAATATATAATTGAATATATGTACATAATTAATTTTATTTGAGTCCTTTGTAAATGCATATAATTAACTATATATATATTCTAGAGCCCAACATGATGTATTTAAATTCGATACTAAGTTTAATGTTTCCTTTAATTTCAATCTAATTATTAATTTTGTTAATTATTTTCAACTTATAATAAAAAATCATTTGATTTTATGAGACCTAATTAAATTTTATTCCAGTTTTTAAATGAATTTTTATCATCAGTGAGTTATATGTAATGCAGTAATCAACAGCGTACAATATTACATAAAAAATAAACATGTTTTAAGCTAGTTAAAGAGGAATCCGAAATTGTACTGAGTCTGAGCATATTGATTTAACCGCTGCAGCAGGCACTAGGTCACCAAATGATTACTGGGCCAGAGACCTCTACATCCTGGCATCTTTCTCCTACAACAGGAGCCGCCGATAGCTTCTTTCGCTCTAGAAGTACCTATGTGGCCTACTTTACATGTTTTTGGATGGCAATAAATGTATTCAAACTTCAGAGTAAATGCTTTTCTGTCGAATCACTATTGCTTATCCTTACCTCATTTTTCAAAAGGATATAGAAACTTTGCATATGACTTCCACGTGGCATACACTGTTCCAAATAATAGATGTACTTACGGTGATGGATTTTAGGTCGAGGTGAAAGTCAAGGATGTTTTTATACTTTGAAGACATCCGTTCATATTTTTCTGTGTGTTCGAACGGAAAAATCAATATGGCGAGATTATTTCAAAGAGAGATGCAGTTCTAGAGACCGAATGCAGTGACATATCTATTTCTGCGCTTATACTAGTAGGTCAATTGCAATTTTCAAGTGCAAATCTTTAATGTAAAGATCTTCATCGTAGGTCGGCCTGAATTCCTTTCATAGTACACTTGTATTTACTTTGAAAGAAATTTAGGCTCTTTATTTGTTTTACATAGTATCCATATCAAGGATTGCATTCTTTCTTTCTGAATTTTTAGCACTTCATATAAATTGTTAAAAATATACAAATATATCCGCGTTTTATTTTAACATTAAATTAAAAGATTGATAATATAATTATTTCACCAGAGGAGACAGAAGGTTCTTTAAACTAAATTTGTCACATTTATCTGTAACTTTAATGCATACAGTCGATTCAACAAAACAAATTTGCGTTTCGGTCACAGGAAAAGTCAACTGAAGCTAAATCTGGGTGAGCTAACAAGTTTTGCGGCCAAAATAGTTTGTCCGAGAATGGAATCATTCGGAGTATTGTCGTAACCAATCCTCCCTTTGGTAAAACTTCAAACTTACTCTAACATGCACTTCAATTGTCGATCCATTATCTATGTTTTTATAGTATCCAGCATTGACTAAGATATCAGAGCACGCACACGCTCCACATTTTCGTCGTGATTGTTTGTTATTGGTCTGCCAAGTTTCAAATAATGTTCTAGAGACATAAAACGTGATAAACCTGTGTCGGACCACGTGTTAACTATATTCTTGGCTTATCAACTTGTAAGTTTCCTTGTTCCATTTTGTAATATTGACCGCACAAGAATAAATATAAAGTTTGCATGATCACTAGAGAACGGAACAATTTCCATAAAACGCAATCTGCAATTGGAATTGTGTATAACGTCGCTCAGTACATCCCGGCGTAATTCAATGAAGTATTTGTTTGACTTACTCGGACACCTGGTCTCGCCGCGATAACAATGGACAAGCCAGCTATTGTATTCGGAGAATATAGTGCTTTTTAAAGTGTTTTCATGAGCGTAGATAGAAGCGGGGTTTTTATAATGTATTTTATTTATTAGTTTATATTTCGTAAGATAAATAAAGTGCTGTGAGTAAGTTTCTTGTTTTCATAGTTTTAACTGTTAATTACATCGTAATTTTTGTGATAGATCCTGTTTAATATCGTTTGATTGAATCTATTTCTACCAATTATTTCGACTTAAGTGTGCATTGAATTTCGTTCAGTTACTCACACATTTTTAGTTTTCATTTATTTAGATCTAGGGCATTGTTTAAGTTACTTTTTCAGACATGATATGGAAGAATGTCGAGAACGGCATTGTAAAACAATGGCGCGTTGGATTGACGGTCATACTGATTGTATGTCCATTGTTAGTGATTCCGAAATTTATCACAAAATCCGTAAAATATCGTCAAAAATTCGTCACTTAGGATCGCAAACACATCTGAACTCTGTAAAACTTTTATGGCGGCTAATATGCCATTAAATAAACTTAGCAATCCCACTTCAAAAATATTTCTGAAAAAATATACTGGTCGAAATGTTCCTGATGAATCAACATTACGCAAATATTATCTTTTTAGGTGCTATACGAGAACAGTAGAACGCATTAGAAGCCATCTTTTAAATCAATACATATGGATAAGCGCCGACGAAACGGTGGATATGTTAGGACGCTGTGTGGTAAATGTTGTAGCTGGTGTACTCCATCCAACTATTCCATATAACGCATATGTAATAGCAACAAAAGTTATAAATACAGTTGATGCGGAAACAGTTGCTAAAACGATTAATGAGAATATTCAAAATATACTTCATTCCGACGACAGGTACAAAGAAAAAGTACTTTTATTTGTAAGTGACAGAGCTGCATATATATTAAAGGAAACATATCCTAATTTGCTGCATATTACTTGTGTAGCACATCTTCTCCGCTGAATCTGTGAATATATCAGAGCACCTTTCCAGAAGTTGATAGACTTGTATCAGCTTTTAAAAAAGTTTTCAGAAAAGCACCATTGAGAGTAGCTCTTTTCAGGGAAACATTTCCATCTCTGTCACTGCCTCCCACTCCAGTAATAACTAGATGGGGAACATGGCTGAAGCTAGTAGTTATTATGCTGAGAATTTCGGTAGTCTAAAACATTTCGTAACACTGCTAAAGGAGGATGCTAGAAGTATTGGTGAGTGCAAGGAGCTCACACAAATCCCAAATTTAAAAAATCAGTTGTACTTTCTTCACGAACACTTTGGAAAATTGCCAAAACTAATCACTTATTTTCAAAATGGAAATCTCAAATTAAATGACGGATTAACCACATTAGATGTGGCTGTTAATAATTTGAAAAGTATTCCAAGTGACTTTGGATGTGGCCATCGGCAAAAGTTTGAAGCAATTCTTAATAGAAATCCAGATTTAATTACATTGCAGCAATTATGTATGGAGACAATTCCATAAAATCTAACGGCTAAATATGAAGAAATAAAAGAATATTTCCAGTATGCACCTATAACCAGTTACGATGTAGAAAGGACCTTTTCTATTTATAAGGATGTACTTAATTCAAAGAGAACAAAATTGACAGAAGAAAACCTTGAGAAACTATTGCTAGTCCATATTAATACTCCTTTACTCAACTTGAACGACAAAATGAACAAATAAAAATGTTCCAATTATAGAAATAAAATTAAAAACTTTAAAAATACAACTTTTCAACAAATACATATGTATTTCGTAATTTTATAGATCACTACCCGTTTGTTTTCCAATTATATAAATCAAATTAAAAACTTTATAAATAAAACTTTTCAACAAATAAATATGTATTTCGTAATTTTATAGATCACCTCCGTTCGTTTCGTTTTCCAATTATATAAATAAAATTAAATATTTTAGAAATACAGCCTTTCACCAGTACTGCACTGGGTGGTAAGCGTGTACGTTCTCTAATTGATCACTGTTATCAATCTACACTTTCTTTAAAACCAAATTATAGACTTGGATTTATACCAAGTAGTACTTTGTGCTGCAAGACGACGCTACTGGCGCTTACTTAAATTAACTGAAAAGTAGAATTAAGAATATTTATAATTAGGAATAGAAAACTCTAGCAATACTTTAACATAAACATTCCAAATGCATTTTCAAAAGTAGAGTACTTAATAAGAAAGGCCAGCAATTGAAATTATCATTGTTCTATACATAAATTAGACAAGAAAATATTTACAAATGTTGGTTTAATACATATACAAGTATGTAAAATCAGATCCGACCACTAAAATTTATAACTATTTAGTTTTTAAAAATGGATTTTTTTTCAAGCGTATAATAATTTCGATATTATACTATCCGCAACCCTTATATTGAAAGAGTTCATTTTTATCCGGCGACAGTTTTGTCGTTATTATTGTATGACGGAGCTGAAATAAATACATTTAAATAACATGGGGAGAGTATGTCTCTCTATGCATTCTCTATTATTTTATAGTTATTACTGTACGGCGGAGCTGAAAATATAGTTATTTATGCATAAGGGCGTTATGGGTATTATATTGCTCTGAGGTCGACATTAATTCAGCCCGAGGGCCTCTGGCCCGAGGGATGAATGTCGACCGGAGCATATCTTTCGTATAAGCTGGTTATTTATTTTAGTTAGGTAGCAGTTATATTGAAAGTTCAGCTGGTGTGTCTTCTGATTATTTTATTTATTTCACAAAAAACAATTAAACCAAATTTATCAGAATAATTGAAACATACATGAGTAGGTAAACCCCACCAGTTTTGTATAATACAAAGGTATTTTTAATAATATAAAATATTATTAAAAATCTGGTGTGAAGAACACAAATACAGGTTCACTATTAATATATAATACTTATACTTTGATTTTCTACAACTTTCACTTGCTCCGAGATATGGCGTCATCGGTAGTTTTTTTTTAAAAGGATCACGCTGTATATTTTAACTTTTTTGGATAGACATATTTTCAAGAATTACAATGATATACGGTTTGGTTGGTGTGTGACTTGAAATATTTTAAAAAAACAATGGCTGTAAACATATTTTTGTCAGATACATCTGATAAAAAATATTCGCATTTTTATATTGCAACGCAAACATTTTTAAGCAAAAATAAAAGTATTTGAATTACTTAGTATTATTGACAGTCATACTCAATGGTGACACAGTTTACATTCAACAAAAATAGATGTTCATTATGGGCGAACTAACAGAACGTGAAAGAATTATTTTAATTTTAATTTTTAATTATTTATTATTAATCAGAATATTGGAAACATACATGAGTGGGTAAAACCCCACCAGTTTTGTATAATACAAAGATATTTTTAACAATATAAAATATTATTAAAAATCTGGTGTGAAGGACACAAATACAGGTTCACTATTAATATTTTTTGTGAACGTGTGTGAGCGCTGAATTTACTCCTACGCGGTCTATGGTCTGGATAATTTCTGTGATATGGCGATATGGTTCTTTTTTGTGAATGTGTCTGAAGATATTCCTTCTCCAGCAGGGGCGTACCGATGAGCCTGTAGAAAGGAGAAATACGTATCTGCGTCTCTGCGGAGGGATATGTTCGGACATGTTCACAAAAAATATTAATAGTGAACCTGTATTTGTGTTCTTCATACCAGATTTTTAGTAATATTTTATATTTTTAAAAATACCTCTGTATTATACAAAACTGGTGGGGTTTTGCCCACTCATGTATGTTTCAATTATTCTGATACAGTACACATGCGGTTAGTCCGTAGGATAAGTGAAGACACAAACAAAATGCGGTTTCTAAAGAGACGGCTGTGCCATCTTTGGAAGGGCGTCGTTGGTTCGCATTGGTTCTATGGACAGGGCGAGGTACTTCGGCTGTCTGACAACAGGCAGCGCTGAATTTACTTCTACGCTCGGTCTGGATCATTTCTGTGATATGGCGATGTGGTTCTTTTTTGTAAATGTGTTTGAAGATATCCTTTCTCCAGCAGGGCGTACCGATGAGCCTGTAGAAGGGCGAAATACGTAACTGCGTCTCTGAGGAGGGATATGTTCAGACACGTTCACAAAAAAATATTAATAGTGAACCTGTATTTGTGTTCTTCACACCAGATTTTTAATAATATTTTATATAGTTAAAAATATCTTTGTATTATTTTATTAATGATGGTTGGTATTGGAGACAGGCAGAGATCTCTACAAGATGCATGCAATATTTTTAATACAATATTCCCTGAAAGAAATATTTCAAAATCAACAATGTCAAGGGCGTTGCGAAATTTTGGTGTAACGCGAAGTGTTAAATATTTTACAAGAACCGGTCGACGTAGAACTGCTCCAAAAGATGATAATTCAGTGGATGTTCTTATTAATTTTCAAAAAGAACCAAAAACATCACTATCAAAACTGTCCTTATATCACAATATTAGCGAGAGATCGGTAAAGAGGATATTGTCTAAAATAAGTTCCATTAGTATAAAGTACATTTAGTACAAGAATTAAATGAAGATGACCCCGATAAAAGCATGCAGTTTTGTATAGATATGATGAATATGATTGACCGTAATGGTAACTTTATCAATAACATTTTCTTCTCCGACGAATCGATATTTTTCCTACATGGACATGTAAATCGACATAACTGTCGCTACTGGAGTGATCGGGATCCTCATTGGATAGAAGAAAATTACACACAGTATCTGCAAAAATTAAATGTATGGGCAGGTTTAATCGGAGGATACATAATCGGGCCTTTCACTTTTATGGAAAATTTAAACGCTATTCGTAAATTTATAATTATTGTGCGAGAAAATTATTCCAGCATTAATTCATTTATTTCCAAACGCCATAAATCCTGCACTATTCTCAGATGCCATCTGGTATCAGCAAGATGAAGCCCCGCCGTATTATGGAAATAACGTGCGTGAATACCTAAATGAAGTATTTCAACAGTGTTGGATAGATCGAAGAGGATATATTGAATGGCCTCCGCGATCGCCCGATTTAAGTCCTTTAGACTTTTTCCTTTGGGTGCATTTGAAACCTAATTTCTATAAGACTAAACCTAAGTCGCTCGAATAGTTGGAAGATCGAATTAGTATGGCCTTTCAAGAGATAGCACAAGACTAGATAGACAACAATAGACTAGATAGACTAGGATACTAGGATACTAATAGACTAGGCTGCAGAAGGCCATCAGTTTGAACATTTATTAAGAATTGTCTTGTTTTCAATATTTTCTTGTTGCTAACCTTTTCCAATATGTTATAAGGTATAAACCGTATATCATTATAATTATTGAAAAATGTGTCTATCCAAAAATGTTAAAATATACAGGCTGATATATTTAAAAAAACTATCAATGACGTGATATCTCGAAACAAGTGAAAGTTGTAGAAAATAAAAGTATCTGATAGAGCAGAATAAAAATACTACAAAAACTTTTATTAAGGTTATTTTTTAATAGAATACATAATTTTACCAGAAATCTGGTATTCCCACACATTTGCCTGACCCTGTATAATTAGTTACCATTTAATTTTAAATGTGTGATTGATGTAGACTGACGCGAAAATGTGGTGTCGTATTGTATTATTTATAAGACTTTTAATGTTGATTCAGTCAAACTTTGAAAATATGTCTCTTATTAGATGCGTAATCGTGTTTTTCACCCGCGGTAAATTCTACCGTAATTATCTTCTTGTTAGAAATTTCCATTCTGGAATATATTTACTTCAAAGCATTCGAAACTCTTCATTGTCGACCACATTTTGTAGAATGTGGTACACCAATTTTCCAATATGGTATTTCACGTTTTGCATTTAACAGGCGTTTGCTATTAGCATGTTGTTTACAAACAAAAATATCGTACGGAAAAATGTTAACCATGCAAACAACACATTTAATAATAGTACCAGTTATATTCTAATGTAGGAAATCGGTTAATTAGTTTATTCACACTCGTAGCCCTTAACAAACAGTGTTGTCCAGGAAGCATGTTTACATCTAAAACACGTCTCGATTGATACTAACTCGAATCATGTATACACCCCTCGTGTGTATATGCACGATGTATAAAATATGTAATGCAATGTTAATAGCAAATAAGAATGTTAATTAGCCGCATTCCTTTTTTTTACATGATTAATGTAGTTATGCCTCTTATTTGCATAAAAGTTAATCATATGCTCTGTCAATTAAGCCAGCATATCAGTCACTTTGAAAGTGACCTTATTATGATATTTTCAAGTTTTTACTTATCAATAAACTTCTTCTGGTTCCGTCTTTATAATAATGATATCTATATTGCTTTAAAATAACATAAGTAATAATTTATTAAATGCTATTGCGAAATACAGCAACGAGTAACAGTGCAATAAAAGTCGCGAAAACTGGTCTTACATAATTTTACAAAATCAAATAGCCCTACTCGGAGCTAATTTTCGTAGGCGGGTTGGTGTTATATCTACAAGTCAACCGACTAGTACCATGAACACAGTTCAGTGAAGGCGACGTGGGTTTCTTGATGAAACTTTGTTAAACTAACCGATCGATATTTAAAAAGGACACCATTGCGTTTTGTAGGCTGCTTGTATAAGCGAATATAAGTAACGCGGAGGACGTATATGCGATAATGTGCCCACGTAGGACCAAGTTGCATCCAAAGACGCTAAATAAAATGAAAGAAAAGGAACAATAACCATATAAGTTGTAATAATATTTATTTTGAAAGTTTACTTTTAAAAAAAGGTATATAACCCCTTACCACAATTATTAGTCGTATCCTAAATACGTATTTCGACAACTAAGTTGTCATCATCAGTAGGTAAAAACTACTAATTAAAAGTCGCACATGGGGCACAGTTAAACAAGAGAAACGCTTCCGCACAACTATTATACACTGCAACCCTGTATAGACTGAGTCTAAACTACTAATTAAAAGTCGCACATGCAAAAGTCATACACTGCAACCCTGTATAGACTCAGTCTATACAGGGTTGCAGTGTATAATAGTTGTGCGGAAGCGTTTCTCTTGTTTAACTGTGCCCCATGTGCGACTTTTAATTAGTAGTTTTTACCTACTGATGATGACAACTTAGTTGTCGAAATACGTATTTAGGATACGACTAATAATTGTGGTAAGGGGTTATATACCTTTTTAAATTTTTGTTTAACCACAGTCTCCATTGAATGAATTTTGAAAGTTTACGTAGAAAATAAAAATACAAATTGGTAAAAGAAGGTATTTTGTATTGAAATATAATGAAGGATGAAGTCCTATAGATATATATTGTTGTCGCTCTAATTATGTGTATACAGATTTTACCTAGGAATGAGAAAGGTGGAAATCAGTAAAGGTAAAGACAAATAGGCAATACAACTGTATATGGACGAAAACATGTGAAAATTAATGTCGAACTGTTTAATTAATTAATATACCAACAATTTCTGGTACTTTACACATAATCATATCTAATTTAAAATTTACTTTTAATTTTTCTATCATTTACTAAATTTATTTAATTGATTAACGCGAAAATAAAAAATATTGAATTTATTAATATTCAAAATTGTATAGACATTAGTTTAGACATGCCCATCGTTTAAACAGAAACAGCGCGCGTATCAGTCAATATGTAATACGCTCAGCACACGTAACCAACTGTTAAAGGTAATACATAAACACTTGTAAATTCTTAAAATAATTTTATAAACCCAGTTAATTTTTTTTATTCAAAATTAAATTTAAATAATACTTATTTCAAGGTAAAAATCAAGATAATTTGGTTAAAATAAAGGTTTGAAAAAACAAAGGGCAACTGGCGTCTATTTTCGAAATTTGATACCGTTCACATCGGAATTTTACGTGCTCGTTATATTTTCATCAAAATTCAGTTAAAGACAGCATTATCGATATAATTGTTATTCATAAAATTTTCTAATCATGATAATTGTCTTTCACACATGTATTATACTATCAGAAAGTATTTTCTACGAGATATCCAGCAAACCATCATTATGGGACGCATTATGGTACCGAATATTTACGAAGAAAATAGTTGTCATGACTAAAATTATAATATTCAAAGATACATTCAAGTTTAATAATAATAATTCATGCCTAAGAACTTTAGACGGAAAGTTCTGGGGTATGAATGATTATTATTATTATTATTATTATACAACTACAGATATATAAGTTTGACATTGATATGCTGTCATTTATATTATAAATTTCTTTGAAAAATGCACTATGTGTCGAAACATGTAATTTATACTTAAAAATTCGAAGTAATGAAAGGATCAAAAACTTTTGCGATTGTCTGTATATTATCAGATGGTATACTATATAAGAAAAAAAATATATATACATATACAGAGACCTCAAGAACGCCTGTAAGGATATTACAGACATATGTACGATATGGCTTATTTGCCGAAACAAATATGACGCTAGATATATTTTTCAGAGTAAAATGGTGTACTAGATAATGATTCTTATTTAATGCTCAAAATGAATTAGCAGGTAATAAAGTTGAAACTGACTGGTTAATAGTTTGTAGCATAGTAATATATGTAAACTAAATAAAAATGTTAGAGAAATATTTTCTTGCTGGAAACGGTGTAATTAGAAACGGAAACCTATTTTTCGGAGTGTAGATCGATGATACATTGACGATGATGGCGTCTCTTCCATCTCTCTCTTTCTTCGATACATCGTTGATTAATTTACTCCTCAGTAACCTCAACTATTACCAGCTAATAAGAGGAACTTGTAACCGCAGTTATTAATGGGAGCTAGTAACTGGAGCTAGTAACGGGAGCCTTAAGATAATATGTTCATTAGGAGAAGCGGATTACGGGAACAATAAATATGAACGCCGCGTAAAAAATGGCGTCGCTTCGCTTACCTTAAATGATGAAGAGGGCAATATACCAGAACCTAGGCGATGTGAGTGGATCCAAGCATATCTTGGGGTGAATTAACAAAAACGAGCAACTACATAATCCACCTATTCCGGTGTAAATTTTTCTAAAACTGAAAATACTTCTTACGACAACCACAAGTGGCATTTGGATAAGCACGTACGCCGTGGTCGAGGCACAAAACTCCGATGAAGCCGCGCGCAAACACACGCGGCTTCCCGCAGCTGCTATACTTTTTTTTTTGCTCTATGCATAGAATTCATGTTATTAGATATTCTTTTCTAAATTTGGACATTTAATGTAGCAATACTTACATTAAAGAAGATAATAAAGATAATGAGTCTGAATAGTTGTAAAAGCTACTGTTTCTTAGAATAAGATGGTAATATAAAGAATAAAATGAAAGAAGTCAAAAATAAACAAGTAAACGTAATAAATGACTTTTGACAACATGAAACAAGATAGAAGATGATAGTTAATTTGACTCTATTCAAATTGTTAAGTAGAATCGTTTATTTTATTAAAGACGTTTGTTTAGTTAAAATGTAAAATGACTAACATTTTGACTTGAACAATAAAAAAACCAGCAACAAAATGCATTTTATTATATTAACACTGTACTTCTCTGGGTGTACATGCAATATTTCTAGTGCTATTATTCGAAATTGTGGAAATATTTCGTTGATTTTACATTTAATCTCAAAATTCCCAGAATATGCATTTTTTAGAATATAAGGAAAACTTCACATAAATATTTCATGTGATCGGCAAAAAATTGTACGTAGGCATGTATTTTGTAAGGTGTCTATAATTAAATACCAGCGAGAACTTTTACGTTATAGCGGTGATTGGCTGATTTATTCGATGTAAATAAATGTCATACTCTATAGAAAGCTTCGAAAGCTTCAAAAGATAAAAGAGATTTTTTTTAGTTGTTTTATTAAAAAAATAGTAATATATTTAGTTTTAAATTAAAAATAATCACGCCATTCTTCAATCAATTGCGAATAGTATTTTTCTCTTTAACACTAGCGTGTATCTATATTCGCAGATCATTTCGAAAAATTCAAAAGCTTCTGTATAAAATATTTTAATAAATAATTACAAAACTTTCTTCTAAAAGCAAGATTAGAAACTTGTAAATAAATGTATCACGGGAAATTAAAATATGGTTCAATTAGTAATTTCTAATGAAAGTGCATTCTCCCTAAGGGAAAAAGTTATATAATCTTTTGATAAATTCTTCTGGATTGTTGTGTCAATACCCTACCTAAGCTAAGTTTCGCTTAAAGTTTTATTAAACTTCTATTAGCACTTTTATTCTGGATTTAATCATAAAAGTTAAGGTTACTTTCCTAATCGAGAAAACAAAGTTTTCTTGCATTCATGCAAAAAATTTCTTACATTTTTTGTGAATTTTAATCAAACGAAACAAATTAAAATCGTAGTGGTCAAATTTTAATTAACGATAAGTAATTCGGTGGACATGAAAGTATATGGTACAATAAAAGTTTACGATCGTAATTAGTTGTAGTTTAATTGCAAAACTATTAATAAATACGAAGAGAGAAAGGCGTCTTTTACACTTTATTTATCATTTTGATGACACAGGTCCGGTACCAAAAAACTGCACACGATTGCTATACTGTTTCTTATAGATTTCTACTCACTAAAACCGGAAAAGGAGCTGGAAAAATTCAATCTTATCAAGTTCGCTAGCAAAACTCGTGTTTGTAGTTTCATTTAAATGTGAAACGCCGGTTTAACCCGAAATTTGGTATTCTATTCTGATTCTAAAAATACTATGCGATTTCTTATTTTCATTTAATATGTATTGGAGTAAGACTCTTGACTAAATACAAAGAGAAAATGAGCGGAATGTAGGTGTCGGAGGGTGGAAGGGTGGCAGGGCAGGAGTAATGTTGGCAGTACGAAGAAACTAATGTCCAAGCGGTTTAATTTGTTTGCAGCGAAAAGTGAAGAATTTTACCGGCTTGGTTGAACGTGTTTATACATATTTTCCACGGTTTTATGAATGACTATAAACAAGCTTATTGTCAGATTCTAGTATATTTCAACATGATAAATAATTCAGAATCTTGGGTGCTGTGTAAGGCACATTCAGTTTACATTTTCCATTCAAACGTAACTGTAATCGTGCTTTTTGATATGTATTATGGCCCAAAGAGATTGTTATTTCTCCTAACAACTTTTGTTTTGTTTGTGTTGAATACACTATTAAAATTCAACGACAGAATATAAGTGGTTTCGTGAAGAACGTGTATTTTGCTTACTTCAAGTTGAAACTTGGGATCAAGGTACAGCCTGGGCTTTTAGAAGGTGCGATTTGTTTTGGAATTCCTATAATGTGGCGCAAAAAGCAAAACCACACCACCTGGCGCTATTTCTCTTCGGTAAATGTGAAAGACTTCAATATAAAAAGTAAGAAGAAAATATCTTTCCCAAACTTTAATTCAACTATTCGTTTAGTACCTCATAGCTCTGAAATACGAGTTCCACACCCACATTCCAGTTTGGCTGATATCCTGAATAATTAATTCTCAGGACGAAAACACAGTACCTCCCCAGGACGAATCTAGTTCAGGTTTTTTTGTTGTTGAGGGTCCCAACTTTTTTCTCAGAGCGAACTCAATCACCTAGTTAGAGATTTAGGACCTTCAAAGGGTGCTACTGAATTGCTGCAGTGAAGACTAAAATAAAAGCCTTTTTTCATCCGGAACCTAATTTTTGTGGTACAGGCAGCGAGAGAAAGAAATCACTAAATTTTTCTCCAAAGAGGAAATTCTCGTTTCGTTTAGTGATGTTCAAAGGTAATAAAATGTTTTGAAATAGAATATGATTGGCGCCTGAGTGGCGCCTATTCATTAATTCATCAAAAACAAAAGCCTTGAGGCAGTCTTGCTGCATAATATGAATAAATTTGTATTTGTATTTTCCTAAAAAACTGTAGATTATCAGAATAATTGAAACATACATGAGTAGGTAAACCCCACCAGTTTTGTATAATACAAAGGTATTTTTAATAATATAACACCAGATTTTTAATAATATTTTATATTATTAAAAATACCTTTGTATTAACTGTAGATTATATTATACCCTTATATTCAGTAATACAAAAATACAGTTACGATATTCTGGACTGTGGTGTATATATCGCCTTATCGGTCATGCGTGGCTTGAATTTTTCAGGCGTTGTAAATCTCGGCGAGTCTAGATGTATTATGGACTGTGTGATATTGTATCGAAAAAATTTACACTGAAATAGGTAGCTTATATGGCGGCAGACAGAGTTTGATGTACCGCAATTTTATGTTTGGGTTGAAATTATTGGCTAGGTCGAAGATTTATTGCCCCTCTCTCTTTCATTTGTGGGTGGATAATTTTACCGCTAAATTGCGATATTTCTTCGTGTTTCGCTATTTCTCAAGCACAATTAACATCTGCAGGGCTCTCGTCAAGAGCTTTATAACTAATTGGCTGATAAGGTTTGTCGTTCGAGTTAAAAACGACAGCGAAATTTGAGAATTTAGTGAAGCAGTGAATCAGATCACGTGTTTCGGAAATTTCTTCAAAGATCACGTGTGAAACGGAAATGATCCTCGAGCAATATCAGCAAGCTGTAAGGTAGATTTATCGCTATTTATGGCTAGATGAAATATTAAGAATCATTAATTTACTCTTTCTTTTATCTAGACATTCAGTAATCTCATTGTTAGTATCTTATATTAAGATAGAAAAATTCTTTAATCATTTAAAACTTTAGTATTGTTTATACCGTATTATAATTAATTCAGAGTATTTAATATTTGCGTGAATGGAATTTAAATTAAACAGAAATTTGTTGATTCAATTTAATTAAGTATTTCGTGCATAAGAGTGTATTTCATTTATATTTACTAAATTTAATTTAATAGCGTCGTATAATACGTAGCCCTAACATTACATACATACAATTTAAATTAGTTTACTAACGCGTACCTTGCGTATACGTATGACAATTGTCTGTGTTCTTTCTTACTTTTTAAACTTCGAAGTACTCTCTGCTGGCACTAATACATGCGTCCAATTTTTTATTCCATTCCCTAAAAAATTTTTAAGGCGATGCCCGATAGCACCTCAGTCATTTCATTCGGATAAATAATAAAAGTTGCAGGGGGCAAGGTCGGGTGAATAGGTATGCCAATTGTTGTCAGAAATTGGCGCACGTGAGCAAGGGCGATATCGTGGCGGAAAAACCAGTCGCCCGTTTAGCATAAATCAATGCTCTTCGACGGCAAACTGATGCGCCATCTTTTCAAAATTTTCTCGTAGAATGCGTGGCTAACCGGCTGACCCTGTGGAATAAACTCAGAATGAACGACCTCTCAAACGCCGAAAAAACAAATCACCACTTTTTTTACGTTTAACTTCACTTGACGAGCTTTTTTAGGACGAGGCGTACTTGAAGTCTTGCACTGACTTGGGCGTTGCTTTATTTCAGGGTCGTAATCCTAGCATCATGATCCGTTACCTGTGACGACCTTGGAAAGAGGTTTGGATCATTTCAAAATTTTTCTTTCAAAGCACAGTACGCAGTCGAGGCACGAATTTGGTAGCTTAATATAAATACGGTTTTCAAAATTGATAATAATTTATCAAAACACATTGAAAACGATGAAGATATAACAGATAAAAATATGAAATTTTGAGTCTATAAGTTAAAAGGTGGATGCGGTAAGATATATATTGGTCAAACAGGAAGATTGTTTGAAGAACACATTAATATTGTTCATCGTTTAAAAATAAAAAACAAGTTTCCACTTTTGCTAATCATCAATTAGAAGAAAACCATACATTTAATAAGAATTTTCAAATAATTATAATTAATGTCAGTAAATCCAGATTTTAAATTAATTTACCCAGCTTCGGCAGTTGAAATATCCGCACATTCTATTTTAAACGATTTATTACGTAAACAGGACTCAAAATATTTATACAAGCACACTTAAGCATTTCTGGATAGTTATTTATTATAGCAAGCAAACAAAACTATAAAGGAGTAAACAAGGATACACGTTTCACGCCAGTGGTGCCCCCCCCCCCCCGGCAGCTTAAAAAGAAAGCCAATACATGGAAAGAAGAAAAATAATGTTAAATGCTCTAATAGAAAAGAAAGGTTGAACAGGAAAATACACGTTTTACTGGTCTCGAAAAACGAAAAAATTCTGATTTGTTTACAGTAAGTTTAAAGAGGTATAGTTAATTACGGTTTAGTATTAAGTTCTAATCATGCCATTTTTTATGGCGACAAATAAATAATTTAGCAATAATAAATACATTTGGTTTGCACAAAATTTAAAAATTAACATGTTGACGTAGCTCTGGGAATTAACGGTATCAGCCTAACCACCGTCTTAAAAAATACGGTCCAATATTTCCCCGTTCCCCTTTTGCACACCACACTATTGTCTTAAGATTATGATGGGGGACTGTGTGGAACACTCTGAAATTATGTTGGCTCCGATATCTGCAACTTTGTTTGTTGGCGTAACCGTTGAGGTAAAAATGAGTTTTGCTGCTCATAAAAGACATCGAAGATCGCCATCATTTTTTCTGCAAATTATAGACGTTGGTCATAATCACCTTCTGAGGGTCTCTGGCTTATTTAAACTTTATAGGGATGGAAATCGAAATTCTGTTTTAGAATTCGTCTCATAGTCCTTGGAAGTATCCCTAGAGCCGTAGAGTTCAAACGAATAGGTCGTCGCGGATTTTGGTATGTACAGACTCTGTTAATATTTTTGTGGATTCTAGCCTTTCTCCGCCTTCCCAGTTAATGTCGAATAACCCTATATGTCGCGTCATGTAACTCCACTCACCGAATAATTGCCTTGCGGCCAAACGTCTATGTCAAGCGAGGAACAGTAGGCCGGCTCCATATGTCTTGGTCAATAATGACTCTTACGAAATCCTACTATGAAAGTGGAAATTATTTTTAAGTAAAAGTTGAAGTTTTATTTGCCGAATTTTTTTAATTTTTTCAAGCTGCCGTTGTTGTTCCAGATAAATGCAAAGCTGATCTTCTTGGTAACGCGCAAGTATAGCCCAAAAGAACTGTGAATTAAATTAGTAAAATGTTAAATATTTTTGGCCTGTTATATATCATTGGAAAGAGCATTTATTCAAGTTTTTGTTAATGCTACGTGATTTAAATTATTTTTACTGCCATTTCCGATAACTATGTTTTTATAAAGAATAAATATATTTTAACTAGACTTTTAACTATCTTCATAGTCTGCCTTTGTCAAGTGCATTACATTGCGTAAAAGCTTATTTATTTAGGTATCTAATGCATCCACATTTATTCCGCATTTCGAAACATTTCTATCTAAAAATAATTTGTTCTATAAAGCAGTGCCAACATATTCAGTTTTTTCCTCCAAAGATTTGTGTATCACTTGTATATTATTAATGATATATATATATATATATATATATATATATATAGGTTTATTATGATTATTTTTTCCAGTTTGTTACAGCTTTGTGGTGTGTTGTATGGAATAATGCTTTTTGTACACAAACAAAAACTCCTTGGCAAACAAAGATATTTTTCATCAACAACCATAACCATATTTATTTGTCGTTCTGTATTTAAGTAAAATACTTACAAATAAGTCGATAACTGAAAAATAGAGTAACTTCAAGTCGTATGTCAACTAACTTCTTTTTATAGTTGTGTTATCAAAAGCCTTTGAGAAGTAGGAGTCTCAATTTTAAAACTGCTAGTTTTAAAGGATATCTGCGTTAGTAACGCAATAAGTTTTATAGTTAAAAGTAAATTAAAATTTTAGCCAAATGAGTTCTATAAATAAATGTTAATGAAGACGAATTTTATCTTGAACTGATAGAACATAGAAAAGATATATCCACAGTGGAAAGGCATGTTGAAGAAAAGTTTCCCAGACTTACTAAACGAAACTCCACCTGGTTGATTGTAAACTTTCAGAAAAATTTTACGATACAATTTAAGCTGCGTTGGAATAAAGCGGGAAGGTCTAAGGATACATTTTTAAGTTGATATAGTGAGTGGTTAGATGGAAATTTCCATCTAGAGTTTGAAGAAGGGGAAAGTCCTTGTACATCATCGGAGGGGAAACAAGGAAGAGCTTGCAAAGATTACGAAATATCATCTCAAAGAAGTAAACGTCGAAAAGAAATAGAACTCTTTAGGGAATCTGGACTTGGCCATATTCATTGTCTAACTTTAACTAATTTTTAATGAATGACAAATAAATTCCTTTTTTTATTTTCAGTTAGAGATTTCTACGTATTCTTCAGATTCGCAGAGCTTTAAGACCCTCACTTAATTTTATTACATACAGTTTAGTATGTACCACCTTATTTAACTTCCTAATTTAATCCTCTTATTTTCGTAAACATTTTTGATTTTCAGGCCTTGTTAGTATCCCTACCTAGCACTTTTCCTTCTATTGTTAATTGTACTGTGTAATACCTTTGTTGCTTTCCTCTGTTATGATATTCCCTCTAGTCTAAATATTTTTGTTCCGCTTAATTATGTTTGAATTCGCTTATTTTAAAAATTCAAGGTTTATTATGTATAATTCAGCTCCTTTATGCCTATAAGAAATTCCTTTGTGTATCATTTAACACTGCTGTTGCTTTCGCACTTTGTTGTGATCCTTTTATCAGTATTTAATACGATCTTACCCGTACGCATTTTGTTTTGGTTTATATATCATTAAACCTTCTGTTGCTTAGAAATTGTGTTAGGTTAACAACCATCATACAAATTTTCGATCTCGCTTTGCTCCGGTCTCTTTAAATAGGGTTTTATTCGTAATTGTGGATTAGCTACCATGTTTGTTTGCACTTTTGTTCATTTCGGTTAGGTTAGTATAACATATAAGTATTGTCACATTTACTTGGCCCGCGTTCAGTAGATAACGTTTGGCGTATTTCGTTTAGTCCTCGCAATCTCGTTCCTTTTAAGGCTGATTATCATATTTTCTTAATTAGTTAATTTCTTAGCTTTTCCATTGATTCTGTTTTATTACTGACACTTTAGTTTTGTTTTGCATATTTGTTAGTGAGTCCTGCATTTTTCATCGTTTCTATGAATTTGTTCACGTGCTTTTCTTTAACGCATAATGGGCGCTTAACCCATTATGTACCAGTGTTTTATATATATATAGTACAGTTAAAATAGTATTTTTTCTTGTGCGACGATATAAAGAATGTTAATATTTTTAAATATGATGTTATCGCTTATAGCTTGTAATTTTAAAATGTGTTTTTGCTTTGTTAGAAACAACTATTTTGTTATTACTAAAACAATTTCTAAATAACGATCGATTTTCGGCTCCTTGCTCTCCTTCTTATTTTATATAAAATTCCACCGATTTACGTCTTTGGCGGACACGGTAATAAAAAAGGTAATGTTTAGTCTATAAAAGCCCATAATCTTTCTAAGTTCAATTCTATTTATGAATACATAAACTACGAGTATGATGTCATATTTATAAGACACTGGTCAAATTTATATACCTATGCAGTCAGTCTGATTTGTAACTTTCGGCGTTCACACATATTTGTTCGGCATTGTGCATATAACAATTCTTCAGCCATCGCGTTGGTATTTTGAAGGTTTTTTTATGTGAAAGATATGGATAGTAAGCGATTTTTAAGTGTAAAAGACATTGAAGCATTATTTGAAGACGAAGAATTTTTTAGAGATTTAGAAAGCGCCGATAGTGTTGACATAGCAATTTTACCACCGGATCCCAACGTGCCGAGTGATTCTAAAGAAGGAGATGATGATGAAGCAGGTGAATGTGAGGTTAGCAACGTTCCCGAAAATTTAGAAATTCTGCTACAAAGACCTAATGTAGCTAGTGAACAGGGAAGTTCTGCTACTCAAAAACAAGTCTGGCAAAAGCTCTTCTAAGAATAGAGGTTTAAAAAAATTAACTGATATTTCTTCGCGTTGGCGTAAATCACATACATCCTATTCGAATGAAACGCAAATTATACAAACAGATGAAGACAAAATAAAGAAGACTAGTGAAGAGATGTATGATTTATTCCCACTGCAATTGTTCGAGAAATTCTTTTCCGATGGTATTTATGATCTTTTACAAGCAGAAACAGAACAATATTACAAATGTACCAAAAACTTGAAAGATTTTACAGTATCTTCTAATGAACTAGGATTTTTTGTTGGATTCCTCTTGTTTACTGGTTACCATATTCTAAATTCAGAAAAGTTATATTGGAGTGTAGATGAAGATGATGGGCAACAAATAGTGAAGGAGGCGATGTCTCTAAATATTTTTTATGAAATTGAAATCTGTTTTTCCTTGTTGCGATAGTAAACCAGATTTAACTGATAGGTGAAAAAAATAGTCTTTTCAATTGTAGGCATATTTTTTTTTATATATATATATATATATATATATATATATGGTAAACCTAATCAGTAGGCGATTAAAGGTCTGTATATTACTTCAAAATATATGTATTTAAAAAACTCTACATGTTTCGGCTGTATACGCCTTTTTCAAGAGAATACAAAATATGAATCATCATTTAATCGCCTACTGATTAGGTTTACCATATCATACCAAGGTCACGAAGTTATTATATATATATATATATATATATATATATATATATATTGAAATATGACGGATGATGGTGTAATATTAAATGCCACCACGTTGGTTCGTCAAATGAAATATAGCGCTGAAAATCTAAAATGAATAAATGTATGGTAAATGTTGATAACTAATTAAAGTTTATGAAAGTTTAAGTAAATAAATATGAATTTATAATTGGGCGCCTTTTAATATGAATATATATTTAGATCAACGCTATCTATGTTCTTAATATATCAACTAGCAGTCGTGAGCAAGAAATAAATAATATTTGACTCCACAGGATCTTCGTCGATAAAATGTGAATGTTTATTCCTTTGTATGGTGTTTTAATAGATAAATCTAATATAAAATAACTCTTACAACTTAACACTAGCAAATAAAAGAGTGAGATAGGTAATTAAAATAAATAATTTATTGAAATAAATAGGAATCTGTAACTTGAACAAATAAATGTGCCTAGCGACAAATTTAAAAAAACTACAAATAATGCACGTGTGTATTATACTAAAAGGTTGTGTTAAGTTATGATAAATGGTCTAATATTACTTTCAAACAATTTACACAACAATACAGGCAAGTACTACTATGTTTAAATTATTTATATGAGATAACTATAATGTGAATGTCTAAGATGTGAATAAAAGTAAAATTCAGGATTTTATTATATTAAATAATGTTAACTTTTTCGACTTTATTGTAGGATAATGATTAAAATGAACCTGTTATTCATCGAACTCTGCGGTTATCCAGAATGAAAGCGACGTGATCGGGAAAATACAATGTGCGGGTCCTCCAATTTTTGTTGACTGCGTCTGCAGCGTAAAACGGCTTCGATTCTGCCTCCTCGTCGGAACTCCAATATTAAAGATGCTCGTCTTGAATTTTATAAGTTTTCAAGCGATTGACTTCAGGTTTGTTTCCAAAAGATGGGCCAAATGTTAATATATCGATTCAGCATAAATTTGTAATTATATCAAAGGTATTTTAATTTTTATATCAATTTTCTTAGGAGTTGAACAAAATTAAGGCCATTCGTTATTAGATTTTTAGGAAAAGACGCCGATGGCGGTTATTTATTTTCAAAGCCCAGTTAATATTGTAAAATAGCCTCGAAGTTTTACTTTTACTGAATCCATAAACAAGAAAAATATAAACAATATGATAATTTTGTCATAATAATTAAATTTATAAAATATTTTTCAAGCTGTCAGAACATGCTTTCCAATACAAGGTTATGTTGTATTTGTGTGTAGAAAATAACATTTTCGCGGGTTAATTGCATTTTGAAAAGTGGGCGTGCCTAATTAGTATCGATACAAAATATTGATGTAGATAAATTAGATATCTGTTATTTCGCGCTAAAGTTTTGAATTATGAAATTGAAAATTGTAAATATAAAAGTAAGTTTAGAAATAAAAATAGGTTAATTTAAAGTATACAAAGTTATCGTCGTATTAATTTATATACAATTCGAAACTAATTTTACAAATTAAATCCGGCGATTTAACCCTTCCTCTGTGAGTTTTATGATTGTTAATACTGTTTTTCATTATAGTCGCTGGAATAAGGGTGCAGTTGGCCCCATTATAATATCTATATATATATATATATATATATATATAGTAAACCTAATCAGTAGGCGATTAAAGGTCTGTATATTACTTCAAAATATATGTATTTAAAAAACTCTACATGTTTCGGCAGTACGCCTTTATCAAGAGGATACAAAATATAAATGACAGGATATAAATGTCAAGTAATTAAGTTGCTATGGTTTAAATTATTCAAAGATACATTCTAGTAATAATAATAAATCATGCCTTAGTATTGCAAAAAATAGATAGCAAGGTGTGAACATATGTGTTGTTCGCTGCTAGCAATTTGTGTCTCTTTCTGGGTATGAACTTGTGTGTTGGTTGCTACTGGCAGCTTGCGTCTCTCTATGGGTGTGTGGTTTTGTGTGAGAGCGTAAGTGTAGGGTTTTGTATGTCGGTGCGTTGTGCTTGTGTTTAGTGACCGGTCGCGTGAATTTAGAGAGGTCGGATAACCAGCCGTTGCGTAGGGCCGCCAACCCTTTCCCGGCAACTTCTTTACAATTCCGTGCAGTACTTCGACTGCCTGACCCCCGCCCCAACGAGGCAAGGCGCAGACCAGCGAAGCGCACCCTGTACGGGGTTGCTCATCGCTAACCAAGGGAACACTCTTAGTGGCTACCTCGGTCGACGATGGTCACACTTGTGCAATCTTAACGTTTTCCGCCGAAGCGGGGGCATAGCACACACTTCGAACGTGTGTGTGCTGTTAACGGCAGCCTAGCCAGGTTGCCGCCCAGGACCGCCTAGTGGTGTGTGCATTGCGCGGCGCCGTGTTAGCGCCGCGTAGCATGGTTCCTCACTCTTGCTGGAAAGGCGGAATTGGCGGTCCTGGGCGGCAACCTGGCTAGGCTGCCGTTAACAGCACACACACGTTCGAAGTGTGTGCTATGCCCCCGCTTCGGCGGAAAACGTTAAGATGGCACAAGTGTGACCATCGTCGACCGAGTTAGCCACTAAGAGTGTTCCCTTGGTTAGCGATGAGCAACCCCGTACAGGGTGCGCTTCGCTGGTCTGCGCCTTGCCTCGTTGGGGCGGGGGTCAGGCCGTCGAAGTACTGCACGGAATTGTAAAGAAGTTGCCGGGAAAGGGTTGGCGGCCCTACGCAACGGCTGGTTATCCGACCTCTCTAAATTCACGCGACCGGTCACTAAACACAAGCACAACGCACCGACATACAAAACCCTACACTTACGCTCTCACACAAAACCACACACCCATAGAGAGACACAAGCTGCCAGTAGCAACCAACACACAAGTTCATACCCAGAAAGAGACACAAATTGCTAGCAGCGAACAACACATATGTTCACACCTTGCTATCTATTTTTTGGAATACTAAGGCATGATTTATTATTATTACTAGAATGTATCTTTGAATAATTTAAACCATAGCAACTTAATTACTTGACATTTATATCCTGTCATTTATATTTTGTATCCTCTTGATAAAGGCGTACTGCCGAAACATGTAGAGTTTTTTAAATACATATATTTTGAAGTAATATACAGACCTTTAATCGCCTACTGATTAGGTTTACCATATCATACCAAGGTCACGAAGCTATTATATATATATATATATATATATATATATATATATATATATATATATTGTTATAGTTCTTCTTGTTACCAGAAACTGGAAGAAAAAGAACATATATATTAGAAATAAGCGTTAGATTAAGTAAATTGACAATGCAATTACAACGTAATAAATTAATAACAATTATAAGTTACAGTTAAAAGATAAGAGAAACAACAAAAATAAATTAAGAAAGTGTGTTACAGTATAAAACAGAAATAAATAATGTTAAATACAAGTTAAAAAACAGATGAATAAACAAAACAATTCAAATAAATAAGTTAAAAACATATTAACAATGTAATCCACAATATACAAAACGATGCTTATAAAAAAAAAGAAAACACAATTACAATAATTTCAGTTTTAGTTAATTTTGAAAGTTAATTTTTAAAGTTGAACTTTTTTTACTTCTTCCGTTTCTGGTCAGATTTGTATATTTAAGCTCTTCAGTTCCTTACGCGCCTTTCTTGCAAGGGGAAATGTTATAGTTCTTCTTGTTACCAGAAAGTGGAAGAACAAGAACATATATGTTAGAAATAAGCGTTAGATTAAGTAAGTTGACCATGCAATTACAACGTAAATTATTAAGCAAGTTAATCCCGCGCATTTAATTAGAAAATTTATTTGAAAGAATTTTATTATTTACGTTTATCATTTTTCACAAACAAAAGTCATTAAATTATTTATTATTCTGAAAATAATTAACTTGTTTAATAAAATTAATATCATATGGAAATCTATTTTATTAACCCGTATATTTCTTGAATTTGAATTAGTTTACCGCGAAAATCATTAATTATTAACTCCATTCATATGATATTGATAAACATTCAAAACTATATAATTACAATTGTATAATTATTAATTTTATTTTTATAATAATGTCAATTAAATATTGGATATAAAATTAATCGATTGTTATAATTAAATAACTTTATCAAGTAAAAATAAATCGTATGGAGACCAACGAATAAAAAACGACAGAAAGGAGCCTCGCTTGGAGTGTTGAAAAGTGAAGCTATGCAAAATTTTATCGTAAACTTAAAATATTATTTAAACATTAAAAATAGTAATTTACTTACCCGAAAATATTCTTAATATGAGAAGACAGTATGTATACATCATCTGAATAATAAATTTAGCGAGCATTGTGAAAAAACATGGTATAAAACCACTGAAAACTGTTAGCGTCACCTTCAATACCCGCTACATTAAACACCTCCAGCTTCCAATTTCAACCTGGTATTCATTGATTCCCGTTTCTCCTAGAACATCCATATTACTGACAGAGGATTTCACGTAATTACCGATCTAACCTTATATTTTATATCCATATTAATTCAGTAAAACATAACTTAACAATTTGTACAATTAAACTAGATTTAAAATTAGTTATATTAATGAGTACAACATACCTTGAAACTGAATGGTCTTCTCAAATTAATTAGTATTTTAAACTATCAATCATCAATTAATATCACTTAGTTTTGAAATTTTATTTGCACATATTATAAATAACATATGTTTGTTACCGATGCACACAAATATATAAACCAATTATGTCACATGATCTATGCATCACTTACAGCTGATTCATATATGTAATTCGATAGGATTGAATATCTCACTAAAATAATCATTAAATTGGATTTAACACAAACTACAATTTATACTTTTACTTATTGTCTATTTTACTAAGTCACTTAAGCAAATGGTATTGATACTTTTCACTAAAATTTACTTCTTTAATAAATTAAAGGACCGGCTCCTGTGAGAAAGATCTCGTTCTACCGCTAAGTAACCGAAAATATACAAATAATATTGTTCATAGATAAAAATATGAACTGGCGCCCAATTGTATTAATATATTATAATATCAAAAATACTTATTTATATTAAGCTTGCTCAGATAATATTGTAAGAGCGGCATCTTATATTCTACTACCAAACTAAACTCAATAATAAGGTAGGTAACATAATACTTTATATTATTATTTATAGAAAATTTAAAACCAATCCTTAATTTGAATTAATCATATTTGATTAATAAATTATAATTCTTATTAACCATCTTTAAGCCGAAATTTATATACCACCAAACGTGGTAGCTTTTTTGAATATTTATACCATTATCACAATATTACCAGCACATATAATTATTACCACAATTATTGTAATTATATGTATATTAACATTCTATAAAATTAATAGAGCCCTTTTATGTCAATATATATACACTGATGGAAAAAAGTGACGAGCACACCCTGTATAATCTGAATGTGTCAAGATAAATGCGTAGATTTAGCGGAGCATTAAGGTTTCCTCTAGACGAGTTTGCACCGCGAGTTTTGATTTTTTCTAT
The DNA here is from genome assembly GCA_935421215.2 of Melolontha melolontha. NCBI lineage: Eukaryota > Metazoa > Arthropoda > Insecta > Coleoptera > Scarabaeidae > Melolontha > Melolontha melolontha. Next base: position 52,389,643 of record OW285239.1, read on the forward strand.
CGCTTCATTTTTTACTGAGTGCCTCCGACACCTGCAATATGTCCATGGAGATCGATGCGGGGAAGGAGAAACCGGTTATTGTTAGTGTGGTGGAAGCGGGTAGTTGTAGTGGTACTTTGTGCGTGATGGAAGGCCGTTCGCGTTATCTGAGTGAGTATATATATTATGTTGCAGATGCTACAAAATTCGTCAACTCATAAATAAAGTGAACGAAGCATTTTGACAATGGGGTCTTTATTCACAAATCAATCGATGAAATGATTGTAAAGTGTTACAATCATAATCGCCTCAAGCAGATTATACAGTCTAAGCCGATTCGATTTGGTTACAAATTATGGTCACTATGTAGTTCAGATGGCTACTGCTTTGAATTTTCTGTTTGCGCAGGCAAAGATATCAACGCTACTTTTCAGCTACAGGTAATATTAGGTATTATTGTCGTTATGTACTAAAACAAGCTTTACTTGTATTGGGGACAATGTGTGAGAATAGGATGGATAATTGTCCACTGATGAACTAAAACGAATTTTCCAAGAGAAATCGTGGTGAATATGATTATAGCTTTGATCGACATTCTGATTTTGAAATTGAATGACAATAAACGTGTTACGATGAGCACTGAAAAATGAAATTTAATCTTCTAGTTTCACTTAAAATACGCCTTAGATCATTAATTAATAAAAAAAAAAGTAATAAAAACAATTATTTCTATTAACGGTACTTAAAGTGTTAATACTGTCTTTTAGATACGTTTCACGACTTCATTTCCGATTTGAAAAGTAAGCACGTGTTATTTACGATTTGTGTAGAAAGAAATCATTTTCTGGTGAAATATGGCTTTCTGTATACCAGTTTGATGACCATATTGAGTCTTGGATATTAGAATTTTGCTGTTCGGCTCTTTCTTTCGGACATTTTTCCGAAGAAAGTCTTTCGAACAGCTTTTGGAAGTGATTTCGGGGACCCTTTATAACCAAAGATATATTCAATTACTTTTCATTATCAACGTGAATTAATTAAACTTAACTCCTTCTCTTGTTAATTGTTTCAGGGGTTTTTCTTTGTGGTACTTGATTTTCAGCATATTGAAACCGTTTTTCTGTAGCCAAACTTGAGGTTACTAATTTGTTTGCATAGTATGTACGTTACCAAGCCTATTCCTCATCGTTTGCACCTGTGGAATTGTTTCAATCCTTTTAGTGGATTATACTAGGCTCATGGCGCGCGCAGTGTATTCAGCTTATAGACGACCAATCATGACATAGATAAGTCCTCAAGCTGCCACCGGTTCAGGTTTTAATTAACCTATCAAGATTAGAAATTCATGTATTTTTATAGGTAACGATATTGTGTTATTAAGACGATTTATGCATTTATAATAATTAGTTTCAAGTAACGTTTATTTAGGCTCCGATTACACAGTTTTGTTTTAAATAATTTCCATTATATTTTTTTTAAGGTTTAGTTGATAATTATTTGACAAACTATGCGACGCTTACGATTATCAGTAAAACGAGCTCTTATGAAATAATTTGTTTGTATTTTGAAATATTACACTGATACATTTAACGAAGGGTTATAATAACAACAAATAACAACAAAATTAAATTTCAACATAATTTGAAACATACTTGGGTAAAACCTAACTAAATTTGTATAATACAAAAGTATTTTCAATAATATAAAAAAATATTATTAAAAATGGGGTGTGAAGAACACAATTTTATGTTCATTTATGTTTTTTTGAATGTATCTTCTCCAAAGACGTAGATACGTATTTCACATTTCTACAAGTTCGTCGGTACGCCCCTGTTGGAGAAGAGACACATTCAAAACAAACATAACTACGTTACTATCTAGCCGAAATTATTCAGACAGAGCGTGAAGTAATATTCAACGCTATCTATATAATAACAGCCGAAGTAGACGTGTTTCTTATAGTCGGTAACCACCGTATCTACAAAAAACTGTATTCTCATGTCTTCACTACTTGTCGGCGTGAGCCGAATGTGTATATAACAACATAATTTGAAACATACTTGAGTGGGTAAAACCTCACTAAATTTGTATAATACAAAAGTATTTTTAATAATATAAAAAAATATTATTAAAAATGGGGTGTGAAGAACACAATACAAGTTCATTTATGTTTTTTGAATGTATCTTCTCCAAAGACGTAGATACGTATTTCACATTTCTACAAGTTCGTCGGTACGCCCCTGTTGGAGAAGAGACACATTCAAAACAAACATAACTACGTTACTATCTAGCCGAAATTATTCAGACAGAGCGTAAAGTAATATTCAACGCTATCTACATAATAACAGCCGAAGTAGACGTGTTTCTTATAGTCGGTAACCACCGTATCTATAAAAAACTGTATTCTCGTGTCTTCACTACTTGTCGGCGTGAGCCGAATGTGTCTATAACAACATAATTTGAAACATACTTGAGTGGGTAAAACCTCACTAAATTTGTATAATACAAAAGTATTTTTAATAATATAAAAAAATATTATTAAAAATGGGGTTTGAAGAACACAATACAAGTTCATTTATATTTTTTTTGAATGTATCTTCTCCAAAGACGTAGATACGTAAAATTAAATTTATTTTAATACAGGACTCGTATCAATTATATTTTTTTATTGTTTCTGATACGGTTTTGTTGTATTTATCTTCATGCCATGGTCTGTGTTTTTAGAGAGAGTTCCATGTTTCTCGTTTCAACGTTCTATATACAGGTGTTGCTTGTAACTTCAACAAGGTAACGCGCTTACTTTTTAACAACTGACACGACCGTCTTCACTGAGCACGTTAACAGTAACACTTTCCCAAGCACAAGCTTAGATACAATTCACATACAGGTAGGTTTCTGCGTCTTGTTTTTGTTTTTAAGCACCATATTTATATATACTACTACCCTTGCAAATTATGTTCTCAGTTTGTTCGTCTTTCTTCTTCTACTTTTACTGTGACCATCCTAAAATTTGTGTACATAATTCCTTTACCTATTTTTCTGCATACTTATAGCAAAAAAATCGTTTCCTTTTAAACAGACTTAATGAGTTAACTCCTTGAAGAAGAAAAAATCTTTTATTCTTCATACGATTTTCAAATTTTTAATCTATGTGAAAAGTTATTTTGACGCTTTGTTGTGTATGTTTTGAATAAGTAGTTTCATGAAAATAATTCGGGCGACTTGTCTCCTTTAATTACATTTAAGGAGAAGTTGTTGCTAATAACATACAAGAATAATGCATTTTAGTGTTAATTTCGATTTACAAACGAAAAAGATTAATTATCAACTAGAACTGACATTAAAATTCAGTATTTTTGTATGAAACAAATAACTATTCTCCTCTAGGTTTGATTAAGGGAGGCTAGTCTTCCTAGACTTTGAATTCCGGAACAGTGAAATAAAGCCAATAGAATTATAGCAAAATTTCATATAGGACTTCTACATACGTATACATATCATGTGTAATCTTGACTGCATGTGTAAATATAATACCATTTTCACAAGCGACTGAAAATTTTGCGATTGCGTAAATGCGTGATAAGTTTGTAGTTAACTTAATTGCTGTTTTATCTTTAGACCGACAAACTAAACGTCTTAACCTTTAACTTCGTGATAGGGGTGAATAAATTTGTACTAGGCCCCTAGTTTGCAGAACAACTATAGGCATAAATTTCATCTATGTAATAAATGCTTTTAATAATGGCACCTATCTCTACACTTGTGAAGTTAAGCATGGAAATCCTTGTTCGCTTATATTAATTCGGTTAATACCCAAGTAGCACTTCAACCATCGACATTATCGAACAAATTTGCATTTACAATATTCGACATTGTTGCTTGACGCTAAGAAACCTTTGTCTAAACACAATTTACTGTTATCCCTGTAAATACCTAAAATTTAGCTGAGAGTAGCCATTTCCTTTGTGTAAGGTTTTAATTTAAATAAGAGGTAATTTTAGTAATATTAAATATAAGAAAGTACCTTTTGTGTTTATTACTTTCATATATATTATATTTTAATTATTCATTTCTTTGTTAGAAATCATTTAACGTACTCCAACAAATACGATTTGTCGACATTGAATATATTACCTGATAAATAACATGATACCAAAAGATTTTGTTACAAGAACAGTTTTTGTTGATTCTATTGTAATATTGCCTACTAAATTCGAATATGCCATCAGAATTTATCCATCAAGCACTATTTTGTTATAATTGTATGTTTTATCTCAAATTAGCTTATCTTGCCCCTTATATTTTGTAACAGGTAAATAGTAATAATAGTTATCACAAAATTGACTTCTGAAACTCTATGATATACTGCATTGGCCCAAAGACTTACTTTTGTGAGAGGCTTGCTGATAAAAATACAATTTAACTAACCAGGCCCAGACTACGCTCAGTGAAGACGACGGAGTTCTTAGCGAAACGCTAATAAGTGTCTGATAATAAAAAATGCAGAGGGCGCCACCATGAATTACGGTAATATTGTAACTAGATTTCATACGTTACACGGAGTAAAGTACACAAGGCGTAATGACGATAAAAAGTATCCCATAACAACATATAAATCAATAACGGCACAAAGACATAATACTATAACAATACTTATTAAATATGTTTTCTCAAAATAAATAAACATATAAATATAAACCGACCTGAATATAAAAATGTGGTATACTAAAAATTTGACATTCCTTAAGAGATCTCCGTTAAGGTGCACACAGTACATACAAAATTTACAAGAACAAATGTGAAAATGAGCTATTTATTCTGACGGAAAAACTTATAAATAAATTATTAACTGCAAATATTACCATATAAATAAACTGTTAAATACAAATATTAGAATATATAAAGAAACTGTGAAATCCAAATATTAAAATATGAAGTGAAAACTAGATTTATGTGTCGCAACAAATTTGTAATATTAATTAATAATAAACCAAGAAAAGTAATACTGTTATTATACACTTATCTTCTGTAGGAAGGTCTGGTAATTCCGACATAGAGCGGTATTAAGTCGTAGGTGGATGATTAACAGGTGTAGCAGAATATGTAGGCGGGTTCCTGCTTCGTCAGATTGGCAACGCTCGTACCTACTGCTAATTAGTTTCCCAAATAGAGTTCCAATCTAGCGCTATCATTAGCTATAACTAGTTCCTTAAATTACGATATAAAGCGAGAATTAAAGAACCTTCCACGTGAATACGTATGACAAAAATGGTGGCATACCGTTTAAGATGGTCTCGAGCATAGACAACTGATTATTCGAACACTGAGTGTATTCGAATATATTAACAACGAGTTTCGACTAATTCTGTATTCCGTATGACAAAAATGGTGGCATACCGTTTAAGATGGTCACGAGCATAGACAACTGATTATTCGAACACTGAGTGTGTTCGAATATGTTAACGACGAGTTTCGACTAATTATGTTTTAGCGGCAGCAAGATAGCTAAAAGCTCTCGAAAGGTTTGTCATATGCCTTTTTTTCACACCAGCGGCGATAAAATGTCTCACGAAAGTGAAGACGGAAATGCTATCTCATTCTTATTACACGTAAGATCTTAATATATATGATATTGCGTCTCCCATTGGCCAACTATACTTAGTGTGTAGAAATATGATGTATACGAGTGGCTCGGCAAAATAACGTAACAATTTTTTTCTTTGAATTTCTAATTTTTGAAGCTAGTAAACAAAAACATCCTTCTTTAACCATACATTTTCTTTCAGCCAATAGCGTATTGGGATTAACTAGACGATACGAGGTTTCCCGATAATGAGTAATAAGGGGACGTTAAACGCGATTATAAATGATGCGTTATGTTGTACATTGTTCATTGCCTTACTGGCATTTGTGGGGTGCATATAGTTATATATACTCTATTAGCACCCGTATCGCACTTTGACTAACGAAATTTGTGAACCACTCAATCTCTGTACTAGTTTTTAACGATATAATACCACACACCTGTGCAAATTGTCCTAACAACTTTTCTTACGTGTCTAGGGAAGTAACTTTTAAACCCCAAATGTTATGAGCTGTACTTCAGGTGTAAAATTGGAAATCGGTTCGCAAAATCTGCTATTTAATATGTGTTTACATAAGGAGTCAGCCAAACGACCATATTTCAGGGTGCTACGTTTGTACAAATAAAATCGTTGGCATATCAAGTAAGTTAAGAACTAAAGTAAAATATCCAAATACTCTTTCATATAAAAATGAAACCGCTGCTGAATTAAAGAGTAGCAGAGATTTCAATGGAAAATTTGTGCTCGTTCAATAATTTTAGCCTTAGTACTGGGTCTGCAACTGGGGTTCATGAAGTTTTGTGATTTTCTATGTGAGTGAGATAGTAAAAAAAAATCCTTATGTAAAGAGGATTTTAAGAATACCATTTGTGAGCCTCTCCGCTGACAACTCTTCACATCAAATTGGGATTAATTCTTGCAGACTGTTGCTAGGGTATTAAAGAGCAGTAATGAAGTACTGGGTAAACTCGAATAGAAATATATTTTGTAAATAAATTCTTCTAATGAAGCTTAGCAGCTTCGAAACCGCTTCTTTTCAATATAGTTTTGCTTTAGGATATTGATCTCCCGTTTGTAAGCACCGCGTTCTTGAGAGACCTTCACATTGATATAGTACGCGAATCGCAGTTTCTTCTTTCGCTCAGTAATTTGAAAACTTAATTTTGTATATCAAACAAATAGAGCTGGCTAATAGCGCCAACAAGCAGTGGTGTAGGTTCGACAATACGTGGTGGAGGGGCTGTGATGATACAACCTTCAGTATTATATCGACTCTGTACGATATCTGTTGTTTATCGATGTATGTTGTTGTTTCGTAGTTCTACGTTTGTTTTAAAATTGTCGCAATTACATACATCGCGAAAACGACCAATGTCGGGCACTGTTAAAAACGTTATAGCAGAAATGCCGGACTTATATTATGATGGCTCCAAAATTAAATGTCTAATGCAAATAATGGAACCACTTCAACAGTCACCCTCTCTCCTCTGAAATAGTCGAAAATTATAATGCCTATGAGATTTTAAAGGCGTTGAACTCATTGAAGAAATTTTAACTTTCAACCAAGCAACTTTTATTGTTTATAATATCGAAATATTATTAAAAATCGGGTGTAGAAAATACAAGATCATATTTATACGGAAATTGCTATCCAGACATGCAAACAAGTTAGTTAATGTCAACGTGACGCACCCAAAATCAACTATCGCAATTATTACATAAATATGGACTTGTATTGAGTTTTTCACATCCGATTTTTAGTGTTTTTGATGCTACTAAAAATGATTTTGTTTTATGCAAAAAATGGTAAGGTTTTACAGACGCAAGTATATTCCAAATTGTTATTGCTAGAACAAACATCATTAACTATGCCAACATCGTCAGTGACTTGGCCATATATTTCTTAAATGGCTCGTTCAGTATCGATAAGGGATGGAGGTTCTGCTTTCAGCAAAGATTCTTTTAATACTTTAATATCTTTTTAAAATAAAACTGTAATTGATTTCAGACTATTGAGATCTTTACTAAAACCTAAGTTCATGTAAATACAGATTTTAAATTAGTTTGCTACCTTCGGCTGTTTCAACGTCCGCACATTCTATTATGAACGATTTATTACATATACAGGAGTCAACAAATTTATAAGACTGGTCAACAAGCACAGTTAGGAATTTTTAGATAGTTATTTATTACAGCAAGTAAACAAAATTACAAAGAGTAAACAAGGATACACATTTCATGCCAGCGGTGCCCCTAGCAGCAGCTCGAAAAGAAAAACTATACAAAAGATTAACAAAGGCAACGGCCAATTGAACAGACAACAAAAGTTGAACAGGAAAATACACGTTTTCACTGTTCTAGAAAAGCTTTTCTAGATTCGTCGAATCTACTTCTCCCAATTATATTGACGTAATTGTCCAATGAATTTCGTTAAGTTTCAATAACTTACGCATACATTATTAATTTTCATTTATTTAGATCTAGAACATTGTTTAAGTTACTTTTGTCGGATATGATATGGAACAAAGTCGAGAATGGCATCGTGAAACAATGGCGAGTTGGATTAAGGGTAATACTGATTGTATGTCCATTGCCCGTGGTTCCGAAATTTATTTCAAAGTTTGTAAAGTATCGTTAAAAAATTCCAAGAAATCGCACGTAAAATGTCACTTAGCATCGCAAGGACATACACGGAAATTAGGCCCGTTGAAACCTGATAATTTTAATGAACAACTCTGTGAAACATTAATTGCGACAAATATTTCATTAAATAAACATAACAATCCCACCTTCAAAACATTTCTCCAAAACTATACTGGTCCAGATGTTCCTGATGAACCCACCTTACGCAAATATATGTCCCTAGGTGCTACACGAAAGCAGTAGAAAGCATTAGAAGCCATCTTTCAAATCAGTACCTGTGGATAAGGGCTGACGAAACTGTCGATATATTAGGATATTGTGTGGTAAATGTTGTAGCTAGTGTACTAGAACTATTCCATATAATGCATATTGTCATGAATTTTTCCCCGAAGAAAAATTAAAGAAACAGTAAAAGACTATATATATTTACGTACATTTTATTCCAGGAAAATAATTAGAGATATTTTATATTTTATTTAAAATTCGTTTATAATGTGTATTTTGGTCCACGTCTGTAGAATGTTCGAGCGTGGTCCTGATGTTTGAGGTTCGCGCCACTTCGGAAGTATATTGTCGTAGTCGCTCCTTTGAGTTTGTTTTAGGTATGGAGAGAGGCATTTCCGTAGGGCAGCGTCAGAGATTTTCCATCCGATAGGTCCACAGATAGGTTCAGTTATTTTTTTCTGAATAAAGACTTCCTTTTTATTCAGTATATTATAGTTAATTTCGGTTTATGTTTTTAGTTGAGTTATTCTGATGTGTTTAAAGTAATTCTCGATTAATTACGAGTTTCGGATACTCGTAATTTTTGATTTTATGTGACCTATCTGATATCTCTCTTTTAGTATAATCTTTTTTGTGAAGTGTGACGACTACATTAATTAATGTACGTATATATTTGCAAGTATATTTTTATATATATTAATTTAATTATATTATCTGTATATTGATTGAGCTCGTAAATTCAGTAAAATTTTTAGTTTATAATATTTTATAGTCGGAAAAATTTTCAACATTTTATTTTTTTTAGCTAGTTTTTGCTTTTGGTTGGCTGTAGTTGTATTAAAGGTCAGGGAAATTTGGTGGGAGTTTGATCATGTTATTAGAGCGCATGATTTTGTCACTTTGTTTTGAGTTGCGCGCTGACAGATAAATTTCTGTTTTGACATTTGAAGTTGTGGGTTAACGTAATTTAAAGTTTGAAAGTTTTTCCAACTATAATTAGTTGTAATTTAGTTCGCGGTCACGTGAGGTTTTTTTTCTAGTATACCAGTCAATATTTATACAAGTTTTCCTCACGCTGTTGCATAATTGTTGCTTCAGCACTTCTTTATACTCCATAAAGTCGATTTTTTTTTTCATTTTTATTATACGTTTGTGCTGTTAATGTTTGTTTTCTTTGCTAATACCTTTTGTTTTATTTAACACATACCCTTTGAGGGTAACCCTGAAGATACAAGAGCTCCTGGAAGGCTGTACCGATTAGAGTGAAACTGAGCGAGCTATTGTGTATTGTGGGCCAATTTAAATAATTTATCAACTCCACAATACATAGCAATATGTAATAGCAACAAAAGTTATAAATTAAGTTGATGCGGAAACAGTAACTAAAACCATTTACAAGAATATGCACCATACCATGCATTCAACAACAATTTGGATTTTTATTATTATTATTTCGTTTAGATAATTCTAATTCACATTATTTTGACGGTCCAACGAAGAGTATTTATTTATCATATATTTAATTACCAGCTGCTTTCTCACATCGAATTGTATTATATTTCGGCTAATCCTAACGTGTGGTTGCTAATTATATTATAAGCAAGCTGACAATTGTATTATACAAATAAAAACTTTGAAATAAACGTTGGATGAAGAATGAGAGCGCAAAAAATAGAGACAAGCATGCCATACTCACAATTAAAACTATATACAGTGAGGTCCTAAAGTAACGGATAAATTCATTTTGTACGTAATTATTAATACAAAAGGAAAATCCTGAAACAGGTCAATTTTTATATATGAAACTACACTTTTTGAATAAAATTATCTATGTGCCCCTTCAACCCCCTCGAAGTAATAACTACCGCTTTAAAAAATTTAAATGAAAAGGGGCAGCGTGTGTTACTGCTTTTATAAGGTATTTTAATTCTCTATCCAGCAGTATATGCCTTTTTGATTTTTGGACGTCGATAATCAAGAAAAGAGTAATTTTATGACATACAAACAAGTAGGCGTAGAACCAAATACCTGTCACGAGTGACTAGTCTATGAGTTACCTTTATGTCAAAAAAGTATAAATTTGTTTCTTTTTATGACATTTACTTCTCAAATTTGTTTTAGTTCGTTAGACGTCGTTAACAATTGTTAGGTATTGAACGTTTTTTTAGAGATTTCTAAGCGTTAATTTAAATTGTTCAACAATGAGCCTTTCCGAGACCAAAAGAATTGACGTATTAATATTAATTGGAGTGGGTGATAAAACACGAACGCATTCTGAAGTATGCAGAATATTTAATGATAAGTATCCTGACCGTCACATTTTCCAGTCTACTGTGGGTAGAGTGGAACAAAAATTCCGTCAATTAGGAACTGTCAAGGATGTTCCAAAATCTGGTAGATCAAAACTGAATGACGAAAAAAAATTGGATGTATTATTACATGTTGAGGAAAACCCACATAAACCTACAAGAGAAGTAGCCGGTGATTGCGATGTAAGTAAATCGTCTGTCTTGCGTGTTTTCAAAAAAGAAAAATACCATCCGTATAAAATTCAAATGGTGCAGGAATTAAATGACGATAATCCTGATCGTCGATTACAATTTTGTGAAATTGTTACAAATAGATGTCAACAGGATCCGATGTTTCCCAAAAACATTCTTTTTTCTGATGAGGCAACGTTTACCCTACATGGAACAGTCAACAAGCAAAATTGTCGGTATTGGAGTAAACTAAATCCGCACTGGATGAGGGAAGGTCATACTCAGTATCCTATTAAAGTGAACGTTTGGGCTGGCATAATAAATAACAGAATTATTGGACCATATTTTTTTGAGGGGACATTAACTGGGGCGATTTACTTGGAGTTTTTACAAACATTTTTAATACCTGAATTAAGAAGACTTTTTCCTGATACTGTTAACTCCACAGAAATTAATAGAAACATATGGTTTCAACAAGATGGAGCTACACCACATTATGCAGCAGTAGTACGAGCTTACCTTAATCAAGTTTTTCCGCATCGGTGGATCGGTAGACGTGGTGAAATTGAATGGCCAGCCCGTTCTCCCGATATGACTCCACTGGATTATTTTTTGTGGGGTTATTTAAAATCAAAAATTTACTCCAATAAACCAATCAACATTAATGATTTAAAAAATCGAATAATGCATGAAATTAATCAAATCAGCGCTGAAATGTTGCAAAACGTTTTGGAAGAATTCCAACATCGTCTATTTGTTTGTCAAGAAATGAACGGACTCCAGTTTGAGCATATGATTTAAACTATTTTTAGTTATTGTAAATAATGTTAAATATTTTAAAATTTATTTCGTTCTGCGACATAATTAATTATACGATTTAAACAATTTAACATTGATTTTTCCTATTATCGACGACCAAAAATCAAAAAGACATATACTGCTGAATAGAGAATTAAAATCCCTTTTAAACGCAGTAACACACGCTACCCCTTTTCATTTAAATTTTTTAAAGGGGTAGTTATTACTTCGAGGGGGTTGAAGGGGCACATAGATAATTTTATTCAAAAAGTGTAGTTTCATATATAAAAATTGACCTGTTTCAGGATTTTCCTTTTGTATTAATAATTACGTAGAAAATGAATTTATCCGCTACTTTAGGACATCACTGTATAAACAAGACTATATATATAAAACTGGATCTCAAGGTAAATGCTAAAGCGATGGTCATTGCATAAAATTGCCTTCCGTTTTGTTGAATATATAAATTGTAAGCAAGTGCTCGACTAGTGCGTGTTCATAAAATTCCTTATGAATTTTGATAATATAAATAGCATTACACTTTTTATAGTTTCATGCTTTGCGCAATATAATAATGAATGAAACATATTTAATTAATTGATTCCTATTAAACACTCACTGCGTGCAATCTAGCAGTTTCTATTTATATTATACCACGTCTATTTGAATTGTGGAAATTATTTTATTAGTTTTCAAAATAAGTTACGAGCAAGTTGATGCTTGCATTTCAAGCTTTATCTTCATACAGATAGTATGTAGTAAATTTACTATTTACGCTAAAGTGAAGATAATTTCCCTTTTGCTGTGTAATCAATTTATTCCTAACGTCGAGCAAGAGACATACACCGATAGCAGAAGATTAATCTCATCAGTAATATTTAAATTCGCAGCGCTTTTCTAAGAAAATATTTTTATTCTATACGTGTTTAGATTTGCGACGTTAGATTTTCACCTCTTTCATTAATAAATATAAGATAGGTTTGATAATAGTAACTTTATTTAAACTTTACATCTTCATTTATATAACGAGTTCACTTAGTTGAATCAGGCGAAGCTCTTAAACTTGTCTGTTGACGCTTAATCACTTGAATAACTTGCCTCAAAAAGAACTTCATCTCAGTAGGCACTGAGTAACTAGTACTTGTAAATTATTATAAGCAGCTTGCTTTTTATTTATAACTAACTATTTCTCTAATGTCACTTTGACATTTGCAATTTTGTTACTAGCAATATAATTTTTTCTTACAAATATTTTTTTTACTTAATAAACAACACTACTTAAGAAGCTACAAATTGCAAGAAAATATTTTTATTATTGAAGCATATTTCTGAAGTGCACAATTTCTTAACGGAGATTGGCAATATTCCTACGCGGAATGTAAGCGACAGTTTTACTTCCAGCTTCCTAATAGTGTTGTGAATAATACCGCCTTACATCCATCAAATTCGTCTAGTCGTGGAGAAGCTTCAGGCTACAGGATCTGTGTTAAAAGGCAAAAATTCTGGTAGACAACGTACACAGAAAAATATTGTTGAACACGTAGAAAACCTTGTTGAAGAAAGCCCATATACATCAGTTCATCGTTTATCAGTTCAAACGACCGTATCTTCTAGTACCGTATCTTCATAGAATTTTGGAGCGTCGTTTACATATTGCTATGAACTGTGGTATGGAAATTAGCGATTCCACCATTCACGACAAATCTATCCAGCTAGAATATTCAGTCAGCTTATTTCCAAAATGGTACTGCTTTCCTCTCAGGGTTCCAATCGGAAAAGTGGAAAATTATTGAATTAGTAAAATTTACTTAGTTGAGCGCCACTCAAAATTTGTTTGAGAAAAGTTATGATAATGTCTTTAAGTTACTTATTAAAATGTGTAGAAAGGATAATTAAATTAAAGAACACAATATAAAATTTAAATGAAAATTTAATACAAAAATAAACAAAAAATAAAAAAAAACAAATCTTTCTAAAGTATAAAGATTAATATTGCCTCATTAAACAATATTATAAAGGTAAAAATAACGCATGGAAATGACCGCAGCATACGTCTAAAAAACCTTATGACAGCCGATCAAAATTAAAAATAATAAATTACAAAGAAACTTTTTAATTTCTCCCAAGAGAACAAAATCAAAATAAACAAACTAACTTGACAAACCGAAGCAAACTCTAACGCATGTGCACCCACATGTAACAAAAAATGCCCTTGAGATCCTAAACGTATAAAATTTTACAGTTACAGAATTTTTACTAGAAATTAAAAAAAATCCTTCTTTGTTATTTATATCAAATATCTAAGACTAAATCTCAATACGATAATAATAATACAATTCATTCAATATAAACAGATATCTTTAAATAATATATGTTACTTACGTAATAAAAATATATTCAAGACACGTGAGTAAAAAAGTGTAAAATATAACAATTACGAGATAAACAAACTCGTACAAATATCGGTAATGAAAATAAAACAAGCACCAAGAACTAATTAAATCAAAAATAACCCGAAGTTACTTAAAAAGATAAAGATAAATCTTTTTATAAACGCAACTTTCTTATCTCAGAGTACACTTGTGTCTCAGTAAAGGTGAAATCAAGCGCGCAGGCTTAGAATGTAAAACCAGTTTTTTTCACAAAAATAATAAATTTCAAAACTATACACTTGCGTTCAAAATAACAGTATGTACATACATTTATTACTATATTCTAATATTTTTATGGGGAAAAATCCACAGCAATATGTATCCATACAGAGTATCGATTGTTCAACAGATCTTAACTAGAGATGACGCTAGTAGGCTTAATTATTGCAACTTCTTTCAAGAAAATTTAAATAATTGCGAAATTCTTGATCTAAGGTTTTTTACTGATGAAGCATGGTTTGATATAAGCGGGTTTGTAAATAAACAAAATTACAGAACATTGTCTATAAACAATCCAAAAAATCACGTCGAAGTTCCTTTACAATCTGTTAAAGTTGGAGTATGGTTAGCTGTATCTCGTCTTAGAAAAATAGGACCAATATTTTTTAACAATAACATTAAAAGCCAACGATAAGGAGAGCAGTTAATAGGACCATTTTTAACCCAAGTGCAACGAGACGAATTCAATGGGTGTGACTTCCAGCAAGATGTGGCTACTGCATATAAAACTCGTGAAAATTTAGCGCTTTCAGAATATGACTTCCCTCTTTGAGTTATAAGCAGAGGTGTTTGGCCAGCAAGATCACCAGATCTTACTCTGTTAGATTTTTCTATTTTCAGATTGCTAAGATGTAGTATATAAGAGAAGAATGAATAACTTAAATGACTTGATGTATACAATTAATTAAATGTAATGAAATAACACCTAATGTATTGCAAATTATTTTTGACAACATGAAACGTCGTATTACATTATGCATTCAACAGAATGGTGACCATTTTGAACACTTGTTATAAACTATAGTAAATAAAATTTATACAAATTAATTATTTACCTAAGTTGTTTGATTAATATCCCATCTTTAAAGTTTTCTTATTAAATAAAGTAACAATCTAATTGTACTTCTTATTAATTTCATCACAATATCTCTCAATGATAAATTTTGACAGTGACAGGTTGATAACATTCATACCATTTAATCAACATCCGCATTTCAAGAATGCAGAACATCATAATTTATAGGAGAAATTCATGGGCAACTGGACGTAATTCTTTTTGAAACACGTTATAAACTGGTATGCACGAAAAATATGGAGTAAGTGAATGCTTAAATAAGTACCTACCTATACTGCATTCAGAATTATAGGAAACTAACTTTTAAAGTATTTACAAATGTTGTTGCACACTCTGTGGCGATAATTCTCTCATTATTATTAAATGGATACGGTTCACCTTACGCGAATCCATTGACTAGCATTAGGGCCCCATATTTAATTACCATATGTAACCTGTATATCTGACTAAGTATGTGAGGTAATTAATGCAAAAGGAACAAATACAATTTCAATTATTTATAATTTTACAAATAGTGTTATAGTATTAGTCTGCATTATAGGTATTGCGGCCCGCTTAATAGGATTGTCTGTTACGTAATAAGTAAATACGTAGGTAATAAACATATCTATTAGGTGTTAATATGCTTTCTACATATTACGACGTTAATTTTTTTGAATTTATTATAGATAAAAAATTCGGCCTTGAGTAGGATTTGAAACCACGTGCGTGGTTTGCCGGACCATAGCTTTAACCGCTAGGCTATCAAAGACAGTGATTTAGAATCTTTGTGGAAATGCCTTGAGTTACATAAAGGAAACAGGTGATATATATTTTGCCTGTAGTAGGCCGTTGTGCAAATTTATTATATTTTTCGCGAAGAAATGTAATTGTAAATATGCTTTCTACATATAACGACGCTAATTTATTCGAATTTTTTTATGGAAAAAATTCGCCCTTAAGTAGAATTCGTACCCACGTGAATGGTTTGCCGGACCATCGCTCTAACTACTAAGCTATCAAAGGCAGTGATTTTGAGTCTTTGTGGGATGCTTTGAGTTACATCAAGGAAACAAATGATATATATCTTGCCCGTAGTTAGTCCGCTAATTTGTTGCAATTTTCAAGGCATCCCCATAAAGATTCGACTGCCTTCGAATAAATTAGCATCGTAATATGTAGAAAGCATATTTACAATTACATTACTTCGCGAAAAATGCAACATATCTATTAGGTCTATAGTTGTAAGAATTAATACGATTTAAGTTAGTAGTGGGGTATGTATATAATAGTTAATTGACGAAGGAGATACTTGTTGAAACTTCATTATAACGCTAAGAACCCCAAAATAAATTTGACTATAGAAACAGAAATAAATAAAAGCATTAATTTTCTAGATTTAACCATATCACACAAAACTAATAAACATGAGTTCGCTATATACCATAAACCAACACATACAGATACCACAATACACGCTAATTCTTTTCATCCTATAACAGACAAATTGTCAGCATACCAATCAATGGTATATATATTAATTCATGTACCTATGAGTAATAGTAATTTCGACCTTGAACTAAATATAATATATACAATAGCATTAAACAATGGTTACTCTATAAATATTATCAATAACATCTTGAATAGCCAACAAAAATCTAAAACCCTTTCCTTAGTTTACCCAAAATTAAAACACAAGATAATTAATTCCTACAATTCAATCGCTTAGGAAAAATTTCAGAAAAAATTGGTACTTTCATTAAAAAAGTTAATAACGAACATATATCATTTAAAACAGACAATACTATACAGAATATTATTAAAAATAACAAAGATAAAATTGACAAAGAATCAAACTCTGGTGTGTATAAGTTAACATGCGAAGATTGCTATAAGGTATACATAGGACAAACGGGGAGGACATTCAAAATTAGGGTGAAAGAACATGAGAGAAGCCATAAAGAAAAGAAAACAGATTCAAATTTCGCAAATCATTGTTGAGAAATTAATCATAGGTTGAATATAGATTTCAAAATTTTACACATTCAAGGAAAAAGTAAAAAACTGAACCTGTTAGAAAACTTAGAAATTAATAGATACAATAGTTTAGGATTAGCTTTAAATTACCTACTAGATTTAAACAACTCCCCTCTACTAAATTTAAGATTGTACAAATTTTTCCACCACCATTCCCCAATAATTTTCACATAAATATTCTAACTTGCATTGTACATATTCAGTATTCATCCACCTGATGAAGCCATTGTATGGCGAAACAATATTGTAGTGATTTACAATAAAAGAATTTTTGAAACTAGAAGTTTAATTACTTATTTCTTAGCGTTATGTATATAATACATATAATATTTAGTGTTTTAATCGTTCATTGATAGTATTTATTGCTGGATACATATTTGAAGGCTACAATTTACCATTTCTCTCTAGTTTTCATTACCATATGGCGACCTTTTAGTGATAGTGATAGTGAGAGCGATGTTAATAATGATGGTGATATTGGAAGAGAGCAGAGAAAGCATTTATTACAAGACGCAAATCAGATCATTCTCAATATCTATCACACCCTGATGGAAGAAAATAACGCTAGACAAATCAAGAGTATTGAACGAACGTGGTAATTAACCAAAGTGTTTACAGGAACACTGTATAAGCTAATTAAAAGTGACGGAGGCGCTCGCAAGCAAAGAAGTGGCAATGGAACGTCGAAAAGTTAATAATAATGACATCGATAATATTAGGGAGCAAATATACGTTATTTACAGACAAAATGTTGTACCTAAACTTGAGTGCTTGCATAAAAGACTTAATGATGATCCTGTGAATATTTACTTTTGTAAAACAACCTTGTGGCTGACATTAAGGAAAGCCGGATCTAAGTTTGGCACCTTCTTAATCCATAATAGCCAGATTAGATCACATTTTAACATGGACAAACCGCTTATCATATTTAGAGTGTCAGAATAATTGATTAGCCATTACGTAGCTATATACATGACTGTTTAAAAACTAATCATATATTTTGAAATAAGTAAATATCTTATCATCGACAAAGCATAATAACCGAATTAGTAAATTTGTAAGCACAGCAATATGTAAATTTATTAGAAATTCTCAATACCAATAACATCTTTTTGTATATGAAGCTCTATTTAACTTTTCAATGAAATCGAATTGGATTTAAACGAGGTGACACGCGAACAGTGTATCCCTTCCTTATTCTTCATATTTGTGGGGAACTTTGTGTCCGGCGGCCAGTCTTAGCCTCATCTTATTTTACATATCTTATCTATTGAAAGGATATATAAAATAAGGACATATTTCAATGCCTATTGGCCCTGAAACATGAAGGAAGCGTCCACTGTCAATTCCTGCGGGCAGTTACATATCTTACAACTCGATACATTATTTTTCCATTAACTTTTTTTCCAATTTTTCCGTGCTATTTTCTTCAGTGACTTATGGGTTGTGAGCCCGAAGTGCAAAAAGAAAGATTTAATTAGGTCTAACTTAGTGAATTTCATTGCGGTATACATTATAAAGTCGACCGTTCTCTTTCCAGATTTATGTCAGATATATGATTGTCGAAAACAAAGTTATAAGTAAAAGTTACACTTAAGTTGAAACCATAAATGATGAAATATATGTTCAAGCTTTTCTGCGTGGGTTACAAAATAGAATTCTTAATTGTTGAGGTTTATTCCATCGCTGCCATACTAACCAACAAGCTAATTGATATTATTAAGACCGAAATTATTCGGGAATATTAATGTTGGAGATGCGGTCTCTTGAAACCAAATTGTTGCATCTCAAATTGATAAGGGTCGAAGACCAAACTGTTTACGATGAATCTGGTTTCTGCCGGTGATGTTTCAAACATAGTTACTAGAATCACGACATCGTTGTTGCACTATATGCATTTATTTTGGGTCTACAACGACTTATACTAACATAAAAGTGCATTTGAAACTAGTGTCTCTTCCTAAAGTATAATTGTTATTATGTTAGGAAGAAGACTGTGTGTCTTGTATTGATATTAAGTTGATACTGTTGAGTCTCTTGTTGCTGGTATGAGACTCTAATTGATACTGTTCTACAATTAGGTAAAAATATACCACTATCTCTACAGTATTAAATATTAACATACCCGGATTGGTTGTACAGGGTATAGTTGGAGTCATGACGGATAATTTTTGTGTTATAACTTCGTGGAAATTGTACCCACAAGCAATGATACTCAAAGTTTATAATAGAGTCTTAAAAGATCTTACTAATAAATAAATATATTTATAAAATATTGTTCCTAATTAAGTATTAGTAAATGTTATAATGCTTGGCTGTTCCTTTGTTCAGTAACGACTTTTATGGTACAAGCATATTTAAGAATCGTAAGCCTATTATACATATTTAGTTAACAAGGTCATACTAAGAGTCTATTTAAATAGTAATAAACAAACGATCTAATGTATAAAGCAGGTAATAAATAGATTTGTAGAAGTAAAGGATGTCGCTTTCTTAGAATTTAAAGAAAGTTTTCATAATTTGAATGTGATAATTACAGTATAGTGGTTTAAACTTGAAAATGCACGTTAAATATTTTATAAATTGGAAATGTTTTTGTTTAAATTTTATCTCCTAGTTTTAATTAAATTTAACAATGAAAAATGTTTGAAATTAAAATATTACAAAAGAATACTAAATCTATCCTCAACAATTAATAAAAAGAACAAATTTAGCAAATTGCGAGAACTACGAGTACTGCGGGCAGAGCTACTACAATATGAACTAATTTTTCATTATGTATTTCTCATTGTTTAAAATAACGAGTTCACGTAACTTTTTTTCTAAATTGATTGATATTGAATAATTAGTTGTCAACTTGGTGGATGAAAATAGAGCCACTAGAAAGAGCAATATTGATTTTCTACATTACCACCAATAAATATAGAAGCAAACAGAAAATCCTGCCGGTTTATCTTAAAGCTTACACATACCACGAAGCAAGTTGCTCCTGATATAAATTAATGCAATTTATAAACTCTACGTTCTCCGGTATACAGTTGAAGTTGACTTCCAAAGCACTTCTCTTCCAATATATTCGGTACATATACACAACAACTTTATATTTCGGTTTCACAACACAGAACAGAAATGAATGGGATTAGAGATCTTTCGAGGGCTGATTCATTAAATTCAAAAGTCCTGCTTAAAATCCTTGATAAGTGTACGCTGCTTTTAAAGTCGTAAATCACTTCAATGAATTTTCGAAGATTAATTTAATAACCGCTACGCGAGAATTTAAAATTTAATTCGATATGAAATTAATTAATAATATCGGAATCTTACGAAATTTTTCTCTTCAACTGTGTAAATACAATTTTTACGCATCGCATGGTTCAATTAAAATTAACCTTTCTGGGGTAGCTTAATTTTGTTTTCTATTCATTCTTTATCGAATGTCGTATGGAAGGGATGGGAAGGGATTTAAAATTTGTAACAATGAATAACTACTATATACATTGCAAAAGTTTTATAATATAAGAAGATAATAACGATTATTAGATTCAATTAGATCATTATCGGGATAAAATAAAACAAATTTTAATGAATTTAATGAACAATAAAAAGTCAGGAGTCTATGAGTTAACTTGCGGTAGTTGCCCCATGACGTATATCGGACAGACATATGCGTCTCATATTAATTTAGCAAATCACAATTTTAACAAAGGATTTAAAATACTACACATAGAAAATAAGGGCAAAAAGCTTAGTTTATTATAGTCTCTAGAAATTAATAAATTAAAGAAAACTGATAATATCCTCGATGATCAATTGAGAAAATAATATATAATTCACCGATACTTAATTTATTAATTTGATTATTCAAACTGTCATATATTGTGCTGCTCTACCGCTCTTTAACATAATGTAGACCCTTAGCTTTATCACTTTATGAACTGTATTGTATAAGCCGTAGTTCAATATTTTTGTGAAAGTTTTTGTTCATAGACATTTAAATAATAAAGTCTACGCATTGCTTCAACTATCCAAAACATTTGTTTTGTTACGGTATATTTATGTGAAGATATGTCCATAAGTTAGTTATATGTTTGACGAAGCTCCTGTGTGAGTGAAACGGTCATAACTTCTTAAAGTAAAAAGTAGTGAAATTATTTAAAATTTGTTTTATTTTATCCCGATAATAGTTATAATTAGAGAACGGACACGCTTACCACATGACGCAAAGCCCAGTGCAGTACTGGCGAAAGGCTGTAATTCTAAAATATTTGCTTCCGTCAAGTTGATGTCAGTTTTTGAAAGCAGAAGTCAGTTTTGAAAGCAGAAGTCAGTTTTGAAAGCAGATGTCACTTATTGAAAGCAAATGTCAAGTATTGAAAGTAGATGTCAGTATTTGAAAGCAGATTTCAGTTTTGAAAGCATATGTCAGTTTTCAGGGTTTGAAATAGATAATTACTACTCCATAGCTATATGTATGTTTAGATAATTTCTTAGCCGTTCATTTAATATATCAATTGATAAATTGTTGTAATTTTTCGGCTTTTATATGAAATATTTACAAATATTATCAAATTAGTATATAAGTGCGAAGTAAACGTGAATGTAAATGTCCACAAATTACACCGCAAATCATACAAAATTTTAATTGAAAAATTTTGTTAATATATATATATGTATATATATATATATATATATATATATATATATATATATATATTGTAATATATGTAAGGGTGTATATATAAACGCCACAACGTTCGGGCGACTAATTTGTAATATAACGTATGGTGTATAAATGAATGACTCCTACGTTATATATTATTTGAAAAGTAAAGTAATTCTAAGATAATGTAATTTAAATATTGAATATGCTAATAAATACATAAGTTCAATAAACGACCTATAGATGTTGCTAATGCTTATGTTTACAGATGTCGCTTGAACTAAGGGCATAAACATTAATAGTACGTAAAAATAAATAAAGTTTGTACTTAACTTAATCTGTCTCTTCAGGGTACATAATCTTCTAGTTTTTATCGTTATAAATATGATTTAATGGGCACCAACTAGCTCAGATTGATAAAGTGAATTTAGAATTTATTAATAACAATAGTGTGGGTCTGGTACCTAGTGTAGATATAGGTGTGAATTAGCAAGTTAAAATATGATTAAATCCTGGATATGTAATCTAATAAAGAAAACGAGAGAGTTAGGAGGATAAATAAATGGTTTAATTAGAACTTTTTGCAAGGTACGTGTTTACATAAATATTCAAGTACATTAACCTATCACGGTCATATATAACCGGTCACGTGTTCATATTATGATTTCAAAATTAGGTTATCTTTATATTCATGAAATGTTACATTACTTAAATAACTAAATTTACTTGAATTAAACACAAGGGAACTGTATTTTTCGTTATAAAGGTAATCTTAGTGATAATTACAGTGATTCGCATAAAATAATTAATATCAACGATTGTATTCGAATTATTATATAAATAATTTTGGTGGTATAGAAAATAGATTTAAAAAATACTCAAGTTTGGTAGCTTGAGACTTCTGGATGTTCTAACGGTTTCTGGAACCTTTTCAACAGGATAAATATCCTGGTCAAGGGGTTAGGCAGGGTAGCGTCCCTCGGTAGAAGGAAAATTCGTTTTTATATCTTCTAAGCAGGATTTGGTATCGGATATTGCGTCTATTGATGTTTAGAATGTTGGTGATTCGATGGATAGGACTTCGGGTATGGATATTTTACTTTTTAATAAACTTTTCTCTTCATTTTTGGAGCTCTATTAAAATATATCGACGCGTGTAATTAATTTTCACCAACTACCCACGCTAACTAGCTATTGTTTCTATCCTTGCTTCTTATTCGTTGATTAAAGTTTGTAATTTTTAATCTAATTTTTAATATTTCGAAATGAGTTAATTTATAACAACAAATCGTTTAGATATCTCACATAATTAATAATTTTAATTTTAAAATACAAGAATCTAACCTAGCGATATACAAAATTTCGCTCTGCGCCTGTACAAAATTGGGATATTTCCCGCCGCGAATAATTTAAATAAGTACAGTTATTTCTAAAGAAAATCGATATAAAATATTCAATCAACAAAGTTAAAAAATCTTCGGAATAACAACAATATTAATGAAAATGACTAATGAAAATGAAAATGAAATATACAGTTCCGTAATAATTCTTATATACTAACTTATTATTATAGGATTAATATTATCTAATATTTTTGTTCTAGGGCTTCTCATGGGAATGGGAATGCCCTACGACAATACATATATATATTCTTTTGCAGACTTGGAGATGGATGAGGTCGTAGTTTTTCGAGTTACTGGCCGCGTATCAGATGCGGTTATTGTCTTAACGTTTCAACGAGATCACTCATCGTTTTCTGGAGCATGTCTGTCGCTAGTTAAGCGTCAATACAACAGAACTAAGGATGGGACCAAAAACCCGAGTAAGCACACCCTCATATATATATATATATATATATATATATATATAATACATATATATATATATATATATATATATATATATATATATATATATATATATGATAATTTTGATGTTCTCGCGGTTGTATGATGAAATGATGGTTTCTCGGGTTCTTGGCCGCGTGTGAGATGTGTCCTTAGAAGGATTGTTGTCTCGACGTTTCGACGGGATCGCACTCGTCATTTTCTAGAGTTGTTCTTTCACTTGACGCTGAAGAGTAACTGCCGATCGTGTCCTCGGGTGTCTGCTATTATGTTGCACTATGGGAGGTGGGGGTTGCGCTGTTGCCGTCGTGCGTACACGGCTTCGCGTGATTGATCCGGGTGTCTGTGATTCCTGTGTGGGGGCGTGTACCTGTCTCGATGTGTTGTGTTTCGCATGAGTCTTGATTTGCATGCCGGCTAGGAGTGGCTTCCAGGTGTACGCTAAACGTTGGCCGTCGTCGCGTTTGTTTAGACTTTTGGGTCTCTTTTCTATTTCAATCGCTTCTCTAGTAATTCTAGTAGATAGACTTTCGCTCTTCGCTAGGATCTTCGTATTCTCGAAGTCAATAGTGTGCCCCGTTAGGAGGCGGTGTTGTGCTAGAGATGATGTTGTTTGTTTCTTGAAGACTACGTTTATGTGTTCCTCTTTATAATAAGCGTGAGAAAAGAGGAACACATAAACGCAGTCTTCAAGAAACAAACAACATCATCTCTAGCACAACACCGCCTCCTAACGGGGCACACTATTGACTTCGAGAATACGAAGATCCTAGCGAAGAGCGAAAGTCTATCTACTAGAATTACTAGAGAAGCGATTGAAATAGAAAAGAGACCCAAAAGTCTAAACAAACGCGACGACGGCCAACGTTTAGCGTACACCTGGAAGCCACTCCTAGCCGGCATGCAAATCAAGACTCATGCGAAACACAACACATCGAGACAGGTACACGCCCCCACACAGGAATCACAGACACCCGGACCAATCACGCGAAGCCGTGTACGCACGACGGCAGCAGCGCAACCCCCACCTCCCATAGTGCAACATAATAGCAGACACCCGAGGACACGATCGGCAGTTACTCTTCAGCGTCAAGTGAAAGAACAACTCTAGAAAATGACGAGTGCGATCCCGTCGAAACGTCGAGACAACAATCCTTCTAAGGACACATCTCACACGCGGCCAAGAACCCGAGAAACCATCATTTCATATATATATATATATATATATATATATATATATATATTAATGTGGTACTGTGTAAAGTCTGAATGTGCTTTGTGATAATAAATGCAAAATTTCATGTTTAAATAAACTGGTAAGATAATTTTAAAAATGTGAATTATAAATCTCTATATTAAATATGCTATCAAATGTTACACACAGACGGGGTTGTACAACGTTAAATCTATTACTTGCGTGTGATACTAAGATACATAATCGTTAATAACGAAGTATACTTAACCTAAACAGCTGTTCATGTATATAACTTCTTATAAGTATATTCGGGTGGGCTAAAATTTGTGTTATGTGTCCGGCTTCGAAGAACAATTCGACTCTTGTGTTGGGCATAGAAAAATATCCTTTAAAATGTAGGTTCGGTGACTACAATAGAACATTTACAAAATCAGCTGATGCCGATGCAATA